>CAKNXH010001370.1:73455-89377 GCA_932178445.1 Andricus quercusramuli
TCAACTCGTGTGTGCAACCTATAAGTTATGACCTTCTGATGACACGTCGATCTATAAATATATGTATAATTTTAAAAAACGAGATATTTCTACTTTTTATTATCAGCGCCTCATATGAAGTTGGTGGTAAGAAATGATCCACTGCTAGAGTCACGGTCGCCGCGAAAAAGGGCAGGATGCATTGAACTCCTGGTAGCGTCATCTTGTCTTTAGTGCTGGTTAACTTCCTGGGACACTGAACTGAGGTGCTCTGACAATTAGTTCATTCTAGTCCTCCCAATATACGCATGATTAATCAAAGCACAGATACCTTCCTGTTTCCGCGTTGCGAGAATATCGATCAACAATGATAATTTAATGCCTGGATCAGAAGCGGGATCAACGCATCATTCATATTGACTTGAAAAACACGTACAAATCGATTTATTCGGAGATACGATTCCTGATTCCGTCTAAATAACATTTAATTTAGTAATACAAAATGAAAATCTTAACAGATGCAACTTGGTTTGGTGGGATTTCAATACCAAAGGTAAAAGTGCAGGTATAGACATTAATCCAGAGATGGACATTGTTTCTCAAAAGAAAGTTCAATCATTATTTCAAGTAGACTATGCAACGGCATAAAGGCTCCAAGTTTTGAAAACAAAAGAAAAAGTTGAGAAAAAAAAGAGAGCAATGTAGTACAGGAATTATGAGATAATTTAACAAAGCAGAAACGTATAAGAGCGAGTAACTTAGAGTATGCCTCATCCATTTTTCTGAATAAGAAGAATAATGGAGAACCTCGAATGCGCGTTGATTCCCGAACACTCAATAAACGCTTATTGGCTTTAAGACGACACCGAGTAAGTTCCGAAGATTTGTGAATACCACATTAAGAGAATTTATAGACTCGGGGGACATTACAATGCATATGAACGACATTATGGTAGCAACTGCAACTCCTGATCATCACTTGATAATTTTGAAGGAACTGTTTAAATTGTTGGTAGCAAAAAAGCTTAACTTAAGGTTAGATGAATGCGAGTTTCATTTTATAGCAATTGAGTTTTTAGGCTATGAGATTCACGAGCAAGTCCTTAGACCAAAAATTTCGTCTTCCATAGTTTAATTGAAGAAGAAATTTCGATGGATGAAGGCAAATGAGTCAAAAAACTCATATTTGTTTGTTAAAGTGTGCGACGTTTCGTTGGCATTGGTTCGCCAACCTCATCAGGCTAGTTTATTAAAATAAAGAAAGACCACATGAATATCACATATTTTTACAGGCACAGAGTATACGTTAGAAACAAATTTTAAAAATTATCGTTGACATTCACTGGTTAAAAGATACATTTTAACGCGTCTAGTTTAAATTAAATATGAAGGACCCATTTTTGGTTGACTGAAATGTTAGTATGAAGTCAACTGAAGAAACAAAACCTTTAATATATTTGTTTAAACAAATCAGTTTATAACTTAAAAATGACTGATTTGCTTTCTGACACATCTACTTACATTCCGATGAATAAAACCCCTTCAAAAAACTACAGACAGACACATCAAAAATTTTAAAAAATCTCAATTTCAATAATTTTTCAAAATACGAATACCATAACAATGAAATCACTTTAACTGATACAGTTCTGGCAAAATGTTATGGTCTGCCAAAAATACATAAACAAGATGTCCCATTTCGTCCGATTATTTCTCTCATTAACACTCCAACACATTTTTTGCCAAAATAATTTACGATGAGTTAAAAAATTGTATTCAAACCCCCATTTCATATGTCAACAATAGTTTCGGATTGACAAGCGGTTGGAAAGCAGCTTGAGCTGAACCTCTGCCTTTTATGTTCCTATTGTTCATCTGTTTTTGTGTATTAAATTTGTTTGTAGACTGGGTTCATAATAAAGATCTATTATTATTATTATTATTATTATTATTATACATACATACATAGACGACGATTATGTTCTCCTTTCACTTTATGTCATCTCATTGTTCACAAATATCCCTTGTAACTTAGTTTTGCAAAGTTTGGAAAACAGAGTTGAACATATCCACAATCAATGTAAAATTCCATTCAACGACATCATAACTTGTACGAAATTCCTTTTTGAAAACACTTTTTTTATTTTTAATAACCATACTTACAAACAAATTAATGGCACGCCAATGGGCTCTCCAATTTCACCTTTGTTTGCAGATATCGTAATGGATGATTTGGAAGTAACATATCTAAAAAACAAAATTTTTAAATCTACGATTGTGTTCCTCTTCTATATTTTAGATATGTGGATGACATGATCATATGCATTGAAAATAAACATATTGATACAGTTATTCAAGTCTCCAATTCTTATCATGAAAATTTAAAATTTACCTTTGAATTATAGAAAAATAAAAGTCATAATTTTTTGGACATGACGTTAATTTGAAGAGATAATCACATTATGACCAATAGGTTCTAAGAACCTATGTCATCTGGCAGACTAATTAACTTTCTTTCACATCATCAATTATTATTTAATTTTTTGTTTTATTGTTTAGTTATTTAAAAATAATTAAACAGTTATTGATTAATAATAATTATCCAATTGGTTTTATTGATCAAAACATAAGTGTCCGCATGAACAAAATTAAATATCACTCTCACAACAAGGTAGTACATAATAATCAGATTCGTTCCAATGTACATCAACTCAAAGTTTGCCTTCCTTTTTCTAATAATTTTACACAATTATCTAAGATTTTGAATAGTTATAATATTGCTACGATCCGTACAATTAAAAGAAGTTTGACTTCTGTAATAAAACTAGAAAAATATTCTTCTAAAAAATTGGATGAAACGAATTTAGTTTATAAATTTTCTTGTGAACAATGTCCTGCATCTTATGTGAGTGAAACAAAAAGATCTTTAAGAACTCGGATCAATGAACATATTAATAGGAAAAAAGCAGAGCTGGTTGTTTGTAAACATCAACATAATTTTGGTCACATTTGATTGGGACAATGTAAAAATTATAGATCGTGAACCTAACTATAAAAAAAGAATTATTTCAGGAAAGATCCATATGAACATCAGTTCAAATCATAATAATAAAAAAGAAGATATTACGTACGTGTATATAGTATATAGTAAGTGTATATGATAACGACACAAGGTTTTGTTTCTTCAGTTGACTTCATACTAACATTTCAGTCAACCAAAAATGGGTCCTTCATATTTAATTTAAACTAGACGCGTTAAAATGTATCTTTTAACCAGTGAATGTCAACGATAATTTTTAAAATTTGTTTTCAACTTTTACTATGTGCCTGTGAAAATATGTGTTATTCATGTGGTGTTTCTTTATTTTAATGAATTAGCCTGATGAGGTTGGCGAACCAATGCCAACGAAACTTTGCACACTTTAACAAACAAATATGAGTTTTTGACTCATTTGCCTTCATCCATAGAAACTTCTTCAACACAGTTTTGAGTTGGAGATGCTAACCATAATTTATGCCCTCCGGAGCTTCCGAATTTAAATATGGAGAAGATCTCTTAAAATTGTAACGAACTGTAATTCACTTTCGCTAGCACTTAAAAAACGTGACATAATTCATAAAATTGAAAGGTGGGTCAAGGAAATCCAAAGTTACGATCATGTTACAGAACATCGCGAAGGTAAGCGCATGACCCACGTGGATGCTCTCAGCAAAGTGAATTGCATCCGCGTCGTAGATAACAACTCTTTTGAGCGAAATTTGGCATTGGTGCAAAATACGGAAGATTTTATTCTCAAATTACAGAAGCAATTAGATGATTCCGAAGATAAGTATTATGAGTCGAGGAACGGAGTTGTGTATCGCAAGAAAGATAATTTATTGTTATTTTATGTAACGAGGGAAACGGAGAAAAATATTCTCTTCGAATATCATGACGAATTAGGGTGAGAAAAGGTGTATAAAACCATTTGTGAAAGCTACTGGTTTCCAAAATTGCGCAAGAAAATTTTTGATTACCAGAAAATTGTTGTAAGTGTATCTCTTATGCTCCTTCAATGGGTAAGGTTAAGGGCTACACGCTGATGATTACAAAGGGTACAAGGCCTTCAAAACCATACACATCGGTCATGAAGATATTTTTGATTCGCTAATCATAGACAGAGGTTTATGTTTCACTTCAGGAGAAAAATTGATAGTTTTAGGACTGAATATGATATGACACATCAAGGTAGCTACTGGATCACCACAGGCGAAAGGCCAAGTAGAGTGGTCCAATCGTTTTCTTGCATCTATGTTAGCACAATTAAGTGTGCATAATTCTGGAAAAGCTTGGCCGAAAGCGATGGTTGAATTCATATTCTAATTAAAGTGCAATGTTTATTGTATTCTTTCAAAATAACACCCATTTTTCAAGTGGATTTCTACGTGGAGTTGCGTTTGGATATTTCCACCTTGGCTATTTCAGCATATTGTTTCGCTAATAAATTTTTTAACTTGTTGAAATTAACCTAGAATTCTTTAAAATTCGATAAGATATGCCAAAAGAGAAAATTAGAATCCGCAATTTTTTCCGAAAGGAAAAACTCAACCTATTAAATAAACATTCTTGAAAAGATACAATAGCAATCAATTTATTGTATATCTGCGAAATACCTCAAGTGAATTTGAAATGAAGGATTGGGAAGAAATTCATGTGTGGTAGCTGAAGAATTTTGAACTAAAAGAAATGTATATCCAAAAGATAATTCAGATAGTTTCTAAATTTAGATCAGCTTATTACACCTGTTAAGAAATAAAGTTCAAAATATTGGGTATACAAATAAGTTCTACCCGTTTGGAGCAACTTTTTTTCTATCTATAAAAATCTAACAAAATGTAGGTATTATTTAATATAGTTGCCACTGTTTTCTACTACTGTTAGCGAACGCTCAGATAATTGATGGACTTCATGGCGAAAGAAATCTTGATCTTTTGACGCTATAAAGTCATCCACCATTTCTCGCACATCAGCTTCAATTTTAATTTTGTGCTCAGCTAAGCTGTTTTGTAACGAGTGAAAAAGGTGGTAATCGGCCGAGGTAATGTGTAGAGAGTAAGCTGGATGCGGCAAAATTTCTCATTTTGATTCTTCTATGGTTTGGCGGACCACGGAACTTCTATGTGGCCTAGCGTTGTCCTGCTGTACTGGTCTTCGCTCATGCCCAGAATATGATCTCTTTTCTTGGATTTTTTTCGCTGAACGGTTTAGTTGAAAAGAGTAACATTTGCTAGTATTTCTCTTTTCAATTTAACCGTTTGGCGATAAAAATACAAAAAAAGAGATGATATTCTGGACATGGACGAAGACCAGTACAGCACGACAACGCTAGGCCACAAGGAAGTTCCTTGGTCCGCCTTCTTGATCAAGCCTTCTTTCGCTATAGAATCCACCAATTGTCTGAGCATTCGGGAACGGTAGTAGAAACCAGTGGCCGCTATATTAATTAATACTTGCATTTTGTTAGATCTTTATAAATAAAACAAAAGTTGCTCAAAACGGGTAGAACTTATTTATACACCTAATAGTTCAATGTTGCAAATAGGTCCTGTTTTCAGGAAGTAATATCAAGTGCATATTACCACAATAAATGGGCATCTATGCGACATAAAATTCCTTCAAAGGATAAGCTGGAAATTTTGTTTTAAGGGGAGTTATGGAAAGGGGAAAGTAAAATACAAAAGTCATTTCTCTGGAAAACGACTGAACCGATTTTGATGATCGAAATATACTTCAAGGTTTATAAAGAAATCTGGCGCGTGGGGCCAAGATGTAGCCTTGCCTCTCACCATTAGGAGTTGCATATTATTTTAATCTTCATCTCTAAAACTTTAGATCACTGGAATATAGCGAAGTGTGACGCCTGTTCTTTTTTAGTTTTAGGGGCAGTTTGGACCCTTAGTATTTTTCAATATAATCGGACAGTTTAGACTCTTTGCTTTTTTTCTCCAATACACTCGGGCAGTTCAACCCGTTAGTTTTTTGGAGCTGTTTAACCTTTCTGTTTTATTTTTTTTTATTTTTATGTGGCAGTTCGACACTTTTGGTATTTTAATCTTTTGGGACGGGAAGGCATCCTTGTGGCTGGTCACAAAAATAACGTTCATCACATACCATCTCTCTTCCAACGTTTCATGGGGGTGGAAATGAGGCACCCCTTCTACTAGTGACAGAAATATTATAGGTCACATGGATTCCCCTTTCCAACTTCTCTTCCAACTCCTCGTTCCAACTTCTCTCTATCAGCACCTCATGAGGGTGGAAAGGCACCCCTTTTACTGATCACAGAAATATTGTAAGTCACATCGATTCCCCTCTCTAACTTCTTATCGGGGGCGGAAAGGCACCTCTGTAACTGATCATAGAAACAATAAAGGTAACTAAGGTTCCCCTTTCCAACGTCTCTTCGGGGAGGGAAACCCCTGTCACTAGTCACAGAAAAAATGTAGGTCACATAGATTCCCCTTTCCAACTTTTCATCGGGTGCGGCAAGGCATCTCTGTGACTGGTTAGAAGAATAATTAAGGCCACTTAGGTTCACCTTTCAAACGTTCCATGGTAGGGGACGGTAAAGCACCCCGTTACTGGTCACGGAAATAATGCGAGTCACATAGATTTCCCTTTCCAAATTCTTATCGAGGGAGCAAATGCACCCCTGTGACTGATCATAGAAATAATGTAGGTCACGTAAGTTCTCCTTTTCAACGTATCATCGAGGCACAGTGGGACACATTTAGGGCAAATTCAGATTGATTAAAGGAGATCTTAAGACAGCGTGAAACTATATGGGAATCATTTTCATTTGGTGAGAATAATCTAAGAAAACTTTTTTTGTGTTATAAACAAATTAAATGAAAAAAGCCATTTTTAGGAATTGGCAATGTTCAGCTCATTGAAATTAATAGATCTGGTACCCAATGTGAGAAATGAATGTTCCATTACCATTCTTCGAGAAGAAATACTTTTTGGTGATTGTTTGAACAACTTTTATAAATAAATTCACAGTTTCGTGACTTCTCAATGAAAAGGCTCAATTTTTGTTTACGAAATCATCAATCTTGATTAAAGGCATAGGCCTTTGCCACTTCGGACGAGTTTGCAGTTCTTGCAGGTATTCAAAGGACCATCTGGTCCAGAAATCTTCATACATCTGTCTGGTAAGCCGCCAGCTTATAATCTATTTTGCTTAAGATCTATGAGAGATGGTTCTGGAACTGTGAAAATCGGAGAACCGATTAAGAAATGAGCCGGTGTCAACGGCACCAGATCACTCGGATCATCACTCTGAGCCTTTAGGGGACGTGAGTTCAGGCAAGCTTCCACCTGTGCGAGGACAATTTCCATTTCCTCAAAAGTCAAAGTAGTATCTCCCACTACTCGACGAAGATGATGTTTCACAGAGCGGACAGCTGCTTCCCGAAGTCCTCCGAAGTTTGGGGCGGCTGGAGGGTTGAAACCTCGCGTAGTTTCGTTGTCAGCAAGATAACAGCTGATGGTCGCAGAGACAGCAGAGGCCTCATAAAAAAGTGTACGGAGCTGTTTAGCGCCCCCCCCCCCCCGCTCAAAATTAGTACCGCAGTCGCTGTAGAGGAAGGTGCTTATCCCACATCGAGCAGCAAATCGTTTGTAAGCTGCTATGAAACCATCAGTGGCGTAGTCCGAGCACGCCTACATATGTACTGCTCTCGTAGCGAAACAGACAGAAACTAAAATGTACCTTTCGTACGACTTGTGGCCTCGATCTTTTGTAGTAGACAGTTGACTCATAAGTTGAGTGCAGGTGGTTGCACGATGTCGAGCGCATGTAACCTCAGGAAGTCAAACCTGAAACTTAAAACAGTTCGAAACATGTTGCCAAAGAATTCCGAGAGCCCGGTGAGTAGGTTCTTGAATAAATTCATAAGACGATGCCTTTTCTTTGCAATTTTCTGGAACTCCTTGTAGAATATCCTTGCGGTTCGAAAACCATTTCTTCAAAATGAGACCGCCCGCCTTGAGGAGCAGATTCACTTGGCGGCGTTTCTCTATGGATATAGCGATGTCCTAGGCTCCGGAAAGTACATCGTCCACATAAATTTCGTTCTTGAGAATATCCGTGGCAAAAAGAAAGTTGATTCCTTCGTCCTCTGTCAGTTGATGTAAACTACGGATCGCCAAATGAGAAGAAGAAACAAATCCGAAAGTTACGGTCTTCAGACAGTATGTCTGGAGCTCGTCGTCAGGGTTGGACCTCCGAAGTATCTTCTGATAGGTGCGGTCTTCAGGATGGATTAAAAAAAGTCGGAACATCTTTTCAATGTCCGCTTTGAAGACGATCTGGTAGGATCTCTAACGAAGTATGACGTCTGGAAGATCTGTTTGAAGTTTCGGCCAGTTCGCTGGAAAGCGTTGAAACTGGTTTCAATTTGTTACTAGAACCGGTTCCCTTGATGACGCATTGGTGGGATAAAAAATAACCCTGAGTAGCTTTGTGCGTAAGATTGATGCAGAACATGATCTCGTCGAAAACGCCTGTCAAGACTCAAGAATATTCTATAAGCGGCGAAACGAGAATCTCCCAGATTCATCGACCGATCCTTGATTGGAAGTCGAACAATGTAACGGCCCTCTTCGGAACGCTGATAAGTGGAGAGGGAAAGTTTCTCACGCTCCTCCTCATCAAGAGTGAACTTCAGAGATACATTCGGTAGATCTTCCTGTACAACAAGTCGACGCAGTAGATCTAACAATTCGTGATCAACCGTACATTACAATCCAGCAATTTGACGAGTAAACGAAGAAGGTTCCGGAGAAAATAGACTGGACAAGACCTAGCCCAAATATGTTTGCTGAGCTGTAGGAGAACCTACGAACCCTTTCGGACTCCTTCCTCAATGACGTATGAGTAAACCTCCGCAACCAAAATCATGTCAATCGAGCCACCACGATCGACAAGCGGATCCGCCATTTCCAGCCCTTGAATGTGGAGCCAAACTAAATCTTTGGGAAAACAATACAGCGTAAATAAAAGTTAGCCTCAGAATCAACACATGACGTCACCCTAACATTCATCAAACTTCGAGAGGCTTTTGTGCGTTAGTTGCCAACGATCCCACTGTGACGATGACACGAAGTCGTTTTAACTTAAGTCTCCTAGCAAGAGACTCAGAAACAAAAGACGCTCGAGCGCCCTGATCAAATAGTGCTTGAGAAGAATATAAATAGCCATCTGACCCTTTAGTGGAAAAGATTGCTGTGGCTAGAAGCACGGACCCATAGTCATAGAGGAGCTTTATCAACATGCGAATTGACGGAAGAAATAGCAGGTGCAGATGCGGTGTTATTTACATTGAAATTAGACGTGGTGGGCACAGCTGTAGTGACAGATTCACTTCCTGAAGCGTTACTAGAAGACCGATGAGGCATGTTATGATGTTGATCGGAGCAATTTTGACAACGCTGGGTTGAGACAAACTCTCAGATCATGTGCTTTTCCAAGCAATTGAAACATAACCCACAATTACAAATTAGTTCTCGTCGCTGGCCAGGTGTCTTGGATTTAAAAATACTACTTACCAGGGCATAGCAGAGAACCAACCTCTTTCAGTGCAGCACCATGAGCTTGTATGTGAAAACCTTCTTACCAGATTTGACACTTGTCATTTTAAATTTACTTTCGGTAAACGAGTGCTTGAATTGAGAAGCTTCCTCAAACTCAAGTGACTCCAAAGCGTTCACTCGTGAAATTGAAAAGGTCCTTGAAGTCTGGAACGAAGGATTAGTAGGAAGTGATCCCGTTTTTTCTTCCCACGGTTTGCGGGAGGAGCGGTCTGAACGGTTCACTGTCATGTAAACAAGAATATCATCCCAGTATTTCGTTGGTCTGTTCATGGAGGTAAGTCCACCAATCACTTCACAAGTATAATTTAAGAGAGTATGAAGTCCCGAAACATGCTCCTGAGTGACAGGTTCTGTCCCGAAAAGTTTCCCTAATACGCGTTGATAAGGGTCCGTTCACTATCGTAGCGATCCATAAGTGTTATCCATGCTCACTTCAGGTTATCCCCAGTGATATTTATATTGACTAACAGCTGAGCAGGCTCGTCTGTCAAACTTACCTTCAAGTAATCCAGTTTCTGGACTGACCGCAGAGTAGCGCAATCCTTTACCGTCGAACAAAGCCAATCCCGGAAGGCAGGCCATGCAGTGAAATCACCGGAAAACTTGGGTAATTCCAGTTGTGAAAACATCTTTTTCACTTGCGTTGAAGGAGCATCATTGGTAGCGGAGACTGTACCCTTGAAAGAGGAAGAAGCGCCAAGTGCGTACAACACATCCTGTACATACACCTTCGCAACAACATATTTTCCTTCTCCTTTAGTAAACAAAGCTTGCGCAAAATATGGATCGGTTGAATTGTCCTCACGCACAGTGAGAATCTAATCATGGTTTGTACAAAACTTGGACTACTCCTTTTCCAAGTGTACGTTGAGGACGTTCTTCGAATGGTTCGTTTTACCGGACTTTTCCAAATTGGAAACTGCATTGCAGACGAGTTCGTAAATCACATACTGCTGAGCAATGCAGTCCTTAACGCTCATTTTGATAAGGCACTACAGCCAACAAACGTAAGAACAATAGAAAAATGGAATAAAATCGAAACACGTTAAAAAAGTCAAAAAGTCAAAGAAATACACAACCCTGTCAGTATGACAGCGAAACACTACATAGTATAAAAGCACAAAAAGAGTGTTACGATATGAGCTGCAAAGTGTCAGCTATTCTAAAGTCTTCAAAAGTTGGAAAATAATCGAAATAAAAAACAAGACACTTTCACAGTTGAATAAAAAAATAAAGTTGAGATTCGGATAAAGTAGAAACATGTTAAAAAAGTCAAAAAGTCAAAGAAAAACACAACTATGTCAGTACGACAGCTGAGCACTATACAGTTTAAGAACGAATGTGTCGTATACCAAACGTAGAGTATGAAAAAGCACATGCTATAACAAACCTTTCATTCTGTGAAGCGACTTGTGGGCAGTCATGGTATGCCGATCAACACCAAATATTGCGCACGCACCGACGTAGGGATACACATCGTACGAGCAAGTGTAACGGGTCATGCAGGCAGATCCTGCATGACGAGAAACTTTTTCTGATCAAGGAAATACGTAATACCAGATAGGTACTGGGAATATAATATTACGCTGCGAATGTGTCATACACATAAAGTGGCAAATGTAGCAAAGTATAGCACCGATAAGCACTTTTATACTATTAAGGTGCTAAATACTAGTCACCATCGGTCCTTGTATTTCCTGTATATTTGTGCACAGAATTTTTGGAATGAAAGGAAAAACATCCACAACTGTAATTTGTTGATGGTGAATGCTTTAGTCTATTAATTTTTCTTCATAACTAGTGACTTTGTGTAAAAATTTAATTTGTTCTATTTTAATTTTTCTTTTACGATTAAAACTACAACTACGCGGTTCATCCTAAAATAATTGACAAGAAATTTGTAGCTCTTTTTTTGTAGCTTGTGTCGTTTGTCCAAAAATTTCAGTTTTAAAATTTGAATGTTGTTCTTAACGGATAAAAAAAACTACGTGTTCTATAAAAAGTGATCCATGACAAATTTGTTTCGCTTAAGCTGTTCATTTTCGTCGTTTTGTTTTGTTTTTTGGATTTGGAAAATGCCATAATTCTGTTAATTTTTTTCTTAGGGGTCGTGCATAAATTACGTAACACTTTTTGGGGGAGGGGGGGGGGGTCTAGCTTAGTTTTACATAATGGTGAAAAACTACAGGGAAAAGTTGGAAAAAGCGTTACATAGGGGGGGGGGAGTCTACATTGTCGGAAAATTGCATCACGTAATTTATGCACGACCCCTTATCTAAGAAAGTTACAAGGATAAATTGTTCAAATTCTTGAGTACTACGGATTTCTATACGTTGAATGTTGTACATCTGAAAAGAAAGTACTCACAGAAATTTTTAAGTTGCTCTAACTTCTTGCATTTTCATAAAAAATAGGTAGCTAACGAACTTGACTTTCAATTATCGACTCCAAAATCAGACGATCCCCCCCTGAGCACAAAAACAAGGTAGCAGAGGAGAGTACGGATAAGAAAAAAAATTCATATACTTCAAGTGCTAATTATTAGTCCCGCTAAGGAACCATATATATATGTACTCTCTTAAACTGAACCAGTGAAATTTCAACTGGTTGAATCAGTATTTCAAATCATCACTGGTGAACCAGTGTCTTTTTCATTTTGACTAGATGAACCAGTAAATGTTTCGACTAAAATAGTGCTACTGATTCTACAAGTGGCGCCTAATGATAGATTGAACCAGTGATAAAGCGCTTCTTGCGGGCAGGAGATGAACCTTCAGTCGACTGGTACGCGCGCGTCTCCGGTCAGGTCTTGGCATTTCTCGAGTGAAAATGAACCTTATTGTGTACCAATGCTTATTTTATAAATATTTGGCGCCTGGCTGCAATGACCAGGGGATATAATATCTTCTGCTTGATAGTGGAAGGCCCCTGGCCACTTGGGTTTGACTTTGAGCGACGGGACACGTTAGAATAACGACGGGTCTTCCCACAATTAGGCGCAACATATTGTATCCCATTATATTGCAGCCCAGCCTTCATTTATTGTTGTGATTAAAGTGCGGTTTTCAAAAAATAATTTTACAACTGTTACTACAAAAAAAGATCTGCCATCGATCCCTCTAGTAGCTTATTGGTAAAAGCACCCAACCGGCAACCGGAATACCTGTGGTTCGATTCCCAGCAGAGCGAAGGCGACTGATCTTTTTTTAGAAATTAAAATTTTCCATTTATGTATAAATTAGCATTTGAAGCCTAACTCAAGTACAATTTAGAATCATAGAATTTGTCAAGAATAGTAAATTTAGAAATTTTGTTACAAAATTTTATTATTCCATTTATATAAGGTTTTATATTCGAAATTTTAAAAGATTAAAATGCTGTTATTTAAGTGTGAAAAGTCATTGAGAATTGAAAATTGGTCAGGGAAAAGTCAGGGAATTTGAAAAATGGAGTATTCTGGCCACTTTAGGAGGAAGACAGTAAACCTCGCCTTAATCTAGGAAGAAAATTCAAACAAATAATAAAATTTGGAAAATACTGATCCATGAAGAAAAAATTTGCATTTCCAAACAATAAACGTTAAAATTCAAATTGTTCAAATATCAATGATTAAAATGTTTTTTCTCAAATGCTAAAAATACGTTTCGCCAAATTTGCCTGAAGACAACATTTTTTTTGCTTCGAAATTCTGCGACTTTATTTGAAATGAGTATTGCGAGCTAAAATATAGGAAAACCAAAGAGGACAGACATAGCTCAAATTCAATTATTATTAAAAATGTATATATCATCCGGAAATTCAGAAAAATTGTTCGAAATATATAATGGCACGTCTGCCTGGTCCACTTGAGTTTCCATTTTGTTTGAAAACTGCAATTGTATTAATGTGTAATTTGAATGAATGAATCTTGTAATGTTTAAATTTTATATGCTAAAGTTGGCCCAAAGGCATCCCAATTCTATTATTTCTTCTGTTTCAGAAAACTCGATATACTTATCGCAAATTATATGTACATTCGATCGTATGAATAGAATAACTAATAATATAACAATACTAGGTATTTTTTCGGAGATTCTGATTTTTGCTTACAAGTCAGTGATGGTTTGGCACATCAAAATTTGCTTCGTAGATGTTTTTGGTAGAATTTCAATTATATTTTAATGGACATTTTGATTAAGTAAAATACTCGTTTCAAGGTACTAATGATGTTTAATACTCAACACAATATAATACATATAATCGATGTGGATGTTTACATGAAAATTGAAATATCTCTAGAAATAATTAAATAATGGAAATTTCTTGAAAATTGCCTCTTCACCTTCTTCCACTCAGTGGTGGTAAGTAACTTACAGTGGGCGAAAGTAAGTGACTTGTAGTTGGTGGTGATGAGTAACTTGTAGTTGCTGAAGTTGAGTAACTTGAACTTGGGGAAAGTAAGAAACTTGCAGTTGGTGGACTAAGTAACTTGATTTTGCTGGGCAATAACTTTAGTTGATGGACACAGGTAACTTGCGGTTGATGGAATTAAGTGACTTGTAGATGGTGTTGATGACTAATTTGTAGTTGCTGGAGTTGAGTTATTCGAACTTGATTGCAGTAAGAAACTTGTGGTTGGTGGTAGGAAGTAACTTGAAGTTGGCGGTGAGTAACTTTCATATACTTTTATTTAATTTGTGTTACTATTAGTTACTTTAGTTTTCTCAAATTCAGTCACCTCAGAAGGAAGTTCACTTCGAGAGTACCGTGGGTAAGAGTATGGACAACCAGATGAATAACTTGGATAACCAGGTGAATAACTTGGATAACCAGGTGAATAACTTGGATAACCGGGTGAATAACTTGGATAACCAGGTGAATAACTTGGATAACCAGGGTTATAACTTGGATAACCGGGTGAATAACTTTGACCACCTTGGCATTGACCTGAAGTTGTTGGTAAGTATTGACCCACTGCTAGAGTCACCGCGAAGAGGAACAGGATGCTTCGAAGTCCTGATAGCGTCATCTTGCAAATTAGTGCTGATAAACTTCTTGGAACACTAAGCTTAGCTGATTTGACAATTCGAGGAATCGGGTCTTCCTAATATACTCACGACTTATCAAAGCACAGATACCTTTCTGTTTCCGCGTTGCGAAATACTGATCAATGCTTTTGATTCCATACCTAAACCAGAAGTAACACGTTTCAAACATTATTCATATTTATTTGATAAATTTGTATACATCAGTTTATTCGAAGATATGATTCCTGTTCCCGTCTACGTATGTGCTTGAGATGTTGAACAACATTTCATTGAGTGATGATAAATCCAAATCTCAGCTGATACAGCTAGATGAGAAGGGATTTCAATACCCAAATAGAGTGAGAAAAGGACCGCTTCATAGTAGCTTGGGTGCGTTTATTTTATTGTTTGTCTTCTAATGGTGAGCAATTTATGAACACTGGTTTCCTCATTAAGCTTTTTTTGATAGTATGAACCTATCTGAAACTATTGTTGGATTATTTTTAGTTGGTAATAGTATATTACATAGCTCGTAGCGAAAGTCGGAATAGCTGAGGAGTGTGGAGTTGCGGCCTAAGCCCACCAGCTAATAATAAATAATAAAATATGGTAAATCATTCATAATTGGAGAACTACAAGTTTTTTCTAAATGACAGCTGAATGTGTAATCATCGACGTAACACTATATGTCCAGAATTGTAAGCCGTTCCACGAAGTGTGAGATAACGTTCAATGAATACAATTTCAAGTAATCATCACTCACCCCTGGATTTTGATGGTTGAAACAAAAAAATTTTGTTTTAAATCTAGAAAGCATTTTAGAAATCAAGCGTGATACTAAAGTATCTTTAATTTAAGTCAATAGAACCTGAAACATCTTAATGGGTTCTGAAAATACTAACAAAAATGTGATTGAAAAAATGTCCAAATTTTAAATGGATTCGTGACATTTCTGTCGATTACCATTGCATGCTTAACTGAAACAAAATGTAGTCATACAATTTGCCAACAATGATGAATTAAACATTCTTCATGTAAAATTTTGTTATTACTCTTATATGAGGTTATGTATTTTAAATGTTACAAGATTAGAATGCTAGTTTTTAAGTGTGTATGATCATAGAAAGTTCAAAACTGGTCAGGGAAAAAGCAGGGAATTTGGAAAATGGAGTTTTATGGCCACGCTAGGAAGAAGAGGCTTACAATTCTGGACATACAGTGTTACGTCGATGATTACACATTCAGCTGTCATTTAGAAAAAACTTGTAGTTCTCCAATTATGAATGATTTACCATATTTT
>CAKNXH010001370.1:94905-108301 GCA_932178445.1 Andricus quercusramuli
ACTTCAAACTGCTTTAAATATCGTCAAGAACTACACAGGAGAGATTGGGATGGACTTTGGGTTGGACAAGTGTGCCAAAATTCATTTGAAGAAAGGAAAGATTACTGGCGTTCCCAAGGACCCTGAGCTTGTGGATATAAGTGTTATTAGACATCTTAACACTGGAGAGACCCATACATACCTGGGCGTGCCTCAAAGCCGCATTCAGGACGTAACATCAGTGAAGGAGTCTCTCCGAAGCAGATACAAGCATCTTCTTCGACAGATTTGGTCTTCCAATCTGTCGGCGTTGAACAAGGTATCTGCGACTAACATGCTTGCCGTCCCGGTTCTACTCTACTCGTTTGGGGTGGTTCAATGGACGAAGAACGAGCTTAAGGCCCTTGATGTCACCACGCGTAAGATCATGCATATGCGTAAAAGCTTGCATATCAATTCGTCAGTTCCGCGATTATACATTTCACGCCGTCAAGGCGGACGCGGACTTCTGAATCTCCAGTGTCTTCATAACCGAATTGTTTTGAGTACAGCTTACATCGTTGCGAATGGCAGAGATCCTCTCCTAAAGATGGTCAGAAACCACGAGATGATTGGCGAAGGGGCGTTCCTTTACAAAGCCGCGGAGCAAGCTGCTGAGACCCTTGGCCTGAATTTTAACATCAGAAGTGAGGAAAGTGCATTACTCCATCTAGATGCTTCACGTCTAAAAGCCGAAGTAAAGAAAGCAGAGGTTGGAAAATTTCACCAAGAGCTACTCGACAAGCAAATGCACGGAAACTTTCACAGAAATGTAGAAAAACAGTCCTTGTCGAAGGAGCAAACTTTTGCTTTCCTCAAATCATCAGGGCTCAATTCAGGTACAGAGGGCTTTATTTTCTCATGCCAGGACGGTGTAATCTCCACCTTAGCATACCGCGCCCGCATTTTATGTCAAGAAGTTCCCAGTGATAGGTGCAGAGCGTGTCATGCACACGCTGAGTACCTAGAACATATACTATCGGGGTGTCCGACCCACGCAGGAACAACGTATATCTATAGACATAATGCGGCCCTAAGAGTACTTTATTACCACCTTTGTCGCTCTTACGGTGTTGGTCGTGACCCTGCCCTGCCGAACGCTCCAAGGGATATAGAGTCAATTGTCCGAAACGAGAAGTGCCAGATTTTCTGGAACTACGATTTTCGGGTAGCAGTCTCCGTTGCGCACTCGAGGCCTGACATTGTTCTCCAAGACTTCGAGAAACGAACTATATTCGTGATCGAATTCTCGGCTCCATCCGAATACAACATCACTGCAAAGGAGAAAGAAAAAGAGGAGAGATATCAAGACCTTAAAAGAGAGCTGCGTCGACTGTACCCAAAATATTCGGTACGAGTAATTGTTCTTGTGATGGGTGCTCTCGGAGGTGTGAAATTATCGCTGGTTCGTAACCTGAAAGCCATACCCGCGTGCCAAAAATATGCCAAGGCTCTTGCGAGATGGATGCAGAAAGCTGTCATCCTTGGGTCGCTTCGTGTCCTCAAGACACACGAGGGTTTCGCCGGCCTGTCGTTGTGATTTCGTCGTGCCCTGTGACCACCCACCTCACGGATGTGAGACGTGGCCATAGGTGTATTTTACTGCGGTTCTACTGGGGGCCATTGACATTTTTTTCCAGATGGCAGTTGCTCTTAGTGGTACCCTGCGGTGGTTGTTTAACTTTTTTTTAATTATATATATAATATAGAATATAATATATTTGAGAGTACCCAGTCATTTGTTCACTAATATTTATTTGTTTAAACAATTTGAATTTTGTTAAATATTTGTTTTTTTTCAGCTAACTCGCGAAATGAACGTATTTTCTAGACTATGTGTTATTTAATCAATGATAACAATAAAATAATTTCTTTATATAATTTCACAATTATTTAAATAATACGCATTCGTTCAAATATATATTTTACCTGGAAAAAGCAGGAAAAACATTTTATCTCAATAAATTTTCGACAAATTTTCATATTTCCAACTAGTAGTTTCTTTATTATGAATAATCGTAGATTTTTAAGCAAATTTATATGGTTTGAAAAATTTTTTTGTTTACATATTTTATTTTTGCTATTTTTCGAAAGATTGAAATATTTGTATGTTCTACTTTGCTTTTTAAGAATACTCTTAAATGTTGAAACAAATTAAATTTGTTCGAACAACTGAATATTAGTTAACAAATGACTATGTATTTTCAAATTACCGATTAATGATTATTTATTTCTAAAAAACTTTCAAAAAGCGTCAATAGACCGCAATATTACGTAAAATTCAAATTTGTCACTTATGGAATTTTCTGTGGGGGCCCATAAGAGTGGCTTAAAATTATTCAACCTCAAATTTAGGATTTATTCTTATTCTCTGACAAATCGTGAACAATATACTGGAACGCGGAATTATTTGTAACATATTAACGCGTTTAAATATAAGATTTACAAAAAGCTGACTTTTTCCCATGTTAAATCAATGGGAAACTTCATGGTCTTTGCGACACCTCTAAATACTAACCAATTTTTCTCAAATTTAGAGATTTTTTTGGGGTTTTCGCACAAAACTGGAGGGTAAGAGCAGAGAAATTCGAAGAAAAAAATCCACCAAGTATAAATAAGAACCACGCTACTAAAGATACACGGCTCGTACAGCTGCTCAATGTTTTCTTGCAGTACATAGAGCTGCGCAGTACATTCATGCGATACTTCAAGATGCACAGTAGGGTCCTGTCATGTGCAGGGGTGAGCAGTAGACTCCTGCAATAATAGGGCTGCGCAGTGTAGTTATACAAGGCAGAAGGGTGCGCAGTATAGTCGTCTAGTGTGCAAGTCTCGCAGTAGAATCCTGTTATATGTAGGTATACGCTCTGCTACGCAGTCCTTCTCAATACAGGATTCACTGCGCAACGTTATTCACCACAGAAGTGCACTGCGCAGCTGTATGTTCTATGAATTCCTACTACGTATCCCTGTATATCGTAGGTGTCTACTGCGCAGCATTACTTACTACATGCCTCTATTGCGCAGTCTTGTGCACCACAGACATCTACTGTGCGGCCTAATTTACTACAAAAGTATACTGCACAGCTCTAAGCCCCATGAATAACCACGGTGCAACTTTGTCCTATGGATATCTACTGCGCATCTCTATGACATACGAATACCTACTGCGCATCCCTAAATATCGTAGGCATCTTCTGCGCAGTCTTATTTATCACAAAAATGTAATGCGCAGCTCTATGCACCAAGAATACCTACTATGCAGCTCTATGCCCAGCAAATACCTACTGTGCCGCTCTATACTCCATTGATGCCCACTGCGCAGCTCTGTGCCTCATACAACTCTACTGCGCAGCTATATGTTCTATAAATACCTCCTGGTATGCCTGTGTATCGTAGGTATCTATTGCGCAGCCTTAACTTCCATATGTCTCTACTGCGCAGCCCTGTGTACTACATAACTCTAATGCGCAGCCAAATGAGTGACGGAAGTATACTGCGCAGCCCTACTCGCCATATATCCATACTGTGCAGCCTAATTTACTATAAAGACCTACTGCACTTCCCTACATATCTTAGACATTTACTGCAAATCCTAACTCATTACAGAAGTGTACTGCGCAGCTCTATAGCACATAGATGCTAACTGTGCAGCTTTATGTCTCACGAATACCTACTGCGCCCCCCTAAGTATGGTAGTACTCTACTGCGCAGCATCAATCACAATATGTCTCTATTGCGCAGCCCTAAGCACTGCAGGGCTCCACCACGCCCCATGATACACCACAACAGTGTACAGCACGACTTGGTGTTACACAGATCTCTACTGCGCACTCCTGCATATTTTAGCTTGCGACTGCGCAGCCTTACGTACAACACATGTACAATATATGTCTTACGTACACTGTAAAAACTAGGATTCGATTTAGAACTTAATTCGGCATTAAAACAGTTCACGTAACAAAACAATCGCACTTCAGTTTGATCCGCCAATCTAATAAAATAAGGTCGATCTGTCAAGTTCAGAAACCAACGTAACCCATAGGGCTGAAGTTCGCGACGTCTGAGTGTGACGGTTCAACACTAATTTTTACGAATTTTTAATTTCATATATTTTTTGTTTTTTGTAAGAGTGAGTTTTGGAATAATTGAAACAATGCACCCTCTGAATCAATTTAGTTCGCTATCTCGGATCATTTATCAGTCTGAAGTCAGCAAACTAAACAAGCCAGAAAATGGTACTAAAATAAGACTATTTGTGAGATCATATCAGAACGCCCAAGAAAGGATCCCAGATGAAAATAAATGCCTAGTTTTTACTATGTCACATATGTCTCTATTACGGAGCCCTATGTACTTCAGGGATCTACTGCGCAATCTAGTTTACAACAAAATTTTACTGCGTAAGTCTATGTCCCATAAGCACGTACTGCGCACCCATTTGTTCCATGAATACCTACTGCGCATCCCTACATATCGTACGCATCTACTGCGCATAATTATGTACCATATGTGTCTAATGCGGAGCCCTGGACATTTCAGAACTATACTGTGCAGTTGAATGTACCACAATCGTGTACTGCGCAGCTGTATGCATAACAGATCTCTACTGCGCATCTCTACTTGTTGTGATGGGTAATATGAAGTTGGTGGTAAAAAATAACCCACTGCTAGAGTCACGGTCGCCGCAAAAAAGAAACGGGATGCATTAAACTCCTGGTAGCGTCATCTTGTCTTTAGTGCTGTTTAACTTCCTGGGACACCGAACTGAGGCGCTTGGACAATTAGTTGATTCTATTCCTCCCAATATACTCACGATCAATCAAAGCACAGATACCTTCCTGTTTCCGCGTTGCGAAAATATCGATCAACACTAATAATTTAATGTCTGAATCAGAAGCACGCTCAACGCATCATCCATATTTACTTGAAACACACGAACAAATCGATTTATTCCAAGATACGACTCCTGATTCCGTCTAAATGTATGGTTGAGATTTTCAACAACATGTAATTGAGTAATGAAAAATAAAGATCTTGAGAGATGCAGCTTGATTAGGTCGAATTTCAATATCCCAATAGAGTAAAAAATGACTGTTTGTTGAAAGTATTCGTAGCTAAATAATAAAACAAATGCAAAGTTGTTTATGTTCGTTCATTTTATGGTTTATCTTTTGACTGTAAGAAATGCATAAGCACTGGTTTCCTTATTAAGGTTTTTTTTATGATATATTTATAGATAGGGTAGGGAGTTAAAAATATGAGAAAATATTATCTCATACTAAAGAAATCCGACGTACACGCAGCTTCGTCGTTACCATAAATAGCTCGTTTCATCATTGTACAATTGAATTTACTTACAGGAACTTACTACACTTTTCTGACCCTTTTCGTGACGATCGAGGGAAAACTAGCCCCAAAAAACGAGAAAATAATGACAGCGCCGTTTTATTTATCAAGTCCAGAAGAAGTATTAATCGATTTCAATAAAAATTTTCTGAAGGGTAGCTACCCCTCACATTATAGCTAAATCGTTGCATCGAAGGAAGTTTTATGTATACAAATACATATAGATGCTTCTTCTGGACTTAATAAACATAATGGAAGTATTCGCCTGAACCTTCTCGTTGCACAATGGCGCTGTCACTATTTATACGTTTTTTGTCACGATGTGATCAAGAAATCCGGAAGAGGGGATCCTGTTACTCGTGTGGTTCAATTGAACATATGATCCGAAACTGTCCCAAGAGAAAGAAGATTTCAGACCACGAGATTGCCAACGTCGAAGAAGAGGAGGACGATTTTCATCGTATGGCCGAGCTTCAACTGAAGGAAGATTATAAGCTATGCAACAATGTGTATAGAGTGATCCTTGATAGAGGTGGTATAGTGAGCCTTATAAAAAGAAGTTTACTGAAACAAAGCCTTGTGAAACCGCTTGATGCAAATTGTAAGCCACATGCTGGCATCAATAGCTCGAAGCTGAAAGCCTTCGGTGCAATAGTCGTCACTGCTAAAATGATAGGTATGATCCGTAAAATAAATTTGTTGCTTGTGGATGATGTTACGATTCATGCACCTGTTATGATAGGGCGAGATGCTCGCAAATGTTTTGGTTCACAATTCATTGAGAGGAAAAATTTGTTCGAAGAGGCAGCGAACGGAATGTCAAATGTAAACATGAAGGGGATAAACAAAAGGGAAAGTGCGAGTATAGAAATTAATCCAGAGATAGACATTGTTTCTCAAAAGAAGGTTCTATAATTATTTCAAGTAGAGTGAGCAACGGCATAAAGGCTGCATGATCCGAAAACAAAAGAGAACAATAAGAAAAAAACGAGAGAAATGTAGTACAGGAATTATCAGATAATTTAACAAAGCAGAAGCGTATAAGTGCGAGTAATTTAGAGTATGCCTCACCCATTGTCCCTACTAAGAAAAGGAATGAAGAAACTCGAATTTGCGTTGATTTACGAACACTCAATAAACGCTCTTTGTCTTAAAGACGACACCGAGTACGTTCCAAATATTTGTGAATACTGCATTAAGAGAATTGATAGACTCGGGGGACATTATAATAATCTATATAGACGACATTATGGAAGCAACTGCAAGTCTTGATCATCACTTGATAATTTTAAAGAAACTCTTTGAATTGTTGGTAGCAAACAAGCCTGACTTAAGGTAAGATAAATGCAAGTTCCTTCCTATCACAATTGAGTTTTATGCTATAAGATTAATGAGCTAGGTATTAGATTAAAAAAATATGGAATCACAGCAATTCACAATTTCCCAGTGCGACCTATTCTTGCAATTTCCAACCCTCGCGACGAGACTGAATTGCAATGTGATGCAAGTGCAATCTGTTTCAGAGCTGTGCTTTGACAACAGAGGAAAGATTTAATGTTTCACCCCATCTTCTATTTCTCTAAACGCCCGACAGAAACTGAAAGTAAACAACAAAGTTTCGAGTTGGAGGTGCTAGCTATAATTTGTGCCCTCCAAAATTATCGAAATTATCTATGGAGACGATCTTCTAAAATTGTCACGGACTGTAATTCACTTGCGCTAGCACTCAAAAAACGTGACATTATTATTATTATTATTATTATTATATCTATCACACATATCTATCCTGTGCATCCTCCATCCAGTTTAAGTAATCATGTCCTAGTTCTTTTAAATCATCCCTTACATTTTTCTCCCATCTGTTTCTCGGTCTGCCTAAGGGTCTCTTACCAATCGGTCTCCCTCTTAAAACTTGCGCCACTAGATGCCTAGATATGATTTTTACTATCACGAGAAAATGGTCTGAATTTAAATCCGCTCCCCTATACGATCTTATATCGAGAATGTTTGTATGACGTCTTCTGTCAATTAGAACGTGATCGATCTGATTGTGAGTGTTACCATCTGGTGATCTCCAGGTGGCCTTATGTATATTTTTATGCTTGAAATATGTGCTTTTGACAACAAGGTTCTTTGAAGCTGCAAAGTTTATTACTCTAGTTCCATTGTCGTTACTGACGTCATGCAAACTTTCTGATCCTACTGTAGGCCTATACATCGGTTCTTTTCCAATTTTCGCGTTGAAATCTCCCAATACTATTTTTGCGTCAAAAGTTGAGAACTTGTCAAAAACCTGTTCGGTTGTTTCGTAAAAAAGATCTTTAGTGTCTTCGTCTTTGTCCTCGGTGGGGCAGTGCACATTGATTAATACCTGTTTGTTGAAAATACCCTTCAGTACAATGTATGATAACCGATCGTTAATGAATTGCATGTCGATAACCGCTTGCGAGATTCGTTTATTAATAAGAAAACCGGTCCCCAGTGCGAGCCCCTTAGCTCCCCCATAGTGAAAAGTATAGTTATCCTTAGAAATTGACGCGAAATCGCCCGGCCAGCAGGTTTCTTGAAGTGCTATTAGGTCAGTTTTGTATTTATTTGCTATCCCAATGAGTTCGCTAAATCCGCCAGTATTTAGACTACGCGCGTTTAGAGTTCCCACCCTTAGATCTTTAACTGTAGTTTTTTGTTTTTGCAAGTTAGCCATGGTAGTTTCAAGATAATCCGCACGTTAGGATCTTATTCCGATCGTAGGTGAGTCCACTGTCCCAGGAGTTATAACCCCCATACCTCCCTAGGTCTAATCCTCGTATCCTAACGTCCCCCTGCAAGGTAGCGCGCCTACTGGCATCAATACCCCTTTGGCCCTATACAGGCGAATCATTCCACACATCCCTTGCGGGCAGTGTCATCGCTGCGGTGTCCAATGGGCAGCAGGATTTTTCCCTTACAAGATTTTTAGTTTTGGTTCGGGTAGTGTTTCTAGGTGGATATACGCTGCACCTCGGCCTGCCAGGACCCACCCATTGCGTATGAACGTGACTGGGTGGGTCCTCCCGAACCATGGTCATCGTGTTTTCTACCAGTGCTAGGCCAACATCTTAGGCTGGGCTCACCACACCCACGACTGGTTCCTATCGGCTGTCCGCGGCTGCTTATTCTTGTATTCGCAGCTAACCTGAGGGGCTGTTCAGCCTAACGGGCCGTTCCTCTATCCGCAACCCGAGGACGCGCTGCGTGGTGGTGACAGGATCCCACCAAAAAACGTGACATAAATCTTAAAATTGAAAGGTGGGTCATGGAACTTCAACGTTACGATCATGTTACACAACACCGCGAAGGTAAGCTCATGACACACGTGGATGCTCTTAGCAGAGTGAATTGCAGCTGCACCGTGCAGGACAATTCTGTTGAGCGAAATGTGATATTGGAGCAATAAAGGTGATTTATTGTTATTCTATGTACCGAGGGAAACCGAGAAATATATTCTCTTCGAATATCATGACGAATTATGTTACATAGAGTCAGAAAAGGTATATGAAACTATTTGTAAGAGCTAATGGGTTCCAAAAATGCGCAAGAACATTTTTGATCACATAAAAAATTGTTGTAAGTGTATCGCTCATGCTCCGTCAATGGGTCAGGTTCAGGGCTACACCTTGATGATTACAAATGGAACTAAACCTTTCGAAGCCATACACATTGATCATGAAGATGTTGCTGATTCGCGGGTCTCATAGAAAAAGCATATTTTGCCAGTAATAGATGCATTCACTGAATTTATCAAATTATACCCGACCAAGTCCACGGCTTCCGCAGAGGCGATCACATATTTAAAACAATATTTTTCAGCATATACCAAACCAGAGACACTAATCTCAGACAGAGGTGCATGTTTCACTCCAGAAGAATTTGACAGTTTATGGCTGAATATTATATTAAGCACATCAAGCTAGCTACAGGATCACCGAAGTCGAATGGCCAAGTTGAGTGATTGAATCGTTTTCTTTCACCTATGTTAGCGCAGATAAGTTCGCATAGTTCTGGAAAAGCTCGGCCGAAAGCGATAGGTGAATTCATATTCTTAATAAAGTGAAATGTTTATTTTGATTCTTGATTTCATTTTATTTGGACTTCATCTTTGTTACGAGCCGTTCGAATTGGTAGGATATGGAATTTTCTTGACAATTTAGCTTATAGGAATATAGCGCAGTTTGACGCCTGTTCTTTTTTAGTGTTTGGGACACTTTGGATCCTTAGTATTTTTCAATACAATCGAGCAATTTAGACTCTTTGTTTCCTTCTCTAATATAATCCGGCAGCTTGAGTCGTTAGTCTTTTAGAGCTGTTCAGCCTTTCCGTTTTTGCCAAATTCTTATCAGGGCCGACAAGGCATCTCTGTGACTGGTTATAAAAATAATGAAGGCCACTTAGGTTCCCCTTTCCAACGTTTCATGGGACGGGGGAGGTAGGGCACCCCCGTTACTGGTCACAGAAATAATGTAGGTCACATAGATTTCCCTTTCCAACTTCTTATCAGGGTAGGAAAGGCACCGCTGTGACTGATCATAGAAATAATGTAGGTCATGTTAGTTCCACTTTTCAGCGTCTCATAGGAAGACAGTGGGGCAAAAGAAGTGCACGTGGACAAATCAATTCTCAGCCTACACTTTACATCCGATTCAAACTTTCTTTCAATGAAAGCCTTTCAAATTTTAAAAAGATTCGTGTGATCAGATTTTTTCTAATTGTTAAAAAATTTGTTTATTAACAACGAAGTTGAAACTTTTCAACTCTTCCCAAGTGTCATTTCCTTTAAAACATTCAGATTGATCAAAGAAAATCTTAGAACAGTGTTTAAAAACTATATAAGAATAATTTCCAATTGGTGAGAATAATTTAAAACAATTGTTTTTGTGTTATAGATCAATTAAATATGGAAAGTCATTTTTTGGGATTGGCAACGTTTAGCTCATTGAAATTAATGGATTTGGTATACAATGTAAGAAATTAACATTCCATTACAATTCGTTGAGAAAAGATAATGGTTTGAAGTGCTTAGGTGGAACATCTATTATAAGTTTCGTCGATATATAGGTATGATTAAAGAAATGCGTTCGCTAGACGAGCAGAGTCTAGAAAGTATCTAGAAATAATCTAGATTTCCGGTAGGGAAGTAACCTTTTTTTAAGGGCAATAATTTCCAAATATAATTTTTTGACAATTTGAAAAAAAAATTGAAAACTTGTTTGAAAATATTTTATTAACATTCTTTTTTTGTAAAAAATTGTTTTTTAAATGAAATTTTGTTTCAATTTAGAAAATAGTTTTTTCCAATATTTTAATAATACTTAATTAACTTATTCATAGGCTACAAGACACTTTTTGAAAACTTTCATGCGCACATGAAAGCTCAAAAGTATTAATTAAATGGAATCTGAACTTTTATTATTATATAATAATGAGTAATTATTATGTCATAATATTATATTATGTAATACATACATAAGTATAAAGAAGATTTATATATTATTAGAATTATTATCTTTTGTGATAAGGATTGCTAAGTGATTTTACGTATTTGAATGTAGTGCGCGCTTAGCAAAATGAATAGGTAGTCAAATGGTGGGAGATGGGAGGCTGTTTGACCAACGAAGTTGAACTTTTCCTCCACCCGTACACAACACGAGCTGACATGTTGACATAGTTCGACCCGGCAAATATTTTCATCGCTTACTATATTGTTGTATACAATTCGTCTAGATTTTAGCGTGGTTTGGTATCAGTGGAACTTGCACATGTTAAGTACCTAAATTTTGAACTGATTATTTCTATCAAATTAATATTCTCGCTTCTTTGTACGCTTTTGCTGATTCCATATTCCTATAACCTCAGTTCCTAACCTCTAGCCTCAGGCATTACACTCTAAAACAAAATCTGCTGAAAATTGGATAAGATTCATAAAATAACACACTATCCCTACTGTAGCAAACCGTAAAAAATGTCTTGACCCCCCCCCCCTGGATCTGTTACGTAATTTAAGTACGGTCCCTAACTTGAAACTCGTCTTGTATGTTCAGAGAAATCAAGGAACTAGGAGAAACAATAATCAGGCAACATTCAGAGCTTAAGGAAGACATAAGGGATATCAGACGAATTTCAGAACAATCGCATTCCAGTTCTGGCGGCTTACATATTTGCAGATAATGGATATCTCAGCACTTGTTTGAGTAAAAAAATTTGAAAAAAGGCAAATTGATTTTCAAAACACGTACAGAGAAAGAAGAAAAATTTGATCGAAATAAAACTTGTTTATAGCGGAATAAGCATAGAAAATCGGCCCCCGTTCGTATACGGCTTGAATTGATGTCATGAGTTCGTTTCCATGTGGTATGAAACTCCACCAAGTTTCAACTTAAGAATCCTATTTTTATGGGAGATATGGAGGGGGAAAGCAAAATCAAAAAAGTGATTTTTCTCGAAAACGGCTCGACCGATTTTAATGAACAAAATATATGTTTCACAGACCACTCTGGAGTATTGAAAAAAAAATTGATAAATTTCTCAAACAAAAAAGAAGAATTAAAAAAAGGTTTTCAAAATTTAGAAATTTTGTTTTCCTATGTTGTTTTAGAGATACCACTTTCATTCTTTCAAGAAAATATCCTTGCATTGTGTACTACAACTCAGATTTTTTATGATTTTTTTCGTGTGGTGGAACGTGGTTCAAAAAAGCAATGTACGTAACGGCGCGGCGTCGCCCGCTGCACAGGTTCACGGTGAATGAATGGGACCCATTTTTTCAAAGGACGTCTGTACTTTGCCTATACACGTATTGTTTGCAGAGTTTACCACAAGGAGGCTGCATTGCGTTTTTAAACTCCTTATTATCGGGGTGCTTTTTTAATGTGAGTCCCCTCGCCTCTCACATCAGTTCATAATCATCGGGGTGCTTCTTTCAAGTGAGTCGCATCGCCTTTCACATCAGTTCATAATCATCGGGGTGCATTTTTAAAGCGAGTCTCCTCGCCTCTCACATCAGTTCATAATCATCGGGGTGTTTTTTCGAAGTGAGTCCCCTTGCCTCTCACATCAGTTCATAATCATTGGGGTGCTCTTTTGAAGTGAGTCCCCTCGCTTCTCAGATCTGTTTATAATCATGGGGGTGTTTTTTTAATGTCAATCACTTTGCCCCTCACATATTGCTTAATCTTCTTTAGTGTTACTGTCAATTACTGGAATCCAATTATTATCGTTCCTAAATAAATCGCTCAGTATTTCTGCTGAATTGAAAACTTTTGATAAACGCTTTGCGTAAGATAAATAATAAACGATAGCTGAAATGTGAGAACAGCAAACAACTGTTCTATTACCAATAGCATATTCACATTCATAATGTGTCAGACCCGAAACCCCAACGCTGTTAGTCTTATACCTTAAAAAACACCTATATGTTGTGAGAAAAATATGACTGGGTGGAACTTTTACCTTCAGCACATTCTTCTCATCTTGAAGATATTCTATATTCAATGCGCCATCTTTATTGACCATTTCATCTAAATACGACACAGCTTGGCAGAGTTGATATGATCCAGTAAATAGGATCTTGAGATCCCTTTTTGTCATCTCCGGAAAGTCTAATAAGTCTTCGGATGTAATACTCATTTTAAAGAAGCACCCCGATGATTATGAACTGATGTGAGAGGCGAGGGGACTCACTCCAAAAAAGCACCCCGATGATTATGAACTGATGTGGGAGGCGAGGACTCTCACTTTAAAAAAGCACCCCGATGATTATGAACTGATCTGGGAGGCGAGGAGACCCACTTTAAAAAAGCACCCCGATGATTATGAACTGATGTAAGAGGCGAGAAGACTCACTTTAAAAAAGCACCCCGATGATCGTGAACTGATGTGGGAGGCGAGGAGACCCACTTTAAAAAAGCACCCCGATGATTATGAAATGATGTGAGAGGCGAGGGGATTCACTTTAAAAAAGCACCCCGATGATTATGAACTGATGTGAGAGGCG
>CAKNXH010001370.1:108311-125019 GCA_932178445.1 Andricus quercusramuli
AGGAGACTCACTTTAAAAAAGCACCCCGATGATTATGAACTGATGTGAGAGGCGATGGGACTCACTTTAAAAAAGCACCCCGATGATTAAGAACTGATGTAAGAGGCGAGGAGACTCACTTTAAAAAAGCACCCCGATAATTATGAACAACACGTGTATAGGCAAAGTGCAGACGTCCTTTGAAAAAATGGGTCCCATTCATCCACCATGAACCTCGGCAGCGGGCGGCGCCGCACCGTTACGTACATTGTTTTTTTTTAACTATGTTCCACCACACACAAAAAATCATAAAAAATCTGAGTTGTAGTACACAATGCAAGGATATTTTCTTGAGAAAATAAAAGTGGTATCTGTAAAAGAACATAGAAAAAAAAATTTTTGCAATTTTAAAACATGTTTTCAATGCTTGTTATTTGTTCGAAAAATGTATCAGTTTTTTTTAATACTTCAGAGTGGTCTTAGAAACATATATTTTGTTCATCAAAATCGGCAAGCCGTTTTCGAGAAAAATTACTTTTTCGATTTCGCTTTCCCTATCCATATCTCCCACAATAATGGGATTTTTTAGTTGAAACTTGGTGGAGTTTCATACCTCATGGAAACGAACTTATGACATTAATTTAAGCTTCATACGAAGGGGGGCTGATTTCCCATGCTTATTCCGCTAAGCCCTTTAAGAAAAAGGTTTTAAATAACTATTCGTGCAATATTTCATGTACTGTTGTTAAAAATACCGTTTTTTGAACCTGTTCGTATACAAAAGCTTTATTTCGATCGGAATTTTTTTTTCTTTTCCAGTACGTGGCTTGAAAATCAATTTGCCTTTTTTCAAATATTTTAAGTCAGATAAGTGCTGAGAACGGTAAATTCTATTAAACAAATACTGTAAGCGGAAAAAAGTCGACTTGTCTTGGTTCAAATTTTCCAAAACATATTTTACAAAAAATTTCGTTTATAAATACTGTATTTATTGATAATCTAGAAAGAAAATTCAAACAAATAATTTAGTTTCAAAAATACTGATCTTTGAAGAAAAATTTGAATTTCTAAAAAATAAAGGTAGAAATTTAAATAGTTTGAATATTAATAATTAAATTGTTTTTTCTCAAATGCTCAAAATACGTTTAGCTAAATTTGTCTGAAGACAACTTTTGTTTGCTTCAGAATCCTGGAACGTGATTTAAAATGAATGTGGTCTTCAACACTTTGAAACCTTGAAGATGTCAACTTTCAACGAATTCAATTAGGATATAAGTATTCAGTTATGAAGCACGTTGGCCTGGTCCACTTGAGTTACTATTTTGTTGTAAAAGTGCAATTGTATTATTGTTCAATTTGAATAAATAAATCTTGTAATGTTTCAATTTTATATGCCAAAGTTGTGCCAAAGACATCCCAATTCTATCATTTCTTCTGTTTTAGAAAACTTGATATATTTATTGCAAATTATACGTACATTAGATCGTATAAATAGAATAAATAATGATTTAACAATGTTGAACATTTTTCCAGGGATTCTGATGTTTGCTTACAAATCAGTGGTGATTCGGCACCTCAAAATTTGCTTCGTAGATCTTTTTGGTAAAAGTTCAATTATATTTTAATGGAAATTTTGATTAAGTAAAATACTCGTTTGATACTCATTTTCATCATACTCGTTTTTAATACTCAACACAATATAATACATACAGTCAATATCGATGTTTACATGACAATTGAAATATCTCTATGAATAATGAAGTAATCGGAATTTCTGGAAAATTGCGTCTGCACCTTCATCCACTCAGTGGTGGTAAGTAGCTTGCAGTGGGTGAAAGTAAGTGACTCGTATTTGGTAGTAATAAGTAACTTGTAGTTGCTGAAGTTGAGAACTCGGTGCAACTAAGAAACTTTGCAGTTCGTGTACGTAAGTAACTTGAGTTTGCTGGGCAGTAACTTCAGTGGATGGAGACAGGTAACTTTCAGTAGGTGGAATTAAGTGACTCGTAGATGGTGGTGCTGAGTAACTTGTAGTTGCTGGAGTTGAGTAACATGAACTTAATAGAAGTGAGAAACTTGTGGTTGGTGGTAGGAAGTAACTTGAAGTTGGCGGTTAGTAACTTTCATATACTTTTATTTAATTTTTGTTACTATTAGTTACTTTAGTTTTCTCGACTTCAGTCACATCAGAAGTAAGTTCACTTCGATAGTACCGTGGGTAAGAGTATGGACAACCAGATGAATAACTTGGATAACCCGGAGAATAACTTGGATAACCAGGTGAATAACTTGGATAACCGGGTGAATAACTTGGATAACCAGGTGAATAACTTGGATAACCAGGGTTATAACTTGGATAGCCGGGTGAATAACTTTGACCACCTTGGCATTGACCTGAAGTTGTTGGTAAGTATTGACCCACTGCTAGAGTCACCGCGAATAGGAACAGGCTGCTTCGAAGTCCTGATAGCGTCATCTTGCAAATTAGTGCTGGTAAACTTCTTGGAACACTAAGCTGAGCCGCTTTGAAAATTCGAGGAATCGGGTCTTCCTAATATACTCACGATTTATCAAAGCACAGATACCTTTCTGTTTCCGCGTTGCGAAATACTGATCAATGCTTTTGATTTCATACCTAAACCAGAAGTAACACGTTTCAAACATTATTCATATTTGTTTGATAAATTTGTATACATCAGTTTATTCGGAGATATGATTCCTTTTCCCGTCTACGCGTATGCTTGAGATGTTAAACAACATTTAATTGAGTGATGATAAATCCAAATCTCAGCTGATACAGCTAGATGAGGAGAGATTTCAATACCCCAATCAAGTGAGAAAAGGTCAATATTTTCCTACAATAGCCCTAACTAAATTTTAGAGACCACTGCAAAATAGTTTAGGTGTGTTTATTTTATTGTTTATCTTTTAATTGTGAGCAATTTATGAACACTAGTTTCATCATTAAGCTAGATTTGCTATGAAAATGATATGCTTCGTGTGTCTCTGCTATCTTCACTACAGTAACATATCCTCATAGTTTCCATTATTTTCACGTATCACCCAGGTCCAGTGTTAAGGCAGTAGAGTCTCTTCAGACTCCATTTATTCTGGCGCTTTTAATGAAAAATATCGTATATAGCTGGTTGCGAAAGGCCACCAATGAATAATAGAAACTAAGAGGTTAGGTGCTCTTACACGTGGGCGGCAGAGTGGCCGAGTTCGTCCCACTCATGCAGAAATGACGAATCTCTACAGATACGATAAGGCCCTAGGATTGTTTTACTACAATATTTGTCGCTCTCATGGTGTTGTCCGCGAATCTACCCTGCCAAACGCCCCAAAGAAGATGAAGTCAATTCTCCAAAATGAGAACTGCCCAATTTCTCGAAACTACGATTTTCGGACAGCAGTCTCCATTTTACACTCGAGGCCTCACATTGTTCTCCAGGTCTTAAAAAAACGAACTATCTTCGTGATCGAATTCTCGACTGCCGTCGAAAATTGTTGGCATAGCCAGCGCGAGTAGTACTAAACATCACTGCTGACTTTCAAAGATGACTGCGCGTTTCAAAAAAAGTGAAAAATTTTGTTGAAAAACTGTTGGAAAGGTTATTATATTCCGCGTCGAGTGACCACTAATAGGAATATTTCTGTCCTTTTGAATAGAACAGACCACTAGGAAAATTGTAGCATATATACGAAATTCATACCTCACAGTTTTTGAAGTCTTATCTTTAATTTAAGTCAATAAAACCTGGAAACTCTTAATGGGTTCTGAAAATACTAACAAGAATGTGATTGATAAAAAATGTCCAAATTCTAAATGGATTCGTGACATTTCTATAGATTACCATTGCATGCCTAACTGAAACAGAATGTAGTCATACAATTCGTCAAGAATGATGAATTAAACATTCTCGATATAAAATGTTGTTATTACTTTTGTATAAGGTTATATATTTCAAATGTTACAAGATTAGAATACTAGTTTTTAAGTGCGGATGATCATAGAAAGTTTAAAATTGGTCAGGGAAAAATCAGGGAATTCGGAGAATGTTGTTTTATGGTCACACTAGGAAGAAGACAGTACCTCAACAGAATATGTAAAGAAAATTCTAATACATAATTCAATTTGAAAACTACTGATGTTTAAAAAATATATATATTTCAAAAACAAAAGTCGAAATTCAAATAGCCCGAACATCTATATTCAAATTATTTTTTCGTAAATTATAAAAATACGTTTAGCTAAATTTGCCTGAAGACAACATTTTTTGCACTTAAAAATTCGGTGACTTGAATCAAGATGGATCCTGTCTTTAAAACGTTGGCACTTCAAAAACGTCATCTTTTGAAGAATTCAATTATTTTCAGCTTGAAATTGTGCAGTTTTGGACTTCTCCATCATTTAAATATGAAGTTGAATGTTTTGTTCTCAAAAGTCAAATATTTCGCAATCGCTTTAAACTTGAGACTCAATGCTGTTCGAACCTGGTTCAATTAGGAGACCCTCACAATAAAATGATCAATTTTTGAATACACATTCGAAAGTCAGTCAATTCTCTTGTTTGTATTTGTGAGAAGTATTACGAGCTGAAATAAAGGAAACCTAATGGGGACAAACATATCTCGAATCATATCATTATTAAAAATTTAAACAAAATAAAAACTAAACTGTGCCAGACAGACTCGTCTTTATATATTACAGAGTATTTCTGAAAATTTCAGCACAATTTATTAATTGTTCTAATTATAATGAATAGATAAATATTGTAATGCCCCAATCTGATTTTTTGCTTACAAACCAGTGATAGTTTGGCACTTCAAAATTTGCTTCGTAGATAATTATGGTGAAATGATCAGTAGTCAGTAATTTAAGAGTACCAAGTCATTTATTAACCAATATTCAATTGTTTAAACAATTTTAATTTTTTGAATATTCGTTTTTTTCAGTTAACTCGCGAAATGAACGTATTTTCTAGACTATGAGTTATTTAATCAATGATAACAATGGAATAATTTGTTTAAATAATTTCACGATTATTTATATAATACGTATTTGTTCATGTATATATTTTACCTGAAAAAAAGCAGGAGACACATTTTACCTCACTGAATTTTTGACAAATTTTCATATTCTCAAGTACCAATCTGTTCATTATGAATAATCGTAGATTTTTAAACAAATTTGAATTGTTTAAACAATTATTTTGTTCACATATTTTATTTTTGCTATTTTTTGAAAGATTTAAATATTTTTATGTTCTACTGCGTATCGACGTATATCATATTTTTGTACTGCGCAGCTGTATGTCCTATAAATACTTACTGCACTTCCCTACATATCTCAGACATTTTCTGCACATCCTATTTTATCGCAGAAGTGTACTGCGCAGCTCTATATCACATAAAAACCCACTGTGCAGCTTTATCTCTCATGAATACCTACTGCGCACCTCTAAGTATGGTAGTTGTTTACTGCGCAACCTCAATTACTATACGTCTCTATTGCGCAGCCCTGAGCACTGCAGGGCTCCACTACGCCGCATCATACATCACAACAGTGTACGATGCAACTTGGTGTTACACAGATCTCTACTGCGCACTCCTCTCTATTTTAGCTTGCAACTGCGCAGCCTTACGTACAATACATGTACAATATATGTCTTATGTAACATATGTGTCTATTGCGGAGCCCCATGTACTTCAGGGATGTCCTGCGGAACCTAGTTTTCAACAAAATTTTACTCCGTAACTCTATGTCCCATAAGCATCTACTGCGCATCCCTGTGTTCCATAAATACCTACTGCGCATCCCTACATATCGTACGCATCTACCGCGCATGATTATATACCATATGTGTCTAATGCGCAGTCCTGAACATCGCAGGACTAAACTGTGCAGTTGAATGTTATCTTCCTGGGACACTGAACTGAGCCGCTTTGACAATTAGTTGATTCTAGTCCTCTAAATATACTCACGATGAATCAAAGCACAAATACCTTCCTGTTTCCGCGTTGCGAAAATATCGATCAACTCTGATAATTTAATGCCTGAATCAGAAGCACGCTCAACGCATCACCCATATCTACTTGAAAAACACGTACAAATCGATTTATTCCATGATACGACTCCTAATTCCTTCTAAATGTATGGTTGAGATGTTCAACAACATTTAATTGAGTAATGAAAAATGAAAGTCTCAACAGAATCAGCTTCATTAGGTGGAATTGCAATACCCCAATAGAGTAAAAAATGACTATTTGTTAAAAATATTCCTAACTATATATTAAAACAGCTGCAAAGTAGTTTGTGTGCGTTTATTTTATGGTTTGTCTTTTAACTGTAAGACATTCATAAACACTGGTTGCCTTATTAAGGTTTTTTTGATGTTATATTTATAGATAGGGTAGAGAGTTGAAAATTTGAGACGATGGTCGTGGGGGTTAAGGCATAGGCTTTGGACCCACTCCGTCGGCTTGCGGGTTCGATTCCCGCCTCGCACTGTGGAAGAGCCTCGGTGGCCCATGCGGTGAACACGGAGAGTCGTGGGACCGGTACCTTTAGAGAAAAAGGTTCTGTAAGTACTTAAGGCTGTTGCTGTTGGTGATTCGGAACCCACCTTGAACTGTAGGTCCCCCTCCTACCACCAAGTAAGTGTGTGGGGGGTGTGTAAAGGAATAGGGAAGAGATACAAGGAAAATGTAAACCCTTAGGGTACACATTAGAAGCAAATAAAAGCAGAAACAAATACGATGTACACGCAGCTTCGTCGTTACTCTAAATAGTTCGTTTCATCGCTGTACAATTGAAGTTACTTACAGGAACTTACTACACTTTTCTAACTCTTTTCGTGACGATAGAGGGTAAACTAGCCCCCAAAAAAGTGAAAATAGTGGCAGCGCCGTTTTGTTTATTAGGTCCAGAAGAAGTATTAATCGATTTCAATTAAAATTTTCTGAAGGGTAGCTACCCCTCACTTTATAACTATATACTTTCATTGAAGAAAGTTTGATGCATACGAATAGAAGTAGATGCTTCTTCTGAACTTAATAAACATAATGGAAGTATGCGTCTGAACCTCCTCGTCGCACAACGGCGCTGTCACTATTTACACGGAAAAAAGTAGATAGTTAGATTCACTTTTATGTATTGTTAACTTCAAGTTTACTTGTTCACATTGTACAAGAAACAATTCAAATAGTTTGTTATACTGAATGAGATTGTAAACTCAAAATATACCAAACCTAAAGTCAGCATTACTACTTCAAATTGTAACAAGAAAGATTACTAAGAACAAGTAGCTTCAATAACTATTTGGAATAGTACAGTTGAACATGTAACCTGTATGAATAACTAATTCACATAGAAAGCAAAGCATTGTGAGTTTGACTTTTGCAAGTGAGTTCGATCTCCTTTTTCGGATTGAAATAAGCACTGCGCGAGATTGTTAGCCCTACTATTTGAAATTGTGAGTAACTTCAGTGGCATAACTAGAAACGTGTAGGCCCTTTCCGAAAAATTTTTTAGGCGGTCCGCTTGAAATTAAAAAAGAAGGACGACTTATAACTTGCTTATCAGTAAAAGAACAGATTTTCGCTTCTCAATCTATAAGACAGACCACCCACTGACATTTTACAAAAGTAAGTGGTCGTGGGTCTGGTGATCCCACACTTGTAGTTAATTACTACAAGAAACTATCCACCTAGAAACATTACACGAATCGGGTAGTGTCATGCCTACCCCTAAAGGCTCGCCGAAAGGGAAGAGGCTTAATGGTATAAAAAAATAAATAAATAAATAAATTGTCAGAAACTATTTTATAATGGTTTCTCTTTTTTCATAATATTAGTTGAGATAATTGTTATAAATAAACATAGTGAATGACTCTACTTTATACTTCGATACAGTTTTTTTGTTTTGTACCCAATTTTCAGAATATAAAAATATTATGAAAAATTATATATATATATATATAAAAATACTTTTTTTTACATTACTTCTGCTATGGAATTGTTTGCTTATGATATTTTTAAATCCTTATAACAATAAAAATGATTGAGATCGTACTTGATTTAGCCACCCAGGTTCAAATATTATATTATTTGGAAGAATTTTTTTTAGTAGAATAATGCATTGTTTTCGACATATCATTTTTTGAATTAATAATTAAATAGTATATTATGCACCTAGGACATTTCTCGAAATACAGTCATGATTTCAGTCCATATTAGATTTTGTATAATGAAGCATGAAATCAATGTTAACCTAATCTATGGTAATTTTAGAGATGAATTATGGTAACTTATCATAGATTATCCAAAATTCATTTTTTTAAATTTCCATAAATCACCGGAAATTGATGGAAAGTTTCGGTAATTCATGGTAATTTTACAGGTGAATATGGTAACTTACCCAAAACTCATTTTCAAACATTTCCATAAATTTCCGGAAATTTATGAAAATTTTCCATAAACTTCCGGAAATTTATGGAAAATTTTTGTAATCCATGGTAATTTTACAGGTAAATATGGTAACTTACGATGGAATACCCAAAATTCATTTTTAAAAATTTCTATAAATTTCCGGAAATTTATGAAAAATGTCGGTCATTCATGGTAATTTTACAGGTGAATATGGTCACTTACCCATCATTCATTTTTGTATATTTCCATACATTTCTGGAAATTTATGAAAAATTCCGGTATTTTATAGTAATTTTACAGGTGTATATGGTAACCTTCCATAAATAACCGCAAAATTCTATTATCTGCAATCAAAATTTCCTCTCAGTTTTTACCGTGAGTGGGCTGATAATCATAAAATGCGAGCTCATAGATGCATAATTTTCATTATTCATCACGGACGTCACTTTTGAGTCCCTAGGGAGTAAAAAGTAGAGCTTTAGCCCCGCTTCATAGGCGTTGAAAAGGGCTGAAATCATGCATGTGTCATAAAAAAAAAATTTAATACAATTTTAGTTCAAATTAATTTCTATATTTAAAGCAGTAATAATTTTCTCAAACTTTTCACATTGATGTTTGTAGAAATCAATACCATTTATTGAAAAAATTTGTTTTCTCATTTTCTTAAGATTTTTAACAAAAATAAAATCTACAATTCTACTGTGATATCGCGATCTTTAATATTCGTTTCTTGGAACCGATTTTTTTTGTATTAAACAGTTTTTATTCTAATTCAGCATCCCCATGTCTCATAAGAAAAATTTTATTTTTGCAAAAAATTTAAATTTGAATCACTATTCAACGTTGGTTTCATCTTAAAATAGTGATTTCAATTTTGCATTTGATATATTATTACAATGTTTAAACTATTTTTTTATTCATACACATATCAGTTATGTAAATTAATGTTACGTTTCAAATGAAGTGAGATGATAATAAAGTAAAATTAAAAATTCCAAAGATGTCATTCGAAATCATTTTTTCAAGTCTTGATTTACAAAAATACAAAATATGTAGTTTTTAAAAATTGTAGTTATAATAATTTTATAAGAATACATATAAATTACTAATAATATATTTACTGTGTGAGTTGATACTTTTAAGCAAAATATTTTTCCCTAGCTCGTTACAATTTATTAGATATCACCTGTAAGAGATTAATTTAAAAAATTGTAAGCAGACATTTATTTTCTTAGCTGGCCACGTTTTTCTCAGAGAAACCGCTTGATCGAGACTTTGTCAGAAAAATCTAAGCGGTTCCGTAGCTCACTTGACTAAGGCGTGCGCTATATTTAGGTTTTAGGACAGGTTTTAGGTAGGCAGGTAGGGTTCGATTCCCCAGCGGGGGCGATTTTTCAGAGCGTTTGAGCGTGCGATCATATGTGTAAGACTCTATAAGTGCGATTGTGTAAGAATAATCGTAAATTACGTGCAGTAATCATATATAACATAATTTTTTTCCTCCTCAAATCGATCGACATTTTACATCAATTTTGTTTTGTATAGAATGCGTGCAGTGCATATATACATATGCATAAACACGTTACGATGCGAAATCGGCAAAGTTACTCTTCATAGAAGGAAAGCTTACTATACGAAATAGTAACTTCTTCTCGCTGAGTATTGATGGTTTCCAAGTGGTGCAGTGCATCCTACTATTTGAAATTGTTCATCCTACTCTTTTAAAGAGTCAGTTTAACATACCTGAACAAAAAATAGTCATTTTAACAAAATTCACGACGAAAAGCTGCGGTTCAATTTAAAATAGTTAGAACTAGTGGTTTCGAGAGTTCTTCTAACGATCCACTTTTTTCCGTGTATACGTTTTTTGTCCACAATGTGATCAAGAAATCCGGAAGAGGGGATCCTGTTACTCGTGTGGTTCAACTGAACATATGATCCAAAACTGTCCCAAGAGTTAGAAGATTTCAGACCATGAGATTGCCAACGTCGAAGAAGAGGAGGAAGATTTTCATCGGATGGCCGAGCTTCAACTGCAGAAAGATGGTGAGCTATGCAACAATGTGTCTAGAGTGCTCCTTGATAGTGGTAGTGCAGTGAGCCTAATAAACAGAAGTTTACTGAAACCAAGTCTTGCGAGACCACTTACCGAGTACCGAGGGAAACCGAGAAAAATATTCTCTCCGAACATCATGACGAATTAGGTTACATAGGGTCAGAAAAGGTGTATGAAACCGTTTGTAAAAGCTACTGGTTTCCAAAAATGCGCAAAAACATTTTTGATCATATACAAAATTGTTGTAAGTGTATCGCTCATGCTCCGTCAATGGGTCAGGTTCAGGGCTATACGTTGATGATTACAAAAGGTACTAAATCTTTCGAAACCATACACATTGATCATAAAGATGTTTTTGATTCGCGGGCCTCATCACAGAAAAAACTGGGAGTGAGAAATGTTGCAGGTAATGTGCGAAGTGGGGTACTCGCCACAAAGGTTATTGCGACTGGGGTAAACTGACCGTGGGGAACCGCAGATATCTCTGACGGTCTCCACTAGAGGTAGCACGTTACAGGCCTGTCAGATAGAAGTAATCAGCGCACTATTACCCTGCTTGAACGAGATTACCCGCAACACTTCGTTCCCCCAGTTTTTCCTGTGATTTTGAACTAAGAGAAATGGATATCCTAAAGATCATTTATATAGTTTCTAAATTTAGATCAGTTTATTTCACATGTCAAGAAATGCAGTTCAAAATAGTTCATTGTTGCAAATTGATCCTACTTTCAGGAAGTAATCGTTTAGAATACGCCTAGGGGATTGAGCATGCAAAAGTTGCCCCCGCACGTATCAAGTGAATATTACCACCATAGATGGGAATCCATGTGACATAAAATTCCTTCGAAGGATAATCTGAAAATTTTGTTTTTAGGAGGGTTACGGGAGTGGGAAAGTTAAATGAAAGAGTCATTTTTCTTGAAAACGACTGAACCGATTTTGATGATCGAAATCTGCTTCAAGGCCTAAAAAAGATCTGACGCGTGGCGCCATGCATGTGCTGCGTATAGCGCCTAAAATTACCTCAAGGCCTGGAACATCCTAGATCGATATAAATTCTATCTACTCATTTTGATATTGCATTAAATATTTTGATCAGAATCGCCTGCAGTTAGCCTACGGAAATTAGTTTCTGGAATCCACCACGTGGAGATTGCAGTACGTTTTTGAACTCTATTTGGGGTCCGTAACTTCGGTGAGTCCCCTTGACTCTCACCATAAGGAGTTGCTGATTACTCTAATAATTATTGCTGAAACATTAAATCACTGGAATATGTCGCAGTTTGGTGCCTATTCTTTTTACGTTTTTTGGACAGTTTGGACCCTTAGTATTTTTCAATATGATCGGACAGTTTAGATCCTTCGTTTTTTTCTCCAATATAATCGGGCAGTTTGACCCGTTAGTTTTTAGAGCGGTTTAGCCTTTCTATTTTTCTCAATCTATATACAAATTACGTATATGGAATTAACTCAAAATGTCTTTCCGATGACTTTTTGCTATGATGCTTTGTCAATTGACGACAATTATTCATTATTTCGAACAATTGTTATAAACAAATGCAGGTTATGTCAATTTTTGCCGATGAACAAATTTGATTGTGTTTCTTTCCAATGAACTCACGTATTATTTAAAAGCAGTGCTTTAGCTTCTGGTAGCAGTGGTCTCTTAATTTGCAGAAGCTGATACCTCAAGCTTGTCAAATGAAGATCAACAGAACGCAATAAAAAGTGTAACAAATCTTCATGTATTTTCATTGGAGATGATTTTCTTCTATTATTTTCTTGAACTCTTTTTAGGTTTTCATTTCGCGCTTGCTGAGCCTCTTCAGATAATTGGCAAATTAGTATAACAATAGAATTAATGATATTTGCACTTTTTCTTGTAATTCGAAAACCCTTCAAATTATGCTCACGCAACCTTGATTTGCATTTCGACTCTCAGGTCTTCCCATTATTAGTTCAAAGTCTGCTGTATAGAGTGATTGAAATTTTAATTAATTTGTACGTTGATTCTCCCCGAGTGCACTATCTGAATATCGTAAAGTATCAAATCTTTGCAAAACTGTGTGCAGATTTTGATATTTCCATTGAGAAATTGACATTTCGTATTCAAGATATTCAAATCATAATTTTCTATGTCAAATACTTAGGGTAAGGAGGGGCAGCCCCGACCGGTGGGGCAAAGGTGACTCTGCTCATATCATTGCGATAATTTAACAATTTCAATTATACTCTGCATTGAATCAACCTAATTTACCATAGAGACAATGTTACTAACTAAAATCTTGAGAATTGACGTCGAAGAGAAATTATGCAGGCCGATTTTATAATATACGAGCACATAGCTCTGTACTAACAGTACTGATGAGAAAAGAAACTTTATATACGTCAGGTGCTAATTATTAGTCCCGTTAGAGAACCATATATATATATATATATAATTAAAAAAAAGTTAAACAACCACCGCAGGGTACCACTAAGAGCAACTGCCATCTAAAAAAACAATGTCAATAGCCCCCAGTAGAACCGCGGTAAAATACACCTATGGCCACGTCTCACATCCGTGAGATGGGTGGTCACAGGTCACGACGAAATCACAACGACAGTCCGGCGAAACCCTCATGTGCCTTGAGGACATGAAGCGACCCAAGGATGACAGCTTTCTGCATCATTCCCGCAAGTGCCTTGGCATATTTTTGGCACGCGGGTATGGCTTTAAGGTTAAAAACCAGCGATAATTTCGCACCTCCGAGAGCACCTATCACAATGACAATTACTTGTACCGAATATTTTGGGTACAGTCGACGCAGCTCTCTTTTAAGGTCATGATATCTCTCCTCTTTTTCTTTCTCCTTTGCAGCGATGTTGTATTTGGACGGAGCCGAGAATTCGATCACGAATATAGTTCGTTTCTCGAAGTCTTGGAGAACAATTTCAGGCCTCGAGTGCGCAACGGAGACTGCTGCCCGAAAATCGTAGTTCCAGAAAATCTGGCACTTCTAGTTTCGGGCAATTGACTCTATATCCCTTGGAGCGTTCGGCAGGGCAGGGTCGCGACCAACACCGTAAGAGCGACAAAGGTGGTAATAAAGTACTCTTAGGGCCGCATTATGTCTATAGATATACGTTGTTCCTGCGTGGGTCGGACACCCTGATAGTATGTGTTCTAGGTACTCAGCGTGTGCATGACACGCTCTGCACCTATCACTGGGAACTTCTTGACATAGAATGCGGGCGCGGTATGCTAAGGTGGAGATTACACCGTCCTGGCATGCGAAAATAAAGCCCTCTGTACCTGAATTGAGCCCTGATGATTTGAGGAAAGCAAAAGTTTGCTCCTTCGACAAGGACTGTTTTTCTACATTTCTGTGAAAGTTTCCGTGCATTTGCTTGTCGAGTAGCTCTTGGTGAAATTTTCCAACGTCTGCTTTCTTTACTTCGGCTTTTAGACGTGAAGCATCTAGATGGAGTAATGCACTCTCCTCACTTCTGATGTTAAAATTCAGGCCAAGGGTCTCGGCAGCTTGCTCCGCGGCTTTGTAAAGGAAAGCTCCTTCGCCAATTATCTCGTGGTTTCTGACCATCTTTAGGAGAGGATCTCTGCCATTCGCAACGACGTGAGCTGTACTTAAAACAATTCGGTTATGAAGACACTGGAGATTCAGAAGTCCGCGTCCGCCTTGACGGCGTGAAATGTATAATCGCGGAACTGACGAATTGATATGCAAGCTTTTATGCATATGCATGACCTTATGCGTGGTGACATCAAGGGCCTTAAGCTCGTTCTTCGTCCACTGAACCACCCCAAACGAGTAGAGTAGAACCGGGACGGCAAGCATGTTAGTCGCAGATACCTTGTTCAACGCCGACAGATTGGAAGACCAAATCTGTCGAAGAAGATGCTTGTATCTGCTTCGGAGAGACTCCCTCACTGATGTTACGTCCTGAATGTGGCTTTGAGGCACGCCGAGCTATGTATAGGTCTCTCCAGTGTTAAGATGTCTAATAACACTTATATCCACAAGCTCAGGGTCCTTGGGAACGCCAGTAATCTTTCCTTTCTTCAAATGAATTTTGGCACACTTGTCCAAACCAAAGTCCATCCCGATCTCTCCTGTGTAGTTCTTGACGATATTTAAAGCAGTTTGAAGTTTGCTTTTACCAGCGGCATAGATCTTCAGGTCATCCATATAAAATACATGAGTGACCTTATGCTCACGCTGATTAGTGTCGCAACAGAGGTATCCAGGAGAATTTCGTAGTGCGAGAGATAGAGGCAGAAGTGTGATGCAAAAAAGCAAAGGGCTCATACTATCCCCTTGAAAGACGCCCCTCTGAAAGGTGACCTTGTTCGTCGTCAGACGATGATTCCTAGATGAGATGGTAAATCTAGTTTTCCAAAGAGGCATCAATCTCTCTATGCATCTCACTATGTGTGGATGTACCTTCAAGCTTTCCAACAGACAGATGATAAGTCTATGAGAGTTTGAATCAAAAGCTTTCTGGTAGTCAATCCAGGCCATTGACAGGACGCGCTGATGGACTGTACCGTCTTTACAGACACACCTGTCAATCAGAAGGTTCTCTCGACAGCCTGCTACACCTTTTTTCGAGCCACGTTGTTCGAACATCTCTCGCCATACAGGGTCAATTCGTCGAACAATCCTGTTGTTTAGGACAGCTGTAAAGAACAAGTTATTGGCCTGTAATTCTCTGGTTTGGACAAGTTGCCTTTTTTCGGTAGGAGTATAGTGCGTCCTAACACTAGCCACTGCGGAATTGGCATCTCCGATTTTAAATATGAGGTGAATATGCGGGCCAAATGTTGGTGTATAGAAGTAAACTTCTTCCACCAAAAGTTCTTGATACAATCTGGTCCAGCACCGGAAAAGCTCTTCGTGCATCTAAGTGCTTTTTTCACCTCTTCGGCAGTGATTGATGGGCACTCCTCCTCAGATTTTATGAGGCTGTCGCAAAACTCCTTGAAGCCGATGATATTGTCAGTATCTTCCTTCAACTCTAACATTTTTCGGGATCTTGTACACCTCTCTCCAATAAGTCTCTACCTCCTTGGTCTTGGGTGGATTTTTTACAAAAACAGGGGGATCACTGAAGAGGCGCAATGGGTCAGCGAGAAAATGTTGATTCTCCCTGATCCATCTCTCCCTCTTCTGTATCCTCCTCCTTGCGTCAGATAACAGCCCTATTTTGTCAACAATATGCTGCTTGATTGACAGCAGCTTTGACTTGTTTAGTGTGTGATTCAAGGTCCTTAGTTCTTGGGCGAACTTTCGAACCCTTTCCGTGAACGGTCTACCAGATGTTATGTAGTCGATCACACATGGAACACGGGACGCATTCTGTCTTGCCCATCCAATTTTCTTGTTCAGTTGATGCAAGCGTCTTCTTGTCTTTAGATCCATCGTCGGTTTGACCCTTCGATTTGAATCAGCCAAAGCTCTCGCAGCACCATAAACTGAGCAATTGATGGTCCAGAGGTCGGACTCTTGCGAGATATCTCCACGAAGGGAGGCATCCATTTCAGCCAGATCTTGGGGCTTAAGAGGAACTTGCATGTTGATGTTCCTCCTTGTACTGAAATTGCGATCATCTTCCAGAAGGTGTCTGCTTTCTGCGGATGGCCTTAATGTCGTTTCATCTTCGTCTGCAGCTTGTTCAAGCAGCGGTTGAGGAAGCGCTCTGCGTACATATCCATTTTTCCGGAGGTAGTCGGCTTGATTTCGCAAAGACTGATGCGAAACGTGTTGAAGCTCTGGGTGTTTCTGGCACCACTGAGTATGCATACGCGCCATAAAGCCTCCACAAACAGGGATAATACTGGCATCGTAGCAGTCTAGCACGTCATTCTTAAGTTGATCCGTCCACTCAATGTGGGCGTTTCGCCGGTTCGTCGTTGTGTTTCCATCTAAATTATTTTCAGCACCCCGAACTCTCGGATGATCGGCATTGTTTGCCGATCCATTGTCGGGTGCTCTGCGCGTTCGATCGTTTTGAACTGCATCTACAACATTTTGGTGGTTTGTTGGTTTCATTGTTGTTCCCAAGAGCAGCTAGAGAAAGGGTTCGTCCATCCTTGTAGAGCCCCGCGTGCAAGGATAAGGCTAATACTCTGAGACGTTGCCCGATATCCCAGAGTCACCGCTAAAGACACCTATATATATATATATGTGTGTGCGTGTGTGTGTGTGTGTGTGTGTGTGTGTGTGTGTGTGTGTGTGTGTG
>CAKNXH010001370.1:125029-178370 GCA_932178445.1 Andricus quercusramuli
TGTGTGTGTGTGTGTGTGTGTGTGTGTGTGTGTGTGTGTGTGTGTGTTCGCTTTTAAGCTGAAGTAGTGAAATTGTAACTGGTTGAATCAGTATTTTGAATTATCACTGGTGAACCAGTGATTTTCTCACTTAATCTATATGAACCGGTAATAGTGATGAATTCTACGTGTCATACCTGAACAGATGACAGACGACCAGGTGTACGACAAGGTGTCTCACTGATTGTCAGTGACAGACTTTTTCCTGTTTCAGCCAGTGAGATTTCACTGGGGATCAGTGAAATTTCACTGGGAATCAGTGAAATTTCACTGGTTCATTTTGAGAAAGTAAGGTACCCATAAAGCCTCATGTATGTACCACCAAAAGATACGAAATACAGTATTGCCCAGATATCAAATAATATTCATTCCTCTTAGGAGATTTTTTTGCAAAGACATGCAAATGCCTTTATATAGCTTTTTCAAGAGTACTCAGGCATCGACAAATAGCTTTCAGTTAGACTCTTTCAATAAAGATTTTACTTTATATTTGGATCTATCAGACTTCCGGTGGACAGGATGGTACAGTACTCTCTAAATTTAAATAAATCGAATTCCACTGAAAAAAATAGTTTGAAGTCAGTTACTGTAAATCAGCGAACCATCACAGCAATAAATTTGGGAAATGAACGTCACTGTTTCAATCAGGTGAAGTTTGTGGAAAAGATGTCCTCAACTACTGATTGAAAATCTTTACATTTCACTTATTTAAATTTAGAGAGTGAACTATAACAATTTTCAAGTAAAGATTGTTTCACAATATGTTGCAATAAATATGAAGCAGATTTCAAAAGGTTTCAATTTTAAACGGTTTTTCAATGTTGCGAAACATTCAGGCGGATTTTATAATACCCAAGCTCAGGTGCTTATACAATCAGTGATGAAGAAAATTCACAATAAGCAGGCTTTCCACAGACTAAATCCGTTGTAAATCAGGCAGGTTCTACACTTGAAATCGTAGAATATCATGGAAAGAAACTATGTTCTTTTTAAACGAAAATTACACGATACGCATTTTTCCGATTTGCAAGAAAATTAAAAAAAAAAGTTATGCGTATTTGAATTCTGTGCTTTGTTTTTCAAAAAACTCGATTTTTTTTCTTCAAGACTCTATAACTTTTGACCTAATTGAGATATATATTTTTTTCATTTATACAGGGCTTATCTTTTTCTCTCAAAATCCGCCGGAAGGACATGAAAGAGGTTGAAAATTAACAAGATGGCTGCGGATTTTCTAAAAAAAATTTTAATAGATTTCCTCAAAAAACCTACCTTTGAAGTTTTGCTATTTTTTTTTTCTTTTGAAATTGTACTTTGAAAATGAAAATATCTTGTGTGTTTGATGCTTGCTGAATGACTTTAGTAGCCAAGAGAATTCTCTTTTCTTACAACCAAATATTTTACTTTTTCTTAGAAACAATGGCAGATACAAGAAAATGTTAGGATAAAAGTTTGCACGTCCAAAAAATTTATGTAGAAAAATTTCTCCTGTTTTTTCCGATATTTCTTATACTTTATGCGAAAAATTAAAATATTACATTTTCAGATAATACGAAATTCTTCCGGCCTCAAAAACGGTTGAACCGCATGATGCTGATGAGGTGCCTTTCTGTGATCAGTAGATACTTTGGAAAAATATTCAGAAGAATAAGAAAGATGGGGTTCTCAAGAAAACCTGTTTTATTTCATTTTTTTGAAATTTTGAAAACATTATTGAAAATATTTTCCTGAAAACCCCACCTCTTTATGCATCCAAATATTTTTGAACACTTCCTGCACATAGAAGAAAGGCATCTGATAAGCGTCAAGCGGGCTAAACCATTTTCGAGGCCGGGAGAATTTCTTCTTTCCTAAAAACGTAATTTCTGGATTTTTCTCGTAAACCATAAAATATATGAAAACAAAACAAGAAACATTTTCCATAGAACTTTTTGGACGTTAAACTCACGGCATAATGCCCAAAGTAATCTGGGCAATAAGGCGAATTTCATTTTAAATCAATAACTATACATTTACTTGAAATCAGAAAAATGCTATAATGATTGGTCGATGCTTTATAAAAGTAAGGAATTGTGGAAGATTGAGAAATCTTTTTGAAATACGTGAAACTATTCTTATTACATTACATTACAATCATAGTAAATCCCAGAAAATAAAACCATCAATTTCCAAACATAAAAAGAAGAATTCTGAATGAAATAGATACATTTTCAAACAAGAAGTTGAATTTTCAACTGACATGATGAGTCTTCAATCAAATAAACTAGTTTTTAACAAAGCAGTTGAATTTTCAATAAATTAGACAAATTTTCAATCAATTATTTGATTCTTCAATTGAAAAAAAGAATTTTCAGCCGAAAAGAATAATTTTTTACCGAAAAAATGACTTTTTAATAAAATGCATAAATTTAATTTTAAACCCGTTGCAAAAAATTGAAAGCTACAATTATCCGACGACCGAGAATTCTTATCGGGAGTCCGATGAAAATTATTCTTCATTAGATAATTGTACTAGTCTTAATCATTGATTTTCAAAAATAAGAAACAAGAATTTTTAACAGAATAGATGATTTTTTACCATAAAATCAAACAAAAGATAAACTTTCAAACAAAAATTGAATAGTTAAATTTTCAGTTAAAACTATTAATTTGCAAACAAAAAAAGAAGAATTTTCAACACAATATTTCTCTTTAGAAAAAAAAGAATTTTCAACTAACATGATGAATCTTCAACCGAATGAATTAAATTTTCAACAAAGCTGTTCGAATTTCCAACAAGAAGTTGAATTTTCAACAATTCATTTTCGGCGAAAAATGTTATAGTTAATATGCCAACCAAAATACCATAACTAAAAAAATAGCTGTATGCTCAACGAAAACAGATTATTAATTTTTAACCAAACAATTACAATTTTAACTGAAAAAGATAAAATATCTAGTGAAAGAGATGTATTTTTGACAATGAAGATGACTTTTAAAACAAAAACATAAATTTTCAATCTAGAGGATGAATTTTCTACAAAATGCATGAATTTTCAACCAAAAAGATGAATTTTCAACTAACAAGTTGAATTTTCAACTAATGAAGATAGATTATTGATTATCAGAGACCAATTTTCAACAGAAAAGTTGAATTTTCAAGTCAAAAAGATTAATTTCTTTAAGACAGTTGAATATATAATAACGAAAATATATACCTTTCCAATAAAATAGTTGAATTTTCAATAGAATCACTTGGGAAATTAAACTTGTTCCATTTGAAATGAATAACGTTACATTTACTTATTATTATTATTATAGATTAGCAGTTCGAACTCGAAAGTTCATTGCCTCATCTACCCGAGACCGCCACACATCTCTATCCTGTGCATCCTCCATCCAGTTTAAGTAATCATATCCTAGTTCTTTTAAATCATCCCTTACATTTTTCTCCCATCTGTTTCTCGGTCTGCCTAAGGGTCTCTTACCAATCGGTCTCCCTCTTAAAACTTGCGCGTTTCATTACTCTATTAATATTTGCTGACCCGTAGAGAGCATGCAGCTCATCATTATGCAGTTTTCTCCATTCGCCGGTCTCTTCGTCCCTTTTTGGACCATAGATTTTTCTAAGTACTTTATTCTCAAAAACTCTAAACCTATTCTCCTCTCCTTTCGTCAGCGCCCACGTTTCGCACCCGTACATGACGACCGGCATTATTATTGTTTTGTAGATTCTTACTTTGATGTTTCTAGATAGCAATCGCGACTTTAATAGTGTGTTTGCTGCATAGTAGCACCCATTGCCAGCGTGCAGTCGCGCGTTGATTTCAGTTTTAATCTTATTTTCGCTAGTTATAATTAACCCGAGGTATTTAAACTCGCTCACCCTTTCGAATTTCATATTTCCGGCTGTTAGATCCCCGTCTTGATTACTTTGTTCAGATCTGACGACGGTCATATATTTTGTTTTCGTTTCGCTAACCTCCAAGCCAATATCTTTGGCTTTTGTGATCAAGATTTCTGCATTTTTAGCTACCGTTTCTTTATCATCCCCTAGTATGTCGAGATCATCTGCATATCCAAGAATTTGTACTATCCCATTGAGGGTAGTACCGGTCGGATTCGCCTGCACTTGCCTAACCACGTATTCTAAAACCAAGTTAAAAAGGACGCACGAAAGTGCATCGCCCTGTTTCAGACCATCGCGGATCGAAAACTCTTCAGATAACCTTCCGTTTACGCGTATTCTTCCCCTACTGCCGCTTAAGCAAATTTCGATAAGTCTAACCAATTTTCTTGGCACACCCAAGAACTCTAGGATCCAGTACATTCGCGCGCGTATAATAGAGTCGTAAGCTTTTTTAAAATCGATAAATAGTTGATGCACTGCTTCATTAAATTCCCATTTTTTTCTAGCAGTTGTCTAATTGTGAACATTTGATCGCTTGTAGATCGGTTTCGGCGGAATCCACACTGGTAATCCCTAATGATTTCCTCGGCGAAAGGAGTTAGCCTACCTAAGATGACATTGGACAGGATCTTATAACACGACGACGACACAAGTGAAATTCCCCGATAATTGTTACAGTTCATTTTATCGCCTTTTTTAAAGATATGAATAACAATAGAGTCATTCCATTCCTCTGGAATGCGTTCTGTTTTCCAAACTGTGCGTATTGATTTACAAATTTGTCTTTTGAGGCAAGGGCCTTCATTTTTTATCAGTTCAGCCGGTAGGTCGTCGATGCCCGCGGCTTTGTTATTTTTCAACTTCTTTATGGCCATTTCTATTTCTATATCAGCAGGATCATCAATTAGTAGATCAGCAGTGTGGATTTCGCCGAGATTACCTTCAACGGGGGCTTCGCGTACATTTAATAGTTTATCGAAATATTCTTTCCATAAATTCAGTCTCTGTCGCGTCGGCTAATAGGTTGCCATTTTCGTCCCTCATTACTTCCGTTCTACTTTGAAAGCCTTTCCTTATAAAATTGATTCCCCTGTACATCTCGCGCGGGTTATTCTGTTTATTATGCGTTTCTATTGCTAGTATTTTATTCTTTTCCCACTCCCTTTTCTTGGATCTATAGAGCCTATTTGTACTTTTACTAATCTCGAGATACTTCTTATGTGTTTGATCGCACTTATTTTGTAAACTACTTAGTCTGGCCTTCCGACGTTTTTCAAACCCGAGTTTGCACTCTTCGTCATACCATGGTTTGCTTTTTGTTACTTTCTTTAAACCTATCGTAAGTTTCGCGGCTGTCTTTACCGCCTTTTTTATATTGCTCCATAGGGTTTCCGGGTCCTCCTCGTAATTATTGTTATCGTCTCTCTGTTCTTGGAGAGCATCAAAGCTATTAGAAATCTCAACTTGATAATTTAATGTTTCTGTTGCTGTTTTGAACTTATCTATATTGAAACGAACTGTTGGCTCTGTGCGGCTTGTTTTCTTAGTTATCGCTAGCCTAGATCTTATTTTTACTATCACGATAAAATGGTCTGAATTTAAATCCGCTCCCCTATACGATCTTATATCGAGAATGTTTGTATGACGTCTTCTGTCAATTAGAACGTGATCAATCTGATTGTGAGTGTTACCATCTGGTGATCTCCAGGTGGCCTTATGTATATTTTTATGCTTGAAATATGTGCTTTTGACAACGAGGTTCTTTGAAGCTGCAAAGTTTATTACTCTAGTTCCATTATCATTACTGACCTCATGCAAACTTTCTGATCCTATTGTAGGCCTATACATCGGTCCTTTTCCAATATTCGCGTTGAAATCTCCCAATACTATTTTTGCGTCAAAAGTTGAGAACTTGTCAAAAACCTGCTCGATTGTTTCGTAAAAAAGATCTTTAGTGTCTTCGTCTTTGTCCTCGGTGGGGCAGTGCACATTGATTAATACCTGTCTGTTGAAAATACCCTTCAGTACAATGTATGATAACCGATCGTTAATGAATTGCATGTCGATAACCGCTTGCGAGATTCGTTTATTAATAAGAAAACCGGTCCCCAGTGCGCGCCCCTTAGCTCCCCCATAGTGAAAAGTATAGTTATCCTTAGAAATTGACGCGAAATCGCCCGACCAGCAGGTTTCTTGAAGTGCTATTAAGTCAGTTTTGTATTTATTTGCTATCCCAATGAGTTCGCTAAATCCGCCAGTATTTAGACTACGCGCGTTTAGAGTTCCCACCCTTAGATCTTTAACTGTAGTTTTTTGTTTTTGCAAGTTAGCCATGGTAGTTTCAAGATAATCCGCACGTTAGGATCCTATTCCGATCTTAGGTGAGTCCACTGTCCCAGGAGTGATAACCCCCATACCTCCCTAGGTCTAAGTATGGGAGCTTTCCGACCCTGACAAGGACCATGTCAAATCAGAAAAATGCTATATCTGTTTCACAGTAGTTAAAGATATCTACACATGATCGATCCTTACCAACTCCGATGATAATACAGATTCCTGCTAATTTAACTTGTATTTAAACATAATACCTTGCTATGAAGAGCGTATAACTGAAAAAAAGATCTGCCTTTGATCTCTCTAGTAGCTTATTGGTAAATGCACCCGACCGGCAATCGGAGGACCTGTGGTTCGATTCCCAGCGAAACGAAGGAGAAAGGTCTTTTTTTAGAAACTGAAATTCCTAATTTATAAATTAACATTTCAATCCTAACTCAAGTACAACTTAGAATCATACAATTTGACAAGAATGGTAAATTTAAAAATTTTGTTACAAAGTTTTGTAATTATATTTATATAAGGTTTTATATTAAAAATTTTAAAGGATTATAATGCTGGTATTTAGGTGTGAAAGGTCATAGAGAATTAAAAATCGGTCAGGGAAAAGTCAGGGAATTTGGAAAATGAAGTTTTCTGGTCACTCTAGAAAGGAGACAGTGAACCGCACCATAACCTAGGAAGAAAAATCAAACGAATGATTTAATTTAAAAAATACTAATTTTTGAAGAAAAAATGTGAATTTCTCAAAAATAAGCTTTAAAATTTGAATAGTTTAAATATCAATAAATAAATTATTCTTTCTCAAATTCTTAAGATATGTTTTAGCCAAATTTTCCTAGAGACAACTTTTTGCTGCTTCAAAATTCTGCAACTTGATTTAAATGAATGTGGTCTTAAACACTTTAAAACCTTGAAAATGTCAAATTTTGATGAATTTAATCAGAAGATAAGGATTCAGCTATAAAGCCCTTAGATAGTTCAAAATAGTCTTAATCTGATTTGCAATATGCGATAATTCCTGTTATAATCGTTTTTAACTTGAAATTGTGCAGTTTTCTCGCTTTTTAAATTAAAATTTTCAGTTGAATTTCTCATTCTTCAGAGTCAAATATTTTGTAAACGCCAAAGTTGAGACTCAGTACTGTTTGAAAAACAGTTAATTCTCCGGTTAGTGTTTGTAAAGAGTCTTGCGAGCTAAAATGTAGGAACACCAAAGAGGACAGAGATAGCTCAAATTGAGTTATTATTAAAAATGTATATATTGTCCTGAAATTTTGGAAAATTAAATTTGAAAAATGCAAATGTATTAATGTTTAACTTGAAATGAATCGGAACATAGGGCTTCAGTGCACCAGATATTCATTGTTCTAATTGAAATAAATAAATGAATGGATAACTAATAATTTAACAATATTAAGTATTTTTCTGGGTATTCTGATTTTTGCTTACAAATCAGTGATGGTTTAACACCTTGAAATTTGTTCGCAGATGTTTTTGGTGAAATTTCCATTATATTTTAATAGAAATTTTGATGAAGTCAAACACTCGTTTCAAAGTACTGATGATATTTATTACTCAAAACAATATAATACATATAATCGGTATTGATGTTTATATAAAAATTGAAATATCTCTAGAAATAAGTAAGTCATCGAAATTTCTTCAAAATTGCCTCTGCACCTTCATCCATTCAGTGGTGGTGAGTAACTTACAGTTGGTGAAAGTAAGTGGCTTTTAGTTGGTAGTAATGAGTAACTTATAGTCGCTGAAATTGAGTAACTTGAACTTGGTGGAAGTAAGAGACTTGCAGTTGGTGGACTAAGTAACTTGAGTTTGGTGGTCAGTTACTTTCAGTTGGTGGAGACAGGTGACTTTCAGTTGGCGGAATTAAGTGACTTGTAGATGGGGGAAGTAAGTAACTTGATGTTTTTGGTTAGTATTTTTCATTTACTTCTCATTACTTTTAGTTTCTTCAGTTTCCTCGGAAGTTAATTCACTCCTAGGTGCTCGGCTTCCGTAATTTGACGACCCAGAATAATAATTTGGATACGGTGAATTATTTGGATAAGCGTTGTAACCTGTATATCGTCCGGTTGGAATAAATGGAGGTAGGGAACTTGCAGTTTCTCGAGGTGTCCAAGTTGACCATCGTGGATAATTGGGATCTAACAATGGTGAATATGGCTGCGGTGGGTTATATGGATTTGGTTGCGGTGGGTAATATGGATTTGGTTGCGGTGGGTAATATGAATTTGGTTGTGGTAGGTAATATGAATTTCTTTGTATGTTTTGACCCACTGCTAGAGTGGCCGCGAAGAGGAACAGAATGCATGGAAGTCCTGGTGGCGTCATCCTGCCTTTGGTGCCGGTAAACTTCCTGGTACACTTAACTGAGCCGCTTTGGCAAGTCGTAAAATCTGTTCCTCCTAATATACTCACGATTAATCGAAGCACAGATACCTTTCTGTTTCCGCGTTGCGCAACTATTCATCAATGCTATCGATTTATGCATTATTATTATTTACTTGATAAACACCTTACAAATCGCTTTAATCGAAGATGCGATTCCTGTTCCTGTCTACGTGTATGCCTTAGATGCTGATCAACATTTAATTGAGTAATTATTATGAATGCAAATCTTATCGACCGTAACCCTATGGGTGAGAAGTAATGAGTCCTGAAATAGTTATTATATTTTCTAGATACTTTCACAAGTAACACTTCTGAAGTGACAGAAGGGATTTTTGAAGTAAGGGGCATTTTTTGATAGAATATTATGAGTGAACAACACCCTAAAATTTGTATCTGCGGAATTCTATATTCATGGATAGGGTAGGGAATTGAAATTTCGAAAATATATTATCTTATACCAAAGAAATACGATGTACACCCCCCTATGTCCCTACTATAAATACTTGGTTTCATTATTGAACAATTGAATTTATTTATAGGAAGTTACTACACTCTTGCAACTCTTTTGGTGACGAAAGAGGATAAACTACCCCCAAAAACGTGAAGATTTGTGACAGCGCCGTTATGCAACGATGAGGTTCAGGCAAATACTTCCATTATGTTTATTAAGTTCAGAAGAATTATTAATCGATTTCAATGAAATTTTTCTGCAGAGTCCTACCTACCCTCACATGATAGCTATAGCATTTCATTCAAGAAAGTTGGATCTATACGAATTAAGTTTGTCAATACTAGATTCTTCGTCTGGACTTAATAAATATAATGGAAGTACTCGCCTAAACCTCCTCGTTGCACATTGGCGCTGTCACTATTTTTACGTTTTATAGGGGTAGTTCACCCTCTATTGTCACGAAAGGGGTTGGAAAAATGTAGTTAGTTCATGTAAGTGAATTTAATTGTACAACGATGAAGCCAAGTATTTATAGTAACGACGAAGCTGTGCGTACATTGTATTTCTTTGGTATATGATAATATTTTCTCGAAATTTCAACTCCCTCCCACATCTGTAAATATGGAATGCCGCAACTGCAAATTTCAGGATGTTATTTCCTCATAATATTATTATTCTAATAAATATTATATCATCAAGCCATTTCCTTTTTGGGGTAGACGTGACTCGCTCGGTTGGAAAGTAGTAGTGTTGGGAAGGAGGTACGGGTGTCCCAAAAGAAGTTGCTAAAACTAAATGCATATTTCCCCCCTCTACAATTCAAGTAGTGGCTGTACTGTTTAAGGTAGCGTACCGGAGACCCTGCAGTTTTATTCTAGCCTCCTTAGAAGTGACAGCGTTTGAGTCAATATGAGTGACCTTACGGTGGAAGAAAAAGTTTATCTTGTCGAGTGCTTCTTTTCTAGAGCAAAAGTGTATAGTGCTGCTTATAGGGGATTTCGTACTAAGTATGGAACGCATAAAGTTGCGAGCGAAAACTCTTAAAAGGTGAGAACGTATTACGAACATATTTACATGTATTGCGTCAGCCGAGTGGTGAGACACTTTTTGACGTTTTTGTTGCTATTTAACTGTTTTATTATTCTATTTTCATAGAGTTATCGATAATTTCATTGAACATGGAACCGTACAATACCGTAGACACGATGTTCCAGGCCGTCCCGTATCAGTGACCACAGAAGAAAATGTCGAAAGGATTACAGACTATTTCAAGGTTAATCCAAATGCTTCGATGCGGAAAGCTGCCCAAGTCTTGAAGCTATCTAAAACATAACTACATAGAATTTTAAAACATTTTTTGAACATGCATCCGTATAAAATAAGTTCTCATCAGCTGTTATCCGAACGTTCTATGGAACAACGTGTTGAATTCTGCAAAACGATAACTGGAATGTTTGAAGACGGAGAAGTCGACGAAAAATTGATAATTTTCACAGACGGAGCACATTTTTATTTGAATGGCTATGTTAACAAGCAAAATTATCGATTTTGGGGATCAGAAAATCCAGCTGTTTTCATATCCAAACCTTTGCACCCCCAGAAGGTATCAGCAGGGGCAGCAGTCTCGATAAAAGGAATTCACCTTCAATTTTTTGAATCGACGGTCACTGGCGAAAGTTACAAGAACCTTCTGGAAACCAAATTCTTTTCTTATGCAAAGAAAAGAGGCTTGGTGAAGAATTTTCATTTCATGCAAGACGGAGCGGCTCCACGCCGGACCCAGGAGGTGTTCGAGACACTACATAAGGTTTATGATACTCGAGTCATCGGTCTACGGTACCCTAAATTTGCACGAGGAGGACTAGAATGACCGCCATATTCACCGGATTTGAACCCTTGACACTTTTTTCTTTGGGGCTACACCAAAGATCATTGCTATGCTGAAAGTCCTCAAACTGTAGATGATTTGGTACGTGCACTTAAGAAACCCATGAATGGCATCACAAGCGAGATTTTAGATCAAGTTTTCAACAGTTTTCGTAAAAGGATTGAATTTTGTTCAAACTCTAATGGTGCTCATTTTGAAAACATTTACCACTGACCTCTGTAAAATTTGCACTTTTCGTAATTAATGAAATATCTATATACAAAAGCGCCTGTTTGTACTTTAAATATACCTAAAAAAAAACCTTGATCTTTTCTCTTTCAAACGCTATTATTGTTTTTTTTTTGAAAAACTGCAGAAGCTAAAAATGAGAGTCGATTAGTTTCAGCAAGTTCTTTTGGGACACCCATATTTTTTAAATTGATCCACAATTTTCATGTTATTTATTTGAATAACACATTCATTCTGCAACACAGAAATAGTGTAGATCACATAGGCTTCCCTTTTTCAATGTTCAATGGGGTGCAGAAAGGCAACCCGGTGATAGTTAACAGTAATACTTTAAGAAATATGAAATGTTTTTGATTTTCCATTTTCAACTGCGATTATCCCCAAAAATGTTACTTATAGGCTAGAGAATACACAAGTATGGGAAGTTTAAAAAGAATTGGAAGTCCCACTCTTGCGGAACTTTATCCGACTATGCTACATATATACGTCCGGCGCGGCGCCCCGCGCCATATTTTGTTTTTTCAAGCCATGAAGTACCCCTATGCAAAATTTGGGTAGAATATATGATGAAGTAGACAATATAAGATTTTTTTTTCTAAAAAAAATTAGAGGTGTATCTCTAAAACATAACTTAAAAAAAAATGTTGGAAATTTTCAAAACATTTTCCTCACCCCTATATTTCATCCTTAAAAATTCAATTTTTTCTAAATAGTCTTATGGATGACTATAACATATATTTCGATCATCAAAATCAGTTCAGTCGTTTCCGAGAAGAATAATTTTTTTATTTTACTTTCCCCCTCCATAACTCCCCTGAAAATTAAATTTTTAGGTTATCCTCTGGAGGGTTTTTATGTCAGATGGCCCATCTGACGAACCTAGTGAATCGTGTTACACTATATAACTATTCTACCCATTTTCTGAAACGAATAATGTACCATGGAGCTCATAGTCATTATCATTTAACCCTAGATTTCGATTATTTTCAAAATATGAAGTTTATCAAAAATCATGGAAGGATTTTCATGAAGCATAGGGATTTCTTGAAAATAAATTTTCTTTGACAATATAAAACTCTAACTTTTCTAAACATCCATTTCATCATTATTGCCAGATTTTGGCGTTTGTGTGCCTTTCCCTTTTCTGATATTTTTTACATAAGAAATCGTTCCATTATTTTAGAAACTATGAATTTCAAACGATATTTTTCTTCTTGGCCTATTAAAAAAATTGAAAAATTTTAATTCACAGAAGTCTGAGTAACAAGCACTATTACACTAAAATGTGTTAATGTGTACTGTGCAATGAGCTATGTTTTTATAGTATGAATGAACCCATTGTGGGACTAAATTTGCATTTTTTCGAATCATATTCATTAAACCTTGTTATCAAAAACTAAAAGATCATCTTTTGCAATCATCCAAAAATACCTAGAATTTTTTTTAATTTTTGGGTATCACTGCTGGGGGGTAATTCACGCAGTGTGACTATCATGCGATTCTGATGAAGTGTGACTAATTAGGGTTAAGTGATGATTACTTGAAATTATATTCGTTGAACGTTATTGCACACTTGATTAAATGGCTAAAAAATCTAGGCAGATAGTGTGTAAATAATTAGAGACAAGTTGACCATTTATTATAAACTTATAATTTTCTGATTATTAATCATTTATGCAAAAAAAAAAGATTTAAAAATAATCACAAATCTCGATGGGTTGTGCGATGTTTTTCTGGCCGATAAAGGGGTCTTAAAGTCGTTTAACTTTGAAAAATATGAGTGATTATTATCGCTTAATGCTTATTCTGTTCGTTGTATGTTATTTCATGTGTCTAAACGATACAGGTGTAAATCTGAGTATTTCATTACCATGTTACTTACTTTTATTCTAAATATTTATTTTCTTTAAATGAATAAATTGTACCAATGAACTTGTTTGGAATAATTTGTGTCGAGCACATTATTTCAATGACCTGCACGTGTACAAACTCTATGTGGCAAGTGCATTCTGAAATATGAGTATCCAAAGCATTGTTGCATCAGCATGCAGTAATGTGCGTTTACAATTTAAATAATTAAGATTGCCATTTAAGACTCCTAATGAAATTAAATGGGTGAATCTGAAAATTGGATCGGATATTTATTTATAATTTTTAATTTTTATATTTTGACATCTAAAAATGCAGCCATGTTTCCTGGGGTTTTATCCAAGATGTTAGATTTTTAGAAGAACGAGGGAAAAAACAGACAAATTTCTATTCTTCTATACTATAAATGGTGTTCAATAAACATTAAAACTATCCCTCACATATAGAACTCGATTTTAAGGAAGTACTTTTTTAAATAAAATTTTAGGGATTGTCCACTTTCAGATTGCGTGTACGAGCAATATATTCTTAAAAAGTACTTCGCAATACTTGGAAATACATTGGAACATTTAGAAACCTGAGGAAATATGTGGAAGTATTTAAGAATATTTACAAATATTAAGAAATGACTCAGAATATTTTGACATATATTTCAATGCGTACCAGAAAATATTTTGAAAAATACATTATGCTTGTGCAAGAAGAGCACAAGAGTGACGTCAGAGGTAAGAATAAAAATCGGTAGAATCATGATACTTCTAATCATCTTTTTATATTTTTTAAATAAAATAACTTCAAACAAATACTGAGATTCAATCTTGACATTTTAACCATTTTCTTGGATCAAGATAATAGTATATCATTCTTTATTAGAAGCGATATCTTCATGATTAAATGCTATTTTCTTTTCCGCGTGCAACCAATATATTCCAAATTAGGCTCAAATGATTAAGAAGAGATGAAAATTTGTGTAATTACCCATTCTTTGCGACTTGAAAAGGTTTAGGAACGGATTCAAAAAATTATACAATTTTTTCGAAATGAAACAGTAATTTTTTATTTGAATATCTGGTGTTTTTTTTAAATATTGCGGATAAATTTTCCTTTCTGATTCTTGTAAGAGATGTTTTAACCTTTCAAATCCACAAAAAGTTTCAAAGGGCATAAAAATATTAATGGCGGTTGCTTATTTGAAATAGATTTTTTTGGTCTTTTTCTGAAAGATATACGATAAATATGTTGAAAATGTCCGAAAGAAAAGTTGTTCTCCTTGATGATTTGTACAAAAAGTTTCCCATGCATTTTGTGATATTTTGAACCCCCTCCCACCAAGTAGTCATTGTCCTTTCTATTTTCTAAATTACGCGTAAGAAGTCACTTGCTTATGAACCGTCAGGTGGAGAAACGTTTATGACATTGCCTTCATCTTTTCACACTTTTTGAAAAACTACTCTTCTTGGTAAACGTTCATCAAATACTTTTTTCAGTTAGCACTTGAAAAATTCATTCATTCGTTCATGCGGTGTTTTTTATATGCGAATTTGACCGGATGGGAAAAATCGAAATAACAATAAAAAATATCGAAATACAATCATCAATATTTTCAAATTAGGAACTGATACCTAACTTTTGGATTTTAAAAGAGAATAAATATCACTACTTAAATTTCTATTTGGTCGAATTCACGTGAAATTAACATCCTACATAATAGGGTGGTCCGAAAATGCAACAATCTTGAAAATCGAAAATAGCTAGTGCTAGAAAATTGATACATTTTATTACAGATAAAAAACTCGCATAAATGCTAATCAAGAAGCAAAATTGAAAAATATAAATTTTTCAAATTGAAAGTTTCAAAAAATTAGCAAAATTACATTTTCAATTAATTTTTTTAGCTTCATGTATAATTTTATGTGCTTTGGATTCTGAACTCTCAAATAAACTAAAATATTCATCCATTCATGTTTCAAATAATATATTACAAATTGAACTCAGAATGCAATTTTTTCATTTCAGTTGGAACAATATTTGTTCATAAAATAAACCTGAGGGAGAAAAACTTGATCCATGTGCACGTTCGAAGCATGTCATACATGTCATACATAATACAATTTTTTTTAATTTAAATAAAAATTAGGCTGCATCTAGTCGTACCAAAAAATTTATTAAGATCGTCGAAAGTCCTAATTTTATTTTTATTATTATTCATGATGACGATGGAAATAATAATCTTCGACGAAAAAAAGTAGCTGAAAACACTTTTTATTTAAAATTTTTGCCACTTTGTTCAATTACTGTGCAAATATTAACTATCCCCAATCCCCAATATAATAACTAGAAATACTATTTGCATGGAATGGTAGAATGTGTGAAGTAACATGAACTTATTAGATTTGAATAAATATATTTTATTAAATTCAATTTATTCAGGAAAAAAGATCTTCTCTTTATATGTCCATCTAGTCTGTGATGACGAAAAAAATTTTCTGCATTAGAGGATTTAACTTTGATCGATATTGTAGATTTCCATTATTCACAGTATGTGTGATCGGATTTCTCATCGGATCGATATTTACCATCCTCCTATGATAATGCAGATTCCCATTGAATATTGATTTTTATATAATATCTTGCTAAAAAAAGCGTATACCAGAAAAAGAGATTCATACTCTGCTCTCTCTGTAGCTCAGTTGATTAGAGCACCTGACCGGAAAACAATTGATCTGGTATTCGTATCCAAGCGGAGTGAAAGGAGATCTTTTTTTTTTTTTTTTTAAAAAATTAATTTAATAAATTTTAATTCCATATATCCATCTGGTCTGTGATGACGAAAAAATTCTTCTGTATTCGAGGATTTGATTTTGATGGATATTGTAGATTTCGATTATTCACAGTATGTGTGATTTGATTTCTCATCGGATCGATATTTACCATCTCTCCTATGATAATACAGATTCGTATTGAGAATTGATTTGTATATAATATCTTTCTAAATGGAGGGTATATCAGAAAAAAAGATTCTTACTCTGATCTCTCTGTCGCTCCATTGGTTAGAGCAATTGACCGGAAATCAGTTGATCTGGTATTCGTATCCCAGCGGAGTGAAAGGAAGATATCTTTTTTCTGGATAAATTGAATTTAATAAATTTTAATTTATATCTACATCTGGCTCTTAGGGCCGCATTATGTCTATAGATATACGTCGTTCTAGCGTGGGTCGGAGACCCGAACAGTATGTGTTCTAGGTACTCAGCGTGTGCATGACATGCTCGGCACCTATCACTGAGAACTTCTTGACATGAAATGCGATCACGGTATGCTGAGGTGAAAATGACACCGTCCTGACATATGAAAACAAGACCCTCTGTCACTGATTTAACCCCTAATGATTTGAGGAATGCAAAAGTTTGCTCCTCCAACAAGGACTGTTTTTCTACATTTCTGTGAGAGTTTTCGTGCATTTTCTTGTCGACTAGCTATTGTTGAAATTTTCCAACCTGTGCGTTCTTAACTATGGCTTTTAAAAGTGAAGCATCTAGATGGAGTAATGCACTTTCCTCACTGCTGATGTTGAAATGCAGGCCAAGGATCTCTGCCGCTTGCTCCGCGGCTTTGTGTCTGCCTTATTATTATTATTATTATTATACCATTAAGCCATTTCCCTTCCGGGGTAGGCGTGACTTGTTCGGTTGGGAGGTGGTGAAATAGGTATATAGGTACGAGGTAGATCGGTATATGGGTACAGGGTTGTTGGGTATATAGGTGTTAGGTATAGATGTTTTAGATTGATCTGGAGTTCTCGTGTTATTTATATAAATTACACGTTCACTCCGCAACACTGCTCCGACCCAGGTTGCTGATCAATCTCTCTAGCGATCACCCCAAGTGAGGAGCCTCACAAAATTGTTATGTATGGTTCCCCACTTGGGCCCATTAGTATCCAAGGTCTTTGTTTCAGGCATCATTCACTCTATCGTCACTCTGTTTATAAACTATTTGTCGCCACACATTTCTGTCCTGGCATACTACTCTAGCTTCATTCACATCCATGCATTTTTTCATGCAGGCTCTTGTATTTCTATGGCTTCTTATGTCTCTTCGTATTAGTGTCTCATTCACAGATTCTAACCATTCTTTCGGCGGTCTACCTCTGGGCATGACGGCGTGAAATATGTAATCGCGGAACTGACGAATTGATATGCAAGCTTTCATGCATATGCATGATCTCACATGTGGTGGGACAGCAAGAAGATGCTTGTATCTGCTGCGGAGAGACTCCTTCATTGATGTTACGTCCTGAATGCTGCTTTGAGGCACGCCCAGGTATGTGTAGGTCTCTCCAGTAGTAAGATGTCTAATAACATTCATATCCATGAGCTCAGGGTCCTTGGGAATGCCAGTAATCTTTCCTTCCTTCAGATTAATTTTGGCACATTTTCCCTAACCAAAGTCTATCCCAATCTCTCCTGTGTAGTTCTTGACGATATTAATATCAGTTTGAAGGTAGCTGTTACCAGAGACATAGATCTCCAGGTCATTCATATAAAATACATGAGTGACCTTATACTCACGTTGATTAGTTTCGCCACAGAGGTATCCAGGAGAATTTCGTAGTGCGGAAGATAGAGGCAGAAGTGTGATGTAAAAAAGCAAAGGGCTCATGGTGTCACCTTGAAAGACGCCCCTCTGGAAGGTGACGTTGTTCGTCGTCAGACGATAATTCCTAGATGAGATGGTAAATCTAGTTTTCCAAAGAGGCATCAATCTCTCTATGCATCTCACTATGTGTGGATACACCTTCAAGCTTTCAAACAGACAGATGATAAGTCTATGAGAGGTTGAATCGAAAGCTTTCCGGTGGTCAATCCAGGCCATTGGAAGGACGCGTTGATGGGCTGCAGCGCCTTCACAGACACACATGTCAATTAGCAGGTTCTCTTGACAGCCTGCTACAACTGAGTATGCGGGACAATTGTTGGTGTGTGAAAGTAAACTTCTTCCACCAGAAGTTCTTGATGCAATCTGTTCCAGCAGCGGAAAAGTTCTTCGTGCCTCTAAGTGCTTGTTCGCCTTTTCAGCAGTGACTGATGGACATTCCTCCTCAGATTTTATCAGGTTGTCGCAAAACTCCTTGAAGTGGATGATATTTTCAGTATCTTCTTTTAACTCAAGTGTTTTCGGGATCTTGTACACCTCTCTCCAAAAAGTCTCTACCTCCTTGGGCTCGGGTGAAATTTTACAGAAACAAGGAGATCGCTGAAGAGGCGAGATGGGTCAGCGAGAAACTGTTGATTCTTCCTGATCCATCTCTGCCTCTTCTGTATTCTCCTCCTTGCGTCAGATAACAGCCGTATTTCCTCAACAATATGCTGCTTGATTGTCAGCAGCTTTGTCTTGTTTAGTATCAAGGGACGTATTCTGTCTTGCCCATCCACTCTTTTTGTTCAATTGATGCAAGCGTCTTTTGGTCCATCGTCGGTTTTAGCCTTCGATTTGAATCAACCAAAGCTCACGCAGCACGATAAGCTGAGCAATTGATGTTCCAGAGATCAGACTCTTGCGAAATATCTCCACGAAGGGAGGCATCCATTTCAGCCAGATCTTGGGGCTTAGGAGGAACTTGCATGTTAATCTTCCTCCTTGTACTGAAATTGCGATCATCCCTCAGAAGGTGCCTACTTTCTGCATTGGTCTTAATGTCGTTTCCTCATCTTCGTCTTCAGCTTGATCAAGCAGCGGTTGGGGAAGCGCTCTGCCTACATATCCATTCTTCTGGAGGTTGTCGGCTTGATTTCGCAAAGACTGATGCAAAACGTGCTGGAGCTCCGGACGTTTCTGGCACCACAGAGTGTGTATACGCGCCATAAAGCCTCCGCAAACAGGGATAATTCTGGCATCGTAGCAGTCTAGCACGTCGTCCTTGAGTTGATCCGTCCACTCAATGTGGGTTTTTCACCAGTTCATCGTCGTGTTTGCATCTAAGTTATTTTCATCACCACGAACTCTAGGATGATTGGCATTGTTTGCCGTCTCATTGTCGGGTGCTCTGCGCGTTCGATCGTTCTGAACCGTATCTACAAAATTTTGGTGTTTTGGTGGTTTCATTGTTGTTCCCACGAGCAGCTAGAAAAAGGGTTCGTCCATCCTTGTAGATCCTGTCTGCAAGGATAAGGCTGTATACTCTGAGAGGTTGCCCGGTATCCCAGAGTCACCGTACAAGACATCTCACCCAGGTGTCATTCAGCTTTCAGCACGGTTGATACGCCTTCGCTTATGGGTTATTCCTTCGGGACCATTCCTGGACAATTATCCGCGACTGCTTATTAATTATTGAAAAAATATTCAGCAGAAATCCTTGGTACAGGGCATTTAATTCTATTCCATAAATTATATTGAATTGAATATCAGTATGATGTACATATAGTCGCAACATTCGAAACGCATTGATCTTAGAGTAGAGATTGCTCATTTAAGAGGTGCCCAAAAAGATTAGTCTTAAAAGTCGTCAAATTCTCCGCATTACGAGTATTTTCAAGAAGAGAATTCCAGAATGAAGCTTAAGATATAGAAAAAAAGTTATTGTACATAGAAGTTCTGAGATAATTAATGTAAAGTAAATTTTCGTCTCGCCTTGTAGTACGAAGCCTATCATCATCCACATTGATAATATATTATTTGGAGCACGAGAAGCTAAGGACACAGCGCGCGGCATCACTACACGGAATTGTAAGATTTCAAACACTGGAGTAAACACAGAAACTGGCATCACGCATCTCGTAGCTTTCTGCCTCATCAGTGAATGATGAAATTTTTAGCACGTTTTCAGTTTGGAACAATACGGTGACAAGAAATAGATAATTGTGCTTCACGTGACGCCTTTGTCCTTAATCCCTCAGAAGCATCAAATTTAACGCTGAAAATTCAAAAGAAAAAACTCAGTCCACTTTCCACTATGTTCATTTTTCTCCGTGCGTAAGTGTCAATCGCAAAAGAGCTTAATGTGGAGACTTAGTGGTGAATTCGCTCGTCCGTATAAACTGTCATACGATTCGAATCGAACCGCAAAAAAAAATCACTAGTGAGTCTTGGTAGTAATTTGTAGTAGCTTGGTAGTAACTTGGTAGTAACGGCCTCACCTTTAGCGAGGCTGTTTTGGATGTGATTATGTGACGTGTCACTGGCTGCAAGCAGACGATGTTAAGTTGACCAGGCTTTTGAAGTAAACATTTACAATTATCCTCACAGCATGGGTACACACAGAGGAATACCCGAGATGTCAGAGTAAACACAGAAGAAAACAAAATGTAATCTTAGTTAATAGTGCAACATTGAATAGATTCTATTCTTCACATTTTATTATACCATTTGTAATTTTAATAATAATTTTAATTCATTTCATAACTTTACATTTAACACGATCTAATAATCCTTTAGGTACTAATAGAAATTTATATAAAATTTCTTTCCATTCTTACTTTACTCTTAAATATATACAAGGATTCTTATTAATAATTATTATATTATTATTATGTTGTTTACAGCGATTTAAGAGAAATCTTTACCTGCAAAAATAAATAAACTTCACGTATTAGGGCTTACCCACCACATTGGAAATGGTTACCGTGTCAATTCTTTTGAATCTTGTTTTGTTTCATCGCAAAAAAAAATCAACTTTATCTACTTGAAAATTACCCGCAACAAGAATTCACTTTCGTTTTTTCTGTAAAGATTACTAGCCTGGGATCATTTTTGTTTCAGGTAATATTTACCCCGAAATCCGGGTAAAGATTACACTTGGCTTTTTTCTGTGAACAATATGCATATTTGCGGAAAGGTTTAGAAAGTTAAACTTTTATTTTACCTGGGCCCCCCCCCACCCATTCCTCTTTCTCGGTGGAGTTCAATTTGAGCAATTAGACAGCTCAAAATTGAGAGAAATGAAAACTTGCAATTTTATTAAAAGGTGTTAAAAAGAAACGAAATAATTCCTTGTTGAAACAGGGATTGCAATAATATTGTAACAATAATAAGACGTTGTATACGTGTACCGAAATTTCAGTACGAATAGCCAAATATTTTTTTTACATGTAGACACTACCTAGTAATAATGCGACTAAAAATGAAAACGAGGCGTATAAAGATTAAAATATGTTTCTCATAAAAGTAGTGTTTAATATTTATGCCCACGCTTTTATTTTCTATCACATAATTATTACGTTATTATTGTAAACCCCGCTTTCAGAGGGATATTTTGCTCCCTTTATTCACATACATTTCAATGAAATATTGCTCAAACTTTTTTTTCAATTGTATGTATATGTATTTTTGTTAAGTGGCTTGGCCAATAACTCAGTGTTGAGGCATCTCTTCAAATTAAGAAATCAGGAAATGATTCGATATCAAACTTCAAACAAAAACTTTTGAATTAGCCAATGTTCAGTTGAAGAAATTTAGTTAGAACAGCTCAAATAAATAATCGGTTAGAGAATTTTTTGAGTAGTTATAGCAAATTTTTGAATTTTTGTTTAAATCGAAAATTCAAATTTTTCACCGACGGTTTTGGTTTTTTTAACCAGCAAAAAAATAGAAAATTTCATTCTGTGAATTGATAGAAATTATGCAACCAAAAAAAATCTACAATTTTCTTATGAATCACTCTTTGATAGGACGCGTAGTTTTTGGTTTATTTGTAAAAGACATTCAAATGAACAAAATTTTGGACAGAAAACGCAGGTAACGAAAAAAAGATGAATAAACAAAAATTATGCACCCAAAGAAGATTTACAAGTTTTGCATGGATAATCAATTAAGAGAACGCGCAGTTCTTGTTTCAATCGTGAAAAATAACATCAAGAATTAAAAAATCAAATTATTGGACAAACGATACAAGGTCAGTGTTTGGCTTTTGTTTATTTTTGTTTGTTCCTAGATCTTTGAAATGTTATAACTCTGAAAATTTTGGTTTTATCAAAAAAAAGTCGAGAAGATAAATTGTTTGAATTTTTGAGTACTATGGATAACCGTACATATATTTTTCAAATCTTGTGAAAAATAGGTCTGAAATATTTTTGAAAATGCTCTAACTTTTTTAATTTTGATCTAAAATAGAAATTTAACGAACTTGACCATCTTTTTGGGGTTCTGAGAATTTGTGCCAAATTGCAAATTAATCCGATTAGTCTTTCAAGAGTTTTTCGGTATACAGACGACAACGACAGCAACGACGTCGGCGACAGACAGGCAGACACCATCATAAAACCAATTTTTTCAAATTCATGGGGTCTCGAAACGTAGAGATCCCGTTCTGATGAGTTAGAGATGAGAGAATTTTCGATTTTTCAAGAAAATTCTAAAATTCCTTTGGATAATCTCGTAAAGCTTTAAAAAAGCAACGTTTTTCTTCTCCTGACTTTTTTCATATCGTGCGTTATTTGGCTCAAAATGTTAATTTTCGTTTGTTTTTTTGGATTTTTAAAATTCCATAACTCTGATCATTTTTTTGTATCGAAAAACGTCGTAAAGGTAAATTGTTTAAATCTTCGATTACTATGAATAACCGTACATAGAATTTTGAAACCTTCAAAAAAAGTGTCAAAGAAATCCGCGATAGTCAGTTTTCACATAAAACCTTGTCATTATGATCAGAAAGTAAAAAGGGTGCATCCTATACAAAAAAACAATTTCGTTCATTGTTTCCATTTGAGATTGAAATACAATTTTCTTTCTTATGTATAATTTTATGCACCGAAATCAGACCATGAAAAAGTCTTACATATGAAAATTTTATTCCCATACTCATCATCCCGAACTTCGGGATGAGTAGTCAAATATTTCTCAGAAGCTTGGCTTGCCTTAGAATCGAACATTGAACAACCGAAATCAAAGTATACGGTTCAATGTCTTTGTTCACTAAATTGGAAAACAAAATTAAATTTTTCTTTAACTTCATATCAAAGAAATTTCCCACTTTCTCTACATCGTTTCATTTTTCAAAGAGAACCATCTATATAACCTAATTGTCAAACGCGAATGTCGAAATGAGAATGCAATAGTAAAAGCCGCAGTTGCTTTGTGAAACGTCATTAAAAACAAATTAGAAAAACAATTTTTAGTTTCAATTTATGACTCTATTTCATCAGGGATCTAAATCACAGTTTTCGATTCAAGGTATAATTGTTATTATATTTGAAAAAATGTAGTCGAACTGTACGCATTAATCGTACGAAAACAATCGCGAAACGTAAGAGCGTACCTACGCGTAAATTTCAGTTCTAAGTTACCTCTAGAAAAATTTGTAGTCAGTGTGAAACAGACATTGAGAATCATCTCATTGCGTTTTAAAAATACCCTAATACATATCATCAATATAGGTAATCTCCTTGATTACACTACGTTTTTTTTTTTTGCTTTTTGGATGTGAATGGGAAGTAACTAGGGCTTGTTTATAGATTCTATGGCACTGGATAAGAATCCGGTCTCAGAAAACGCCTATCACGTAATGATTTTGAGGAAATTGAGGTCGAAGTGTAAAAAAGCGAGTTTTTGTTCATTTTTAAGGATTTATAATGATTGAAACCGACGTGCTAGAAACTTCGAACATTTCTCAAAGTATAGCTTATGTTAGACTTTGTATTTTCACGTACACTCTTTGAAAATGTTTTCACATGCTCCATTAAAGCACTGTCAGCGTTTCTTCCTCAGCTGTGATATTTACGATTATATTTATGCTAATTCTGCAGAAATGAATTGTGCAACTCTTAGAGGCTTCGATCTTATTTTACATTTTTTTTAAGTTACACTATAGGCTGAAAATAGGGTACCATAAGGACCAAATGTTGAAAATAGTGTATTTTATGGACCTCAAGTAGATATAGGGTACAACAGATCTCTAATATTTCTAATATAAATTTTTTCCCATTGCAAATACAAGCACTACAATTTTATTAACTCCACTTGACCTTCAATCATTCTCAAAGAAGACACCTCCAAGTAATTCCATAAGGACACATGGGGTCTAACTGACCCAACCGACTTAAAATAGCTGTCAGACCAAAATATATTTTTGGTTGAAAAAAATTAGGAGTGACTTTAAAGTAATAAAAAATAGGAATAAAATATTCCCAAAGCCTCAGTGATAATTTAACTATTCGAAAAAAATACTTGAAAAAAAACGTAGGCAATCGGAAGAAAAATTCGTGGGGTCACAGGGACCCCAATCCTCCTTTAGAGGATATAAGCTCGAAATTGGGACTGGAGCGTCATTAGAGTGTTATCTAAAGTTTTGTTCAATTTCGAAAGGTCTGGCCATTTTTTAAGAAAGTTACTAAATTATCTTTAGATAAATTCAAAGAAGGAATTATATTCCTGATGGATAATACCTATTTTCAATATAATAATATTTACTATGGACGAACTTTTGGAACACCCATGGGTTCTCCTATTTCAAATAATTGAGCTGACATGGTAATGCAAGATTTAGAATCTGAAATTTTTGATAAACTAGACTTTGAAATCCTTTCCTATTTTCGTTATGCAGGTGATACATTTTTTATTATTCCTGAAGACAAAATTGAAATTATTACAAAAACTTTCAACTTAATCCCTAAAAGATTCACACATGAAATTAAAAACAATAATACTATCAACTTTCCTGATATTAGCATTATAAAAAATGATAATGGTACCATCTCTGCTAGTTGGTTTCGCAAATCAACTTATTCTGGTCGTTTGCTTAATTTTTTTATCAAAACATCCATTCCAACAAAAAATAGCTATCATAAGGAACTTAGTTGATTCAGCTATTTTACTTTCGGATAAAAAATCCCATAATGATAACTCAAAAATAGTCAAACATTTTCTTTTCTTGAATAACTTCCCACTAAATATTATTGATAAACAAATTAATAACAGATTAAAAGAACTTAATAACAAAAACAGAATTAATAACGCTAACAATACTGTAATAAAAAAATTTGATCCTAAAATCAATATTACTATTCCATACTATGGTAAAATTTCGGAAAATATTAAAAGAATTTCAAAAACCTTCAAAATTAACACTACTTTCAATATTAATTCTAAACTTGATAAAATGATTAAACTAGGCAAGGACCAATTAGAAATTTTGGAAAAAGTAACGTAGTTTACCGTTTTTCTTGTAATTGTAGCAAATGCTATATTGGACAAACAAAAAGACCTTTACACATCAGACGTAAAGAACCCCAAGATAGTGTTAGATTGAACTACAATGATGTTCTCAACGACCACTTATATAATAATATTAATGATAATATTTCTCACTTTTTTCTTTGGGATGAGATTGAAGTTTTACACCAAGAGAATCCTCAGATAAAAAGAGCCTTTGCTGAAATGGTCTTTATTAAAAAAGAACTAGATAACTGTTTGAATAAAATCACTGATCTTGATCATCTTAATGAATCTTACAATTAGCGTCTTCTTCTTCCATTTCTAATGTATGTTAGGTTACCGAAATTTCCTTGATAGTCACCAGGGCCTAGTGTTCTGAAGAGTTTTAAGTGCTCGGAGAAATTCTCACGAGCATGAGAATATGCTCGAGAATATGCTCAACCTTTGTGTGCTTTGAGAATTTAATTAGCATTTATGAGTATTTTGAATCAGGGTTTAAAAAATCGTATTTTCTGCTTTTATTAATGATAATAACACACAAGAAGACCAATTTTCAACCAAAGGAATGAATTTTTAACTAAAATGAGGAATCTTCAAGCAAAAATATAAATGTTTAACCAAATAGCTAGTTGAATTTTCAACCCAAAAGATTAATTTTATACTAAAAAAGACACATTTTTAACGAAGTACATGAATTTTCATCTAAAAAAGATCCAATTCTCGTCCAAAATTAAAATAGTTAAAATGTTGGAAAAATAAATGTTCAACCAAAAAAAAAAACGAATTTTCAAAAAAATTGTTTTTTTTTTCATGCAAAAAAATAAACTTTTTTTGACAGAAAATAGAATTTAATTTTCATTTCAAACAACAAATTTACGAAAAAAAATTAATTCTCAACAAAGTGATTTAATTTTACACCCAAACGATGAATTTTCTACCAAAAAAGATACAGTTTCAATAAAATATATAAATTTTCAAATAAAAAAGATAAATTTACAAATGAAGAATATAATAGTTCAATTTGCAGTTAGAAAATTAAATTTTAAACAAACAAAAGAAAAGAGTTTTCAGCTAAATTAATTGATTTTCTTCTAAAAATGTGAATTTTCAACCAAAAATGAAACAGTTAAATCGTCAGTTGAAAAAATTAATTTTCAACTAAAAAGAAATGAATATTCAACCAAAGAAATTAATCTTTAATCACAATTATGAATTTTAAACCAAAATTATGAATTTTTGACAAAATAGTGGAATTTTCAACTCAAAACATGAATTTCCTATCAACAAAAAAATGAATTTTCAACTAAATATTTTTTCTTTCAACGAAATGAATGAATTACAAAAAATGGAATAGTTGAATTTCTAGATAACATAACATTTATTAAACAAATTCAGAAATGAGATACAAAATAAATAGCACATAAATTTCTACAAAACAGATTTTTTAACGAAAAAAATTACATTTCTATCAAAAAAGTTAAATTTTTCACAAAAAATGGAATAGTCACAGTGAATTTTTAACTAAAATGATGAATCTTCAATTTAAAAAAATTCATTTTCAACCAAATTCATGAATTTTCAGCTGAGAAGATAAATTTTCTACCAAAAATAAAATACTTAAATTTTCAGTTAGTAAAATAAATTTTCAAACAAAAAATAAACAATTTTCAACCTAAGAGCTAAATTTTCAACCATAAATATGAAGTTTCAATTAATGAGAGAACTCTCCTACAAAAAAAGGACTGATTATCAAAAAAGAGTTGAATTTCTACTTAAAACAAATAAATTTTTAAATAAAAATAGAATCGTTAAATTTTCAGTACAAAAGTAAATTTTCAATAAAATTAAAATAAATTTTTAACGAAATAGTATAATTTTCTGAAACAATAAGATGAATTTTCTATTAAAATAGATGAATTTACAACAAAGTACACGAATTTTCAACCAAATATTTGAATTTTGAAAGGAATTTTCACCCAAAAAGATGAATTATTCACCAAGAAGATTCTCACAAAATTCAAATTTTCAATAAAATACAATAGGATAAAAAAACTAATTTTCAATCAAGAAGATCAATTTTCAACCAATAAGATGAATTTTCTATCAAAATAGATGAATTTACAACAAAGTACACGAATTTTCAAACAAATATTCGAATCTTTAAAGGAATTTTTAACAAAAAAAAATCAAATTTCCAACAAAAGAGTTTACTTTTCAACGAAACAGGATACATTTTGAGAAGTTTGTTTAATTTTCAGACAAATAGTTAAATTATTATCAATTAGAAACATGCAATTTTAACCAGGAAGAATCATTTTCTGTCGAAAAAGACGAATTTTCAACTAAAACTAATGAATCATCAACCAAATAAGTAAATTTTCAACTAAGTAGTTCCACTTCCAACTAGGTAGTTGAATTTTCAACCAATAAAGGTGAATTTTCAATGACAAACGTGATATCTGATATTTCAACCAAAAAAGATTTTAATTTCATACCAAAAATAGTTGAATTAAAGAAAAAAAGATAAATTTTCAAAAAAATAGTTTGAACCGTCAACAAAAACAGATTAATTTTCAAATAAATATTTGCGATTTTCCACCATGATAATAAAATTAACTTCAACTTTAGTTTATCGAAAATTCCCTAAATCTGTCAGGTTTTCCCTAAAATTCCCTGACTTTCTGGAATGACGTGACCTGTAGCAACCTAGCAACTCTGTAATAAAAAAAAATATACGTCCATTTCACTCTAGAATGTTTTTGTAAAAATGTATGTATTAATTGTTATATATATTTGTTTGGACAATAAATGCTTTAAATTCTCTGAAATGCTCTATAAATGCTCTGTTCGAGCTTAAATGCTGAGCATATTCTCGGGAGCATTTGCTCAACATAAATTCTTGGGCATTTAAGAACTCTACGATAGTCACTTTTGAAGTCATCTTTATGGGAGCAGGGTGCTTCTCCGTCCTGCTCTCATAATAATTTTAATAAAAATACTTTTTAATTTAGAAAATTTCAACAATTAACTAATTTTTAATGTTCTTGTTATTAAACACATTGAACGATTGAAACTAAATCTAAACATGGTAATTATAATTATTCATCGTGAACTTAACCTCTATATTTTTTATTATGATATCTTTTGCTAACCAAATTATAATTTATTTACAGAAAATTCAATTATTCTAAATTATTGGATATATATTGTTAAAAGAAAATCTAATTAAATTACTATTCTTTTTTCAACATTATTGAATATTCCAAAAAATGACCTAAGAATTTCGTAACCATTCCGTAAGTTGGTATTTACATTCTCTCTACAAAAAATTATTCATTTAATATATTAATAGATTTGTTATTATATCTTTTTAGAATTTTATAATGTTTATTCCCCTGATGATGGAAACAGAGGGTTTCCGAAACGTCGGGTTACTCTTTTAACGTCAATAAATATTGTCCGATAGTGTTGACACAACTTCGTTTGCTTCTTTCTTCTCATATTGTAATACCTACCTGTATCGATGCATGAAGTTTAAAAAAAAGGTTTACTCTATTTATATGCGTGAAAATCTTTTGATATTCGAAATGCAACAATTCTTCATCTCGTGTATTTGTTCGCGTCTTGAAGACGCATCGATCGACCTATTATTGAACCTTTTATGACCTTTACTCTGTTTATATGAGCAAAATATTTTTGATATTCAAACTGCAACAATTCTTTATTTTGTGTATTTGTTCGCGTCTTAAAGATGCAGCGATCAACCTATTGTTGAACCTTCCATGACCTACCAGTACCGATTTATGAAGTTTAAAAAAAAGTGTTCACTCTGTTCATATGAGAAAGACTTCGTTCATATTAGAAATACTGCAGTACTGTGTCTACTATATTTGTTCACGTCTTCGATATGCGTCGAATGACTTATTGACGAAACTTCAACCACCTCTTATGACATAGCAATACTGATTTATGAGTTTAAAAAAATATATTGTTAATGCTGTTGATATGAGGAAAACTTTTTCAATATTGGAGATACAACAGTAATATATATGATTTATTTGTTCGCGCCTTTAAGATCCATCGATTACACAATCAAAGAACTTTACATCGCCTATTTACCTATTCGCGAACCACCTTTTATTGATGGACTTCAACTTTCTGGAAATAGAATTTCTGCTTATCTTATACAACAAATAAGTGTTTGGTGTTCAGCCAATTTCATTGATTACATTTATATATATATATATATATATATATATATATATATATATATATATATTTTTTAAAACTCGTTCCACTTATCAAGTCAAATACAAATATTGATGAGACTTTTTTCATTATTATTTTTTTATCATTAATTATGTATTTGAAAAAAAGAATTACCAATGAACATGTATCCAAGATGCTCCGCGTGGAGATAACTAATCTGTCCAATATTTAAAAAATGTTAAAGATAGTTGTTTAAATAAAATTTAAAAGTATCACACACATTCAAGTTTGCAAACAGAAATTTTTAATGATAAATTACACAATTATTAATTAAATTAATTTAATGAACTGTCGACCGTTACAAAACTTACTGTAAGATTAACCACTTTTCCAGCTCGTTCAGGAGTAAAATTACGAAAAATTGTGTAATACTAGTGCTACCGCTATACCTTATTAGTTAATTTTACAGAAAATGCCGTAATACTAGTCAGTGTTTATTTAAGATTTATATCATCATACAATTTGGAATAAAAATTCTATTTGTGGACTGCATCTCATCTGGAAAAAATTATGTATTAAAATGTTCATAAAGTTATAAAAAAATTATTTAGATATTATATATTATTATATTATTCAAAGTGTCTCGTGATCCCGAAATTCGAGATGAGTAGTCACATTTTTTTTTATAAGCTGGGCTAGTCGTTCTGAATTTACAGGACAACTTCAGAAAAAAATCCGGTTATTCGTACGAAATACAAGAAATTGATAACATAATAAACTATATATAGTAGCAGCCATATTAAGATCATATAAGAAATTTAAAATTCAAAATTTATGTGAGAATAAAACTCTGTAGATTATTTCATTTAATGTCAATGAAATTGAATTGAAAAATGTTCATTTCATTACTTTCATTTGTAAGAGCTTTAAAATCTAAAAATTAGGAATAAAGAATATTTTTGACAATTTTGTACTTATTACATCTTTTAAATAAAAAAAAATGATAACATTGAATGATTTCAAAATCTTAGTTGAATTTCCTTAAATTTTCACTTCCTAATTCTTTCCATTAAACCATTTTTTTAAATTTTAGGGCTCATTTTTGCCTAAACTTTGGGTAATTTGTATTTTATATTCTTTGGTATCATGAAATACTCTTTTTTCGATTCATTTTTAAGTGGGTCGTTTCGGTTTCTTCCTAAGTAGTCGTTTCGTAGTTCTAAATTTTGCTGATTCTGTACTTAAACACCCTACAACATATTTAGATATAATGGGAATTTCATTGTACGAAATTTTCAATTCATAATAATTAAAATAATCCTTTGAAGAGATTTTCTTGATAAATTGAATTTTATTATCATTTAGTGCAGTGTTAAAATTATAATAAAATTTCCTTCGTTAAATGATGTATAAATGATAAATCTTACCATCAATGTAGATAGTATTCATTTTGAACATAGGTGTATTATTTTGTAACTTATAATATATTATCTTATAAAAAAATAAAATTAATAAAATTAGAAACTTTATATATAGCTATATAAACATTGAAAGCTCAAAAATATACGGATAAAAATCGAAAATAAAAATAATAAAAATGACAATCATCAATTGACCTAACATTTTTGTACACCTTTTGAAATTAAAAAGTATGAAAAACGAAGCTTTGTGATGAAAATTTTCGAACTTCATTTAATTAAATATCGTGAGAATGACAAAAAAGGATTTGAGAAATTATAATTTATATAATTTGATAAAATGATAACAGCTATCTTCATACAATTTTTTTTTTAATTTTTCGTTCATAATATCGTTTTGAATTTTCTGTTTTTTATTTTTTTCTGAAAATTTAAATCACATTTACAGAGTATATTTCTATAGAAAATTACATAAATGTTTACGAAGTTGACTTTGAAGGTGAAGAAAAAAGTGCGCATCCTATAAGAGGATAATAATTTTGTTAGCAAACATTTGATTGAATTTTGTGTCGTTTTTCCTGCATAAATTGTTTATTTTCAATGTAGCATGAAGAGGTTTTGAGCAAATTTGTAGATATAATTTGGGTGAAAAATCTTGTTAAATAAAATGTTATTGTAGCTTGTGTCCTTCTTCCAAAAAGGTAATTTTTTTATTTCAAGTATATTTTCATGACAAAATTTTGTAAAAAGAGATAACTTAAAAAGATTTTAAGACAAATTTCAATGTTGCTTAATGTTGCTTGAAATTATATAATTTTGAAAAATAAATTTTTTGATTCATTCTTCAATTGAAAATGATAGCGTTGATTTTTGTTTTTTCAAATCTTTCAATTGTACAATGTATAAAAGTTCGAATTAAAAATTGTGCAATCCAACGGCTTTTAATTAAAAAATTTTCAATTGAAAAGTGTTAAAAGCTTACATTCTACACGCCAAATTATTGAGCGATTGAATTAAAATTTATTAAACTTTAATTTTGAAAGTTTAAAATCCCAAAGTATATATTTCACTTTGAGTGTCGAAATTTGCGATTCAGTTTTTATAACTTCAAGTGAAAAAAGTTGTATCTTGAAGAGTTCGAATCTTTTAATTTCAATTATCGTGACTAATTCTTTCTCAATTATTCAATTTTTGTTTGCAGTCGAATGGTTGTTCTTTCTCAACCTAAGATGACAGATATTTAGAACATTGCAATGACATCATTTTAATTGAAATATATGGTACGCAATTGATTGCTATATATTGAAAAAAAAAATTCAAACGTAAGGTTTTTTGTTGCTTAATAACGATTATAATTTTTTGGAAATTCTTGTAGGAGAATAAGACTATAAGACACAACAATATACAAAAAATACATGTCAGACTTCGTGAAAGGAACTTAGCTTTAAAAATACCTAAGTCTTTGGAATAGATTACCACCAGATTGCCACCAGCTATCTGGGGAGTGCCCTCTTAATGTCATTTTAAAATCAAATTTTCTAAGTATTTATTTAATAATTCAAAGAAATTACTCGAAATTACCCATTGGTACCCATAGTATACAATATTATGATTATGATTACGATTTACTCGACCAATTTTTTTTCTTGGCCATTATCATTCATATACTATTAACATACATATAAAAATTGAAAATTTACAAATTTATTTCTTTAAAAAAAAAATTACTTTTCTACGATAAAAGACGGATTCTTGAAAATATTCAAACTTTCTATAAAATAACTGAATTCTGTACAAAACAATTAAATTTTCAACGGAATAGTTGAATTTTCAACCTTAAAAGATAAATTCGCAACAGAAAAGTTTGAGAGTGGATATTTCAACCAAGTAGGATGATATTCAATTTTTTTTAATTGATTTAAAAATCAAAAAGACGAATTTTCAACAAATGAAGATTTCTCAGTAATGAAAGAAAAAAAAGTTTACCTGAATTATTGAACCTGAAAGCCAAGAGATGAATTTTCTATACAATCATTGAACTTTCAACCAGAAAAATAGAAATTTTCAGCAAAAAAGTTAATTTTCAACAAAATAGTTGAATTTTCAATCAAAGAGAGTTTCATTAAAAAAAAATCTCAACAGAATAGTTAAACTTCTAACCACGCAGTTGAATTTTCAATTAAAGAAGATCAGTTTTCAACTAAATAGTCCAACTTTAACCAAAGACATGAATTTTCAGATAAAAACATGAATCTTCAACCAAAAAGTGATTTCTTAACAAAGTGGTTCAAATAAAATTTTCAAATGAAATAGTTCAAATAAGAAGTGAACTTTCTACGAAGGTACTTGCATTTTCAACCCAAAAAGACGAATTTTCGATAATAAAATTTACATTTTTATACAAAAAGTATGACTTTTGAGAAAAATTATTTAATTTCCTATAAAACAGTTGCATTTCCATCCAAGAAAGATCAATTTTCTACTGAAACAGATGATTTTTTAAATCAGAAAGACAAATATCAAAAAATATAGTTGAATTTTCATCCCAAAAATATTTACATTGATTTTTCCACACGAAATGTAAAATTTTCTCAAAAGATGAATTTTCTATGAAATAGTTGATTTTTCAACGAAAAAGTAGACTTTTGGATCAAAAAGGATGACTCTTTAACAAATTTATTGAATTTTCAACCAAACAGTTGCATTCTTATCAAAGAAAGATGAATTTTCTACTCAGACAGATGAATGTTTTAATAAAAAAGATAAATTTGCAAGAAAAATAGCCAAATTTTCATCAAAAAAATATTTCAGTTGATTTTTCAACAAAATATGTAAATTTTACTCCGGAGGTAAATTTTCTACGAAATAGTTGATTTTTCAACAAAACATTTGAAAGTTCGACCAAAAATTATGACTTTTCAATAAAATGATTGAATTTTCAATGAAACAGTTGCATTCTTATTCAAGAAAGATGGAATTTCTACTAAAACAGATGAATTTTTAAAGCAAAAAGACAAATTCTTAAATAAATAGTTGGATTTTTATCCAAAAAACATTCCAATTTATTTTTCAACTCCAAAATATGAATTTTTCTCGAAAAGTAAATTTTCCACAAAATATTGGAATTCTCAAGTAAAAAGGTTGACTTTTCCACCAAACTGTTGAATTTAAAAAAAAATAATAAAATTTACAAGTGAAACGATAATTTTTAGGAGGAAGCAACTGCGAAGGAAATAATATATAAATACAAAGCAAATAAATTACTGGCAATAATGTTATATCAGGGTTACCGTGAAACTTATTTTTAAAAATTCTCTAATTTTTCCCTTACCAATTTTTCATTTTCCCTGACCATCAATATTCAAAGACCAAAATATTACATTTGTCAAATTATGGACCTAGAATATTTTATAAGCCGAATAAATCATTCATAATTAGTTTATGAAGTTTAGAATTTTTTAACAAATTTAATCAACAAATACATTATTCGGGCATTTGCCGACAAAAAAATGTGTTTTTCTTCGATGTCAGCTCTTTCAGTTGGGAACTTCATGATAAATTTAGCAACATTCATAATTAGATTATAAATTGTATGATGTTTCGAAAAAAATTTAATAAACAAATGCATTATCTGGGAATTTGTCGAGAAATTTTTTTTTCTAATTTCAGTTTCTTATTACTTTCATTCTTTCAATAAAGCTGCAGCTTTAGGTTCTAGTAGAATTACCTTTTTCTTCCACTTTTGCCTATGCATATTTCAACTGAAAAAAAATATATAAAATTAATTGAGGAATCATTAATATTATTAAATTATCATAAAGTACCCAATTAAAAGGACGGGCATCGAAAAGAACGAATTTTTCCGTCGACAAATGCCCGAAGAATGCATTTGTTTGAAGTAGACAAACAATTCATCAACTAAGTATGAGTATTGATGAAATTCTCATCGGATTCCTAATCAAAAGGACTATCATTGACAAAAAAAAAAAGAAATTTTTCCATTGACAAATTCCAAATAGAATGAATTTTTAAATTAAATTTGTAAAAAAAAATGAAATTGATCAATTAATTATGTATATTGCTGAAATTATCTTGAAGTGCCAAACTAGAAGGACTGACATTAAAAAAACCTAGTTTTTCCGTCAAGAAATGCCCGCGTAATGCATTTCTTTAATCAATTTTTTTGAGAAAATCAACAAATTGTTGAACTAATTATGAGTGTTGCTGATATTATTCTGAAGTTCCCAAATAAAACAACTGACATCCAAAAAATGAATTTTTCCTTTGATAGATGCCCGAATAATGAGTTTCTTTGTTGAATTTGTTTAAAAATATCAGCTATGAACGTTGCTGAAATTATCACGAAGTTTCCATTCAAAAAGACTGACATCAAAAAAAAAAAAAGGTTTTCCGTCGACAAATGCTCGAATATTGCATTTGTTAATTACATTTGTTAAGAAATCATGAAATTTAGAAACTAATTATAAATGTTGCTAAAATTATCATGAAGTTCCCAATTGAAAGGACTGACAACGGAAAAAAAAGGAATTTTTCCATCGACAGATGCCCGAATAATACATTCGTTCATTAAGTTTGTTTTGAAAAATCATAAATTTCATCAACAAATCAATTATTTTGTTGAAATTTCAATGAAGTTCCTAAATTAGAAAAATGTCATAGAAAGAAAAAAAATAACTGTGGTCAAATGCCTAGATAATGCATTTGTCGATTAAATTGTTTATAATATTAACAAGAATAATCTTAAGAATTTTTTCATTTAATAGAAATTGACTTTTTTTGCACTATTTGGTTCAAAATTCATCCCTTTCAGTTGAGAATTCAACTATTCAGTTGAGAATTTAATAATCATATTGAAAAATGGTTTTATTATTTGGTTGAGAGTTGACTCTGTTTTGCAGATACTTTGTGACAAATTAATTTTGTTGTGGAAGATTTATTATTTTAGTTGAAAATTCATCTCTTTGGTTGAAGATTCATAATTTAAGTAAAAAATTAATCTTTTCGGTTAGAAATTCAAGTATTTGGTTAAAAATTAATATCTTTTGTTGAAAATGCAATATATTTACCTCAAATCTTAAGAATTTAGAGCGTTTGTGATTTAATTCAATATAATATAGTACCCACATTCATTTCATTTGAAAGAATTTAGTCCCCTATTTTCTTTTAGAAATCACCTCATTCCCGTGTTTTTTAACCATTTCGACATGTGTAAAGTGTTATTGATACAGTGGAAAAAACGTCATCTTTTTTCTTTAGTTTAAGTGGATTTAATTATTTGAATTTTTACCAGTTCAGATTCAGAAAGTGCGTTCATTTCCTCTATCTGGGATGTTGCAATAGTATACGCCTGTTGGGTAGCTACGAGAGCGCCACCAAGTTGGAACTATTGGGAAGAAATTTGAATTTCAATTGAATATTAACGAAAAATCTTACAGTAAAGAATTAATTTTAAGCCGAAGGTTAACATTTTTGATTGAAATGAATTGATATTCACTGCCACTGTTCATAAACTTTGTCCAAATAACTTCGAGATACCCAATAGTTCACGTGTCAGATGGCGCTATTGTTAAAGTCACAAAGGTATTCTACAGGCGTATTAAACGATATCTAGTTTGAAGATAAAAATGTTTATGTAGTCAAAAAAATATTGAGTTTGTATAGGAGGTTACTATTTGTCATTCTATGAACCAGTTCTGTCTTATACCATTTTTGATAACAGTAAACAAGAAGATGAAGCACATCATCAAAGTCATCACATCTACAACTGTGATGATTTTGAGTTCCTAATTCCTTATTTTGGGCAACATCGCAAGATGTTACAGTTGTATTTTCAGCATTTTCTTAGATGAGTGAAAAAGTCAAATTCTTTCAAAGGCCTTAAGGTCCTTTACCAGAATGGGTAAACGATTCTAATGTTTGAGGCCGCACGGTTGAATATTTTTGTCTAATTTTTTGCATACTTCATATACATAATAATATCTCCGAACAAGCAGAGCCGGTTCCTCGGAAAAGTGTTGATATTTTGTTTAATAATCGAAAAGAAGAATGCAATAGCAGTGATGCTCAGTGTTAGCTGACAGCGTTTTCGTCGCGTGCTCGGGGACCCTTGGCAAACAAAAGGAGGCAGATAACCCGCTGCGAGTCAATTTTAATTATCAGAATTTATTAACTTATATAATGAGAAGAAAATGAAAAAACTTTCATGAAAATCGGGTGATATTTACAGTAATAATAGAAATCTTTAGGTAATAAATAACTTCTTTGCATGTAAACTATTTATTTTTTAGTAAATGGATGCAGCAGATTCGGAAAAAATGACAAATATATTATTTTCAGCAGATCAGTTAACCTCGAGTCCACAATATTCAACCGATTTGTTAAAAAAATTCTGAATTATTATAGTTAGATGAATTCTTTGCTGCCTTTCGAAATATATAGTCTTTAATTGACCCAAGTACCATAATTGTGAAGGAGACTTTTTCACTAGCATTAGGGTCGATAATATTCATTTTTGTTTGGCAAATAATTTTAAAAAAATATTTTTTTTAATAAAATAAAAATTAGATTTTTTATGTTCCACCCCGAACTGACTTACGGAACTTATTAGTAAGGCTATGCGAATCAGTCCTGCCTTATACAATTACAATTTAACTGACCTAAATTCCATTGTATAATATATAGTCCAAAAAGAAGATATTTTTATTTGTGAATTCAGTAAAATTTTGCAGTTAATAATATAATGTATTCCAACCACGGAAAGGGCTTGAAACTCAATATAATTGATATAAATTTTAATTTTCTTCTTAAAAAACACCACAAAATTTTCTCAATAATATTGTTTTGGCCACGGATAGGGGCCAGCATTTAAATTAATAGATTATAAATTATTGAGCTTATAAGAAATTATTATTTTCATGAAATTATTAGTAAACAAAAAAAGGAAATTAATAACTTATTCTCAGTAACTTTCTTTTTTCTCCTTCTCTTCTAATACTTCTATACTTGTATATTATTCTGGTTACACCTGCGCGAATCGAGGCTTTGTTAAGTTGTCGCTGAGTAATCACATGTGTAATATAACTACACTGACACAATTTAAACAACTTATTCATTTCGATAATTTTTAGAAAGGGGTAAATATTAGGGTGGTCCAAATTTATACCTGTGAAAATTCAACATTCGATTTTTGATGATAACCCCCCCCCCCCCATTTTGTTCGTTTTCTGGAAAAAGAATATCCGTAATTTCTATTCCAACGTTAACCCGTGCCCCCGGGCTTTTGAAATTAACATGGGGTTTTAAATGGGAAAAGCTCGATTTTCAAAAAAATGGAAAAAAGTAGTACTTGTTATACATTTTTTGTCAATTAAAGTATTGTCACCTCTTGAGGAGTATTTAAGGAATAATTTCCACCCAATAGCTTTCAAATTTGACACACCTGAACCCCTTTAATTGTGCCCGGGAAATTCCCCAAAAAATGCAAAATAGCAGTTTTCTATCAAATTCATGCTAAAGACGGTATTTTAAAAAAAAATTTCAACATGAATTATTTTTAATCGATAAGTGACGAGTTTTAAAGTATATTTTAAATAATTGTAAATTGTTTAAACAATTAGTATTTGTTTAAACAATTTTTTTCCCCTTGTAAATCGTGAAAAGTTATTATCTTTCGGAATAAATCGTACAAAGTTGATGAATGTCAAGAGTAGTAGTTCTTTTTTAAGTTATTTGGTAATTATTCAAACAATATTTATTTGTTTAAACAATTTTTCTCCCTTATATCGTAAAAAGTTATTATTTTCTGAAAATAATGACATAATTAAAGAATGTTGAAAGCAATACATTTTTTGAGGGTGTTTGGTAATTATTTAATCAATTTTGATTTGTTTAAACAATTTTTTCCCCCTGTAAAGCGTGAAAAATTATTACTTTCTGGAATTAATGACAAAATTAAAGGAATTTAAGAGTGATATTTTTCTTCTACAGAATATTTAGCAATTTTTAAAATATTTTTATTCGTTTAAACAATTTTCGTTCGTTTAAAAATGTTTTTTGATGCTTATTACCCGAAATTCATTTGAAAATTTATTCATTTTAACGAATATGATCTGAAAAAATAACTACTTATAACAGACTGCAAAAATGGTTTATATTAATGATTATTAATGATAATTAATTGTTTAAATAATTTCAAAGTATCTTAAGCAAAAAAATATTATTCTTAAAATGCATTAATTGTATCATTAATTGCTGAAAAGAATACATTTTCTCGATTCGCAGAGGAAAAAATTTTTAAGCAAACAAAAATTGTTAGAACAAATAAAAATTATTTTAAAAATTGCTAAATATTCTGTAGAAAAAAAATATTACTCTTAAATTCCTTTAATTGTGTAATTAATTCCAGAAAGTAATCATTTTTCACGCTTTACAGCGGGAAAAAATTGTTTAAACAAACCAACATTGTTTAAATAATTACCAAACATCCTTAAGAAATGTATTGCTTTCAACATTCTTTAATTGTGTCATTATTTTCAGAGAATAATAACTTTTTACGATTTTAGGGAGAAAACATTGTTTAAACAAATGAAAATTGTTTAAATAATTGCCAAAGAAGTTGAACAAGAACTACTACTCTTGACATTCATCAACTTTGTACAATTTATTCCGAAAGATAATAACTTCTCACGATTTACAGAGGGAAAAAAATTGTTTAAACAAATACTAACTGTTTATAAAATTGAAAATTATTTAAAATATAATTCAAAATTCGTCACTTATCGATTAAAAATAATTCATGTTGAATTTTTTTTTCAAAATACCCTCTTTAGCATGAATTTGATAGAAAACTGCTATTTTGCATTTTTTGGGGCATTTTCCGAGCACAATTAAAGGGGTTCAGGTGTGTTAAAATGAATTAATAATAATTCAATTCAATTAATAATAATTCAATTCAATTAATAATAATTAAATTCAATTAATAATAAAAATTTATAATAATTAAATTTAATTAATAATAAAAATTAGTAATAATTAAATTAATTAATTAATTCAGGTGTGGCATAATTTATGTTTTTCTATCATGAGTTGTGCTAATGTTATTCTTTTTTCTTTTGTCTACGTATATCTTAAGATAAGTTTACCAACAGTGCCATCTTAATATAAGATTTAAGTAACTTCTTACAGCATATACATGAACTTACTTACTTTTTTCTTATATAACCGATAATGCCGTCAAATGTACATTTTTAATATTAAATCAGGGTTCTAAAAATATGTACATTACACTCTAGATTCTAGATCTATATATTTATATATCTCTACATCTCTGTACATAGTTCTATGTGTAATTGTGTATACTCTGTTCAGCTCCTAAAGGTGCTTTATAGCCCTGTGAGCTTTTTTCTCAATAAATTAAATTAAAATTAAATACTCCTTAAGAGGTGACAATACTTTAATTGACCAAAAATGTATAACAAGTACTTCCTTTTTCCATTTTTTCGAAAATCGAGCTTTTCCCATTAAAAACCCCATGTTAATTTCAAAAGCCCGGGGGCACGGGTTAACGTTGGGAAAAAAAAATTATGGAATTTCTTTTTCCGGAAAACGAACAAAATGGGGGAGTTTTATCATCAAAAATCGAAAGTCGAATTTTTGGACCACCTTAGGCAAATATGGAAAACAATGTTTTAGTTTTTCAGATTCTGGAAAATGAATTTTTATGCTCCAAAGGGATATATTTGTCCTTGTTTTCTAATTGTAGTAGACGAGATACAATTTTCAGTCGTACAGTAAGGCTTAAATTATTATTATTATTATTTCTACTGAATCGAAGATTTTAAGCACTTTCGATGTAGGAGAAAGAAATAAAATCAATAAATTTCTTTTTTTAATTCAAACACTCTTTTCGTTCATTTATTTTAAACTAGTTATTGTTTTCAAGATGAAAATAATTTTCTCTACTCAACAATACAATTGAAAATCTAACTTATTACTTTTGACGAACAGAACACCTCGCCCATGCAGTGTAAGAAGAATTAATAACTCATTAATTAATTAATCAAATTATTAAAAAATAGTGAATTATTTTTGTAGTTAATTTCTTAGCTTTGTACATGTATAAATCATCTATGGACATGTCAAGAATGTGTTAAACATGATTGAAAATAGTTGTTTATCAACTTTTATGAAAATTACTGAAATGAATAAGTTGTTTCAATTGTGTTAGAGTAGTTTTATTACATTTATGATTACTCAGCAACAATTGAACAAAGCCTCGAATCGCACAGGTGTAACCAGATCATATATACAAGGATAGGAGTATTAAAAGAGAAGGAGAAAAAAAAATTACTAAGGATAATTTTTAAATTCTTCTTTTTTGATTTACTAATCATTTCATCAAACTAATAATTATAATTATAATTCCCTATCAACTTGATAATTTTTTATCTTTTAGTGTAAGTTTTGGCCCTATCCATGATTAAAATGGATTATATTATTAACAGCAAAGTTAACAAACTTTTTTTGGAAAATTTAGTCAGAGTAATTTAGTCATTTTCAGTCAGAGTAATATGTTTCATTTTCAATTCTATTGTTGAGTACAGAAAATTATTTTTATCTTAAGAACAATAACTAGTTTGGAATAAATGAACGAAAAAGTGTTTGAATTAAAAAAAGAGATTTATTAATTTTATTTCTTCCTTCTATATCGAGAGTGCCTGAAAGCTTCGTTTTAATGGAAATAGTATTAATTATTTAAACCTTCAGGGTGGCGATCCGGCTGACGATTTCAAATTCCCGGTCATTTCCCGGATTTTCTGGGTCAAGTTTTTCAATTATCCCGGTCACTAAAAGTAACATATTCATATTTGTCGCCAAACGCTAACATTTATTCCAGTTCATGACGTTCATTGTAAAAATTAATTCTAAAATTTCTGAAAATTTTTTTGAAAAAAAGGTATTTTCAACCAAATAGTTCCATTTTCAATCAAAGTGATGAATTTTCTAATAAAATAATGAATCTTCAACTGAAATAGTTGAATTTCAAACAAGGAAGATGAGTTCTCAACTAAAATGATGAATATTTAACTGGAACACTTGAATTTTCTACCAAAAAGATCAATTTTTAAACAATCAGGTCAATTTTCAAGTAAAAGGATTAATTTTCGACCAAAAAATAAAATTTTTCAAAATAAAATACATGAATTTTTAACGATGTACTTGAATTTTGAACTAGAAAAATAATGATTTTCAACCGAAAATGGAATAGTAACATTTTTAGTTAAAAAAATCGACTTTAAACCAAACATAAGAGCTTTCAACATGAACAATGAATGTTTAACCAAACAGATAAATTTTTAACTACAACTTCGTAATTTTCAATTGGAATACATTGAATTTTCAGTGAAAAAAACTACTTTGAACCAAAAAAAAAATAACTCTCAACAAAAAAACTAACTTTGAAAAAAATAGTTACATTTTCAAACAAAGTGATGAATTTTTTAAATTAATTGTAAATATTCAACTGGAATAGTTGAATTTTAAACCAGAAAGATGAATTTTTAACTGAAATGATGGATCTTTAACTAGAATAATTGAATTTTTGACCAAAAAGATGAATTTTCAACTAAAATGATAAATATTGAACTGGAATACTTGAATTTTTAACCAAAGAGAAGAATTTTCAAACAAGAGGATTAAGTTTCAAAGAAAAAGATACTTTTCTACCAAAAAGAAATAGATTTGTTAACAAAATACGTGAATATACAAGGAAATGGTTGAATTTTCAATTGAAAAAACCAATTTTCATCTAAATTGTTGTATTTCGAACTAGTAAAGATCAATTTTCAACTAAAAATGGAACAGTTAAATTTTCAATTAAATTAATTTTCAACCAAACTGATGAATTTTCAACTGAAATGATGAATCTTCAACTGGTATAGTTGAATTTCATGTCAAAAAGATGAATTCTCAACCATAAAGATTAATTTTCTACAAAAAAGTCGAATTCCCCACGAATTATATAAATTTTGAAACAAATACTTCGATTTTTAAATAAAAAATATCAATTTTTAACCGAATAGTTGATTTTTTACCAAAAAAAGGTAAATTGATTTTCAACATAGTAGTTTCATTTTCAACCAGTGATGAATTTTAAATTGGAATTATGAATCTTCAACTAAAAAAATTAGTTTTCAATAAAAGAGCTTAACTTTTAACCAAGAAGTTAAATTTTCAAGTACAAAAAGATGAATTCGCAACGAATAATGTAAACAAAATTCTATCATAATTAAGAAATATTTCTTCTTTGAAATACTACTTCTAATCTATAAACTACTTGAAGAACTTTCTTTGTCTAAAATTTAGAAGAGGGCACTTTCAAATTATGACGATTTCTCACTTAAGAGAGGGATTTTTTTAAATTAATTTCTTTTAAATCCGAATTATAAGTCTTGAAAAAAATCCCATTCCATGTGAAAAATTCCCTGTTCCAAGTGATATTATATTTCTTCACCGGAACTGCATGGCCTAAAATAAAAAGGATAATTATTTCCACGCCTAAGTCAATGAGAAAAATCTCACAGAGCAGCAAATTTACAAAAGGTTTTGCTTATAATGGAAAAAAATAAAAATTCTTTCTCTCATAAAGTATAGGTAAATTTAGAAAAAGCAAAAACTATTATTTTTAATCAAACTGGAAAAATCCAATGGAAGTGTATTGGGAGAAATTAAAAGTGAAGGAATTCAAAAAAAGGATGAGCAAGAAAGAGAATAATGTTGCTTTGAAGACGCAAAAGCTAGTCTTTCTAATCCACTCAGAAAAATGTAATGGAAGCGTACTGGGAGGAATTAAAAGAGGAGAAATGTCAAAGAAAGAATAGAAAGGAATAGAAGAATGTCACTTTTAAGGCAAGCCGTTAATTGAAATAAATGCATTTTTTTTAGATAAATAAGTATTGTATTTGGGTAAATTATATGAACATTTTTTTATTGATCTATCGAACAGAAACATATTTTGACTGATTCCATACGAAATCTGTCTTGGACCACGCACTACTACTGCGCAAATTTGCATGGATTGCACAGCCACACAAATTCCAAACTTTTTCAATTTTCTGCTTAACATAATAATAATTTCTTATCAACTCAATAATTTTTTATCTTTTAATTAATGTTTTATCCCCTATCCGTGGCCGTAACAGCATTATATTACCACATATTTTTTGTGTCTTTTTAAAAATAAGAGTACAATTTATAACAATTATATCAAGTGTTAAACCCTATCCGTGATTGAAATGGATTATATTATTAACTGCAAAATTCGCAAAATTTACAAACATAACTTTTTTGGGAAAATATTCATTATAATGGAATTCACATCAGTTAAATTGAAATTGTATAAGGCAGGGCTGATTTACATAGCCTTACTGATGAGTCCCGTGAGTCAGTCCGAGACGAAACATAAAAAATCTAATTTTTATTCAATATGAAAAAAAAAATTTTTTTAATCATTGCAGAACACAAATCAATATTGTCAACCCCAATGCCAATTGAAAACTCTTCTGTATAATTATTTCTGAAATAATTGACACGTATCGAAATTCCACACAATAGAAAACTTACTGAAATGATAACACCTTTTTCCAAAAAAATAAATTTTCAACCATAAAAAACGAATCCCAACAAAATACTAACATTTTTTACCAAAGAAATGAATTTTCAACCACAAAAATAAGTTTTTCGCTAAGAAGAATAATATTGTATCATAAAAGAAGAATTTCCAACAGAGTGCATGAATGTTCAACAAAATGCTTGAATTTTCATCTGAAAAAGATACATTTTTAACCTTTTTAGTTTGAAAAATTCCTTTTTAAAAAAAATCGAATTTCCAACAAAATAGCTGCATTTTTAACGAAAAAAATTAATGTTAAATTAATATCAAAACCTGTCACTAAAGACATGAATTTTTAACCAAGAAGATTAATTTTCTACCGAAAAAAAACGAATGTTCATCAAAATACGTGAATATATTAATACATGAAAATACATGAAGTAAAAAAGATTAATTCCCAACCCACAATGAAATACTTATACTAACATTCAAAAATATTAATTTTCAACCATAAAAAAAAAAAATTTTCAACGAAATAGTACAGTGAACAGTTTTTTAGGAGGTTCGAAAGCACATCTGAATATTTTGCATGGATACTCATCAATTACATAATATTTAATCGTGCTCATCATTTACATTTGCAGCTTACAAGCTCAATATTTGTACGTAGTCCCTATCTTCTTTGAAACCCATCTAAGAGATGGTTAGAATGTGCTTGTGATTAAAATTTTTATTTTAGACAACGTTTTTGTTTTTTCTGCTACATTTCAAAAATGGTGTTTTACATTATTTCGGAAATCCTCCCTTCAGATATTCAGATTAGGGGGAAAAATGCTATCTCTCCATTCTATTTTCCATGTATGGAATTTCCATATACGTTAATTAATTCAGAAATTTTTAGACAAATCGGTTGAATATCTTAGGCTGCAAGGTCGACCGAACTGCTAAAAATAATACATTTTTCATGTTTTCTGAATCTGCTGCATTCATTTAGTGAAAAATGAACCGTGTACATGCACATCATTTATTTAATGCTTAAAGATTTCCATTATTACTGCAAATTTCAACCAATTCTCATGAATCTTTTTTTTCCTTTCTTTTTTTTAATTATATAAATAATTTAATTCTGCTAAGTATAATTAAACTAATCCATGCTTTCATAATGTCAGTTTTTGTAACTGGCCTTGATCTCGTAGCAATGAAAGGGTCATTCGTTCCGGGTAATTAGACTCGCAGCGGGGTATCTGCCTCCTTTTGTTTGCCAAGGGTCCCCGAGCACGCGGCGAAAACGCAGAGACAACTAACACTGAGCGTCACTGCTATTGTACTCTTTTTTCTATTATTAAACAAAACATCTACTTTTTTTCGAAAAAACAGCTCTGCCTGATCCAAGATATTACTATTTAGATGACGTATGCAAAAAAATAAGATAAAAATATTCAACCGTGCGTCCTCAATATTCAGAACCGTCAACCCATTATGATAAAGGGCCTTAATCTTGATAGTATATCCTTCTATAAATAGTCCAGTCAACGGGGAACAAATTTAACTCGACTAACCGAATTTGGAAAAGTAGAATTTTTATTTCACAGATACGTTGGGGATGACTTTACGAAGATACTGTAAAAAGTCCCCAAACATACGTATACGGCTACGGCCGCCATGATGGAAAGTGGTAAACAATAACATGTTTTTTAAAATAACTCGATAACGGTTGATTTTAGGTCGAAAATGGTTATGTTAAAAAATATTCACAATTTTATAGTGCACAAAAAAGTTTTTACACTTGTAGACGTATTGTCAACGGTTAAGCTGTAAAATTGGATTAACTGCACAATTGTGTAATTTCTGAACAAATACAGTTAAACTAAAAATATCCTGGAAAGAACTTCAGAAATAGATCAGGCGATTTGCACTGAAGCAAATGCATGTTCCTGTTTAAAAAAAAAACCGACCAACTCATTTGCATTAAAAATTATCAGTATAAAATGAGCTCAACTTCGGAGCACAGTTTGACATGCTTAAGGGAACGATTTTGACATGAAACTTCTTGTAATTCTTCCTCCATATTCATACAATATATTTCCCAATTTTCAGGTCACAATAATAATGGCAGCAATGAGAGCGGGGGCGAGAACGGCTACCTCGGTCTATTATATTGAAACCTTCGAAATTTTTTTTGCTTACTTTTCCGAACAATATAAAAGACCGAGGTAGCCATTCTTGACCCCGCTCCCATTGTTGCCATTAGGACACATAATCACCGCTGCTACCTACCTCATAGCTTCAATTTTGAAATTTACTTGTTTAAAGTATTAAAAGAGGATTCGAATATTATTATTATGGCCTGAAAATTGGGAAATATGTTGTATAAATATGGAGGAACAGTTACAAGAAGATTCATTTCAAAATCATTCCCTTAAGTATGTCAAATTGTGCTCTGAAGTTGAGCTCATTTTATACTGATAATTTTTAATGCAAATGAGTTGGTCGGTTTTTTTTTTAATAGGAACATGCATTTGCTTCAGTGCAAATGGCCTGATATATGTCAGAAGTTCTTTCCAGGATATTTTTAGTTTAATTGTATTTGTTCAGAAATCACACAATTGTGCAGTTAATTCAACTTTACAGCTTAACCATTGACAATACGTCTACAAGTGTGAGAACCTTTTTTGTGCACTATAAAATTGTTAATATTTTTTGACATAACCATTTCCGACCTAAAATCAACCGTTATCGAGTTATTTTAAAAAACATGTTATTGTTTAACACTTTCCATCATGGCGGCCGTAGCCGTACACGTATGTTTGGGGACTTTTTACAGTATCTTCATAAAGTCATCCCCAACTTATCTCTGAAAAAAATTCTACTTTTTCGAATTCGGTTATCAAATCCTTCATTGACTGGACTAAAAGGCGCGTTTCCTCCGTGGCTTTTCTCCTTTCTCCTGATATGAGTTGAATTTCCCCATCTATCGTAGTATTTAAGTTATGCGAATTGCAAGGTTAATATGGTTTTTATTTTGCTTCCAGCTTTCTAAAAAGTCAGTGCATGAATGATAAACGTAGAACATTATTATCTATACACAGGGTGGACCATTTCAATCTATCATAGGAAATACCTCAGAATTTTGGTTGGACATAGAAAAATGTTTCAGACAAAAGTTGAATGGGCAGAGGGGATCAACTACTGGTACCAATGACTTTGACCTTGAATTCAATTTTCAAGGTTATTTGAAGTTCAAAGTGTTTTTTTCAAATGGAACCACTACTTTGGACCCCAGATTTGCAAAAAAAGGGAAATTTTACTTTCAAAATGACATTTTTATGAACTTCATGACAAATTCGAATGAAGGTTAAATATGACCTTCATTCAAAATCTGACCTCCAAATAACCTTGAAAATCGAATTCAAGGTTAAGGTCATTGGTACCAGTAGGTGATCATTCTGATCACTTTTTTCCGAAACATTTTGCTGTTCCCAACCTCAATTCCGAGCTAACACCCATTATTTAGAATATCGCAAATTTGACCTTCATTCGACCTTGCCATGACCTTCATGAAAATATCATTTTAAACGTAAAATGTCCAGCTCTTTTCAAATCTAGGGTCAAGAGTAAGGTTCCCATTTTAAAAAATTTGCCCTCCGGGTGAACAACATTTGTCTCAATATTTTTTTTTCGTAGCTTGTGTCGTTTGTCCAAAAATTTAAGTTGTCGATTTCTAATGTTGTTTTTCACGAATGAAACAAAACCTACGCGTCCTATCGGGAAGTTATTATTGATAGATTAGTAGATTTTTTTTGTGTGCACAATTCCTGTCAATTCATCTTTTTTCGTATCTTGCATAGTTTGATCGTATAGCAATCGAATTTTCAATGAAAGAGATAAATTTTTCACCAGAGGGATGAATTTTCAACCAAGAAGGTTAATTTTCTATCAAAAAAGATTTAATTTCTAATAAAAATTTCAAAATTATCAAACAAATATTTTTAATTTTCAAGGAATTTTCAACCTAATAGTTGAATTCTCAACCAAAGAAATGAATTTTCAACCAACAATATTAATTTTATACCAAAAAAGTTTAATTTTCAACAAACTAGAGGAATTTTCAACCAAATAATTGAAGTTTAATCTGAAGAAGATTTTCCAACCAAACATGGAATAATTAAATTTTCAATTAAAAAATAAATTATGATCCAAAAAAATTTTAGAAAGTAGTTGAATACAAAGAAAAAAGGATTTTCAACTAAAATGATGAATCATCAACCAAAAAAGATTAATTTCCAACAAAATAGTTTTACTTTCTACTAAGTAGTTGAAGTTCCGAACAACAAAGATGAATTCTCAAATGAAATATAATAGTTGTTATTTCAAGCAAAAAATATTTAAATTTTAATCTAAAAAGAGCTGAATCCCACCAAAAAGACGAATTTTCAACAAAATATTTTAATTCTTAACAACAAAAAACCACGCGTCCTATCAAAAAGTGATCGCTTACAAATTTGTAGATTTTTTTTTGAACGCAAACTTTTTGTCGGTTCATTTTTTTCGTACCTTGTGTTGTTTTTCCAAAAATTTAATTTTTCCAATGGCAATGTTATTTTTCACGATTAGAAGAAAAATTACGCATCCCATCAAAAAATGATTATTAACAAATTAGTAGCTCTTATTAGGGTAAACGAATTTTTTCATTTATTTTCTCGTTTGTCTGAAAATCTGATTTCTCTATTTTTAGTTCAGTTTTTTACAAATAAAGAAAAAACTACGCGTTCTATCAAAAAGTTATTTATGCCCTTTCAGATCTTTTTTGAATACGCAATTTTTGTCAAATTATCTTTTTTCATATCTTGTATAGTTTGGCCGAAAAATGGAATGTTTTATTTTTCATTATTTTGTGTATGGTTAAAATATGAATTTTCGATTTTTTTGAGAAAATTCAAAAAGTTGTTGTGATAATTTTGTGAGAAACATTTTTCTTCCTTTGATATTCTTTCATACCTTGCGTTTTTTGGCTGTAAATGTTCATTTTCGTTTGTTTTTTGGAATTTTGTAAATTTTTTGTCTAAAAAAATTCGACAAAGACGGAGGGGAGGTGGGATCAAATTTCACACAAATCTAATACCTTCTTTTATGAGAATGTAAAAATCACTTTAACCTTCAAATAACCTTGAAACTCGAACGCAAGGCCAAGGTGATTAGTACCAGTAGCTGACTCCCTCTGCCCCCTTCAACTTCTGTCTGAAACATTTTTCTATATCCAACCAAAATGTGAAAAGATATTGATCCTAAACGGAGAAAAATGGAAGGTCAGATTGGATATCTAGTTGTGCAGACAGACTGTATCGCAGGGTCAACTATAGGAAAACCCTTGAAGATGGCTAAAGCGACTATCTCTAGAAGGTCAAAACAAGAGGTTCAAAACGATCATCTCAGAGTATTGACTTGGTCACTTCGGACGGTCGACTCAAACGTCATAGAGAGTCGAACCGATCATCACAGAGGGCGGAATTGATCATTATAAAGGGTCGAATCGCTCATCACAGAGGGTCGATTTGTTCATACGGTCGGTGACAACGAGTTGATAGCTGAACGTCCAGTTACGCCTTCATCCTAAATCCCTTAAAGCATCAAATTTGACCTTGAAAATTCAAAAGAATAATGTTAATTCACTTTCCATCACACTTTACTCTCCACGAATGTACGGAATATGAAAAGCAGTTTAAACTTATTAAAAACATGTTCAAGTTCAATAAACAGCAAATATGACGCCGAACGGCTCAATGACATTCACTCACTCCAAAAATGCTCTAGAGTCTAGACACTCTGGATTTATAAAGTGGAATTTATATTATTTATTAGACTTTCTCCTGAAAAATAAATGATCGATTTCAATTTAAAGAAAGTAGTATCTTTTTTATCCTAAATATGAATTTACAATTATTCCTGAGATTGTTATGCTCTTTACATTCACGATTTGTTGTGAACATTGCTTAACCCTGATAGTGAGTCTGAATTTCTTATAACAGACTGATCATAAATGAGAGCTTTTTCGACTATGTCAAAAAAATGCTGGATGGCTCTTTAGATCATCTAGAAGAACGGACTGACTCTCTAAATTTTGAACCTCTCCCTTTGACCATCCATTTTTCTCCGTGTACCTTTTTGAATAATTTTGGATCTTCATGATAGGAAGATATAGAGAAAATGTAACCCATTCTAAGTCTTTCTAAATCTAAATTCACGTTCATCTTCGTCAATACCGTCTGTTCTGTCTCATCCTATCCTTTATCTATCCAAGCCAATCTTTTTCGATCTATCCGTCAATCTGAATTCCTTTGTATATTTTCCAATCTTCTCTTCTTTATTCCATCCTATCCTATGTTCATCAACGTCGATCTTTTACTATCTCTCTGTCAACCTAAAATTACGTATGTCTTTCTTGATTCCCTCTTTCCTATCCTATTCTGTCCTTATTCTATCCGCGACAATATTTTTCTATCTCTCTGTCAATCTATATTCCTATCTATCTTTTGTAATCTGCTCTTCATTATCTCATCGTACCCTATATCTATAAACTACTATCTTTTTCTATCTCTTTGTCAATCTAAATTCACGTTCATCTTTTTCTTCTCTATTTCATCCTATCCTTTGTCTATCCACGTCAATATCGTATTATACATCTATCAACATTTACATTTTCTATCTATGTTTCAATCTAACTTAACGTCCATCTTTTTCCACCACCTCTTATCTATCTCATCCTATCCTTTATCTATTCATGTCAAATATTTTCTATCTCCGTTAATCAAATTCCCGCCAAGAAAGGTAGAGCAAGAGAGAGAAAATTATTAAGACTGGGGATATGCAATGATAGCGTATTAGGGATGCAAAGTGACCCATTGAGAGATAAAAGTAGAGATAGAATAGTTCTATCTTTTCCTATTCCTCAGTTTGTATCTTTTTCAATCTTTCTAATTCCAGCAGAACAAAAGCTTAAGATTAACGTGGATAGATAAAGAACAGGTTGAGATAGAAAGAAGAGGATTGAAAACGATAGATGGGAATTGAGATTAACAGAGATAAAAAAATATTAACATGAACAGATGAAGGATAGGATGAAGTAGACAATAGGGGGTGGAAAAAGATAGACGTGGATAGATAAAGGATAGGATAAGATACAGAAGAGGATATTAAAGAAATCAAATGAGAATTTAAATTAGGAAATCAATAGAAAAAGATACACGTTGATAGTTGTAGGATAGAATGAGATAGATGAGAGGAGATTAAAAAAATATATATACGGAAATTTAGACTGACAAAGAGATACATAAATTTTGAATAAATAGATGAAGGATATGATGAAACAGAGAAGAGGAGATTGAAAAAAATAGATGGGAATTTAGATTAACAGAGATGAAAGAATATTGACATAAATAGATAAAGGATAGGATGAAATAGACAATAGGGGGTGGAAAAAGATAGATGTTGATAGATAAAGGATAGGATAAGATACAAAAGAGGGTATTGAAAAAATTAAACGAGAATTCAAATTGGAAAATAAATAGAAAAAGATAAACGCTGATAGTTGTAGAATAGAGTGAGATAGAGAAGAGGAGATTAAAAATATATAGACGGGAATTCAGATTGACAGACAAATACAAAAATTTTGACTAAATAGATGAAGGATAGGATGCAATGGAGTAGAGGGGATTGAGAAAGATAGAGGTGAATCTAAATTGACAAAGAGATAAAATAAGACACATTTTCTCTAACTTATTCTATCATAAAGATTCAAAATTATTAAGAAGGGTAGGATCTTTTTTTCTTTTTACTTCCTGCAGGAATTATACATTAAAAAAGTATGCACTAAAGAAGCCACAAGTTTTTCTATTCCTAGAAAGCATGAGTAGATTCTGAAATTTTTTTAAGTTTTCCATTGCCAATTAAAATTCAGGATTAACGATTTCCATTTCACGATTACAGTCAATCTATTCCAAATGAATTTTTTTTCAGGGACAGGAAATTTTTTTTTGAAATTTTGAGTTTTCTATTTAACTGGAGACGAAAATATAACCTATGAAACGAACCTCATTATTCAACTTCCTCAGCGGTTGTAATTACGGTAATATTTGTGCTAAGTCTGCAGAAATGAATTTTGCAACTCTTAAATGCTTCGATCTGATAACAATTTTTTTTTAAGTTACACAATGGACTTTAAGTGAATATATAGTGGAAGTGAATATATTGTCATATAGGGAATTCTAATCAGTTCTATCTTTGGATATTTTTAATATACATTTTTTTTTATTGCGAAGAAAAGCATTAAAATTTTATTAACCCCCAGAAGTAATGTAAATTGTATGAAATTTAATTCGAATTCTGTAGAAAGCAGAATTAAATGGCATTGAAGTATTAATTCTTCTTACTATATTTCAATTTGATCTTCAATATAAGCTCGAAAATTTTATCTAAACACAAAACATTTTCTCATTAATTTTATGGATTAGGATACTAAATTTTACTTCAAATTGGTTAGCGAAAAAAATTTAATTTTCACATTGTGTAAACAATTATTTTTAATATGCGAGATAAAAGAAACTGATAGCGCCAGTCGATTCTGCAGCAAAAATGACCTAAGGTCCAATGTATTGGACAATTTTTTACTGTTTATTTCTACATCACCAATTGGGCCAAATAAAAAAATAAACTAAAAAATACGGTGAAATCATAGACGTTATATAATTTTTTTAGCAGAATTGATGCAAACTTATTTTTTTTTTAGTTTTGAAAAATTGAAAAAGTTCTAATGTGAAATCTAATTTCA
>CAKNXH010001371.1:0-37007 GCA_932178445.1 Andricus quercusramuli
TATTTTTCAAAAATATTTCGATAAGATAATAAAAATTCACTGGAAAAATACCCTAACATTTTACTTTTGATAGCTGTGAGTGATTTTCGTTCATATCTAGGGGTAAGCTAAACAAAAATAATTTTCACTTTAGCCATTCATGCCTTATAATAAATGAAAACTGAAATAATTTTTTCCGATTTTTAATGCTCAATCTATAACATTTATCTCCGCTGTCCCAACCAAGGACCGTCCCAACCAAGGGCACTCTCCCCTACATGTCGTAACTAGTGCGGACTGACATTACTAGTTTTCGACTCGTTACAAAAACATTGCGCTCGTTTCAAAAAGGAAAGCCGTCAATCCGCAGGAGTCATGAACGATACTTTTCAGAACAAAATCATAAATGGCGTGATTTCATTGTCTCCATGGAAAAATGCAAAATCACGTTTTGAGTCGGCGAAGGTACGCATGAGCTCTGCTGCATTTTTGTTCTAGCGAGCGTGAATGAGACAACAAAGTATAATGTGCGAGGCGATAAGAACACGCTATACTCTTCGTCAGAAACATCGATTCAGTAATCCGCCATGAATTCTCTTTCTATCTTTGTCTACGACGATCTCTCTCTAGCCAAGTCTAGCGTTACGAAAATACTGGGGCATGCACAAACAAAGCTCTTTTTTGAACTGTACGTCACGCCGTGCTAACTGAACCCTATTTTGTAACTCATCCAACGCACCGCTGGCGCCGCTCAAAAAGCGTGCTCTTGCGTTTGTCTATGGAGGCATGAAAACACGCCATTTTTATGATTGCGTTCCGAAAAAACTATTTTACACTTCGAAAAATACAAAGGGCTTTCTGATTGTGTGATAAAAAAACGTTATTCGGTAGGTGCATGTATATAATATATCATAACTTCGACATTTTTCATTCAATTTCAAATTTTTTCGCTCGAAAGTATAATAATTTAGAGGTGTGCAGTGGATTTTTCGAAACTTCCAAGAAAATTTGGATACGCTTGCAGCATTCGATTTTATGGAATGGAAAATAATCTAACTATGCATTAAATCAGCTTGGGTTCCCTAGATAATCACAATTTTCAAAGTCAAAATTACACCTCTTTTTTGATTGTTGTTAATTATTTTTTGTTAGGGTGCGTGGGGTTTGTTTCAATCGTAAAAAAAAACATATAAAATATAAAATTGAAAATTTGTTGAAAAATGACACGAAATACAAAAGAAAAATGAACAAACAAAAGTTGCTAACCCAAAAAAGATTTACAAAAAAGTTATAAATAATTTTTTAATAGGACGCGTAGTTTTTGTTTTAGTCGTAAAAAAGCATAAGAAAATTAAAAATTGTGTGTAAACAACACAAGAGACGGAAATAGTGTTATAAGAATTATTATCAATATTGACAGTTATTATTATTATAGATTAGCAGTTCGAACTCGAAAGTTAACAAAAAAAGTTAAGAAAGTTAACACTAACCCGAGACCGCCACACATCTCTATCCTGTGCATCCTCCATCCAGTTTAAGTAATCATGTCCTAGTTCTTTTAAATCATCCCTTAAATTTTTCTCCCATCTGTATCTCGGTCTGCCTAAGGGTCTCTTACCAATCGGTCTCCCTCTTAAAACTTGCGCCACTGTTCTTTCATTTCACATTCTTGCTACATGCCCCGCCCATCTTAGTTTACGCGCTTTCATTACTCTATTAATATTTGCTGACCCGTAGAGAGCATGCAGCTCATCATTATGCAGTTTTCTCCATTCGCCGGTCTCTCTGTCCCTTTTTGGACCATAGATTTTTCTAAGTACTTTATTCTCAAAAACTCTAAACCTATTCTACTCTCCTTTCGTCAGCGCCCACGTTTCGCACCCGTACATGACGACCGGCATTATTATTGTTTTGTAGATTCTTACTTTGATGTTTCTAGATAGCAATCGCGATTTTAATAGTGTTTTTGCTGCATAATAGCACCCATTGCCAGCGTGCAGCCGCGAGTTGATTTCCGTTCTAATCTTATTTTCGCTAGTTATAATAGACCCGAGGTATTTAAACTCGCTAACCCTTTCGAATTTCATATTTCCGGCCATTAGATCCCCGTCTTGATTACTTTGTTCGGATCTTATGACGGTCATATATTTTGTCTTCGATTCGCTAACTTCCAAGCCAATATCTTTGGCCTTTGTGATCAAGATTTCTGCTTTTTTAGCTACCGTTTCTTTATCATCTCCTAGTAAGTCGAGATCACCCGCATATCCAAGAATTTGTATTATCCCATTGAGGATAGCACCGGTCGGATCCGCCTGCACTTGCCTAACCACGTATTCTAAAACTGAGTTAGAAAGGACGCACGAAACTGCATCGCCCTGTTTCAGGCCATCGCGGATCGAAAACTCTTCAGATAAACTACCGTTTACGCGTATTCTACCCCTACTGCCGCCTAAGCAAATTTCGATAAGTCTAACCAATTTTCTTGGTACACCCAAGAACTCTAGGATCCAGTACATTCGTGCGCGTATCATAGAGTCGTAAGCTTTTTTGAAATCGATAAATAGCTGATGCACTACTTCTTTAAATTCCCATTTTTTTTCTAGCAGTTGTCTAATTGTAAACATTTGATCGCTTGTAGATCGGTTTTGGCGAAATCCACACTGGTAATCCCCAATGATTTCCTCGGCAAAAGGAGTCAGTCTACTTAGGATTACATTAGACAGGATCTTGTAGCACGAAGGCACAAGTGAAATTCCCCGATAATTGTTACAGTCAGTTTATCGCCTTTTTTAAAGATGGGAATAACGATAAAGGTATTCAATTCTTTCGGCATGCGTTCTGTTTTCCAAATTGCGCGTATTAATTTAATAATTTGTCTTGTGAGGCAAGGGCCTCCATTTTTTATCAGTTCTAACGGTAGCTTGTCGATGCCCGCGGCTTTGTTATTTTTCAACTTCTTTATAGCCATTTCTATTTCTATATCAGCAGGATCATCAATTAATGGATCAGCAGTGTGGATTTCGCCGAGATTACCTTCAGCGGGGGCTTCGCGTACATTTAATAGTTTATCGAAATAGTCTTTCCATGAATTCAGTCTCTCTGTCGCATCGGCTACTAGATTGCCATTTTCGTCCCTCATTACTTCCGTTCTACTTTGAAAGCCTTTCCTTATACAATTGATTCCCCTGTACATCTCGCGCGGGTTATTCTGTTTATTATGCGTTTCTATTGCTAGTATTTTATTCATCTCCCACTCCCTTTTCTTGGATCTATAGAGCCTATTTGTACTTTTAATAATCTCGAGATACTTCTTATGTGTTTGATCGCACTTATTTTGTAAACTACTTAGTGTGGCCTTCCGACGTTTTTCAAACCAGAGTTTGCACTCTTCGTCAAACCATGATTTGCTTTTGGTTACTTCCTTTAAACCTATCGTAAGTTTCGCGGCTGCCTTTATCGCTTTTTTCATATTGCTCAACAGGGTTTCCGGGTCCTCTTCGTAATTATTTTTATCGTCTCTATGTTCTTGGAGAGCGTCGAAACTATTATAAATCTCAACTTGATAATTTAATGTTTCTGTTGTTGTTTTGAACTTATCTATATTGAAACAAACTGTTGGCTCTGTGCGGCTTGTTTTCTTACTGATCACTGGCCTAGATCTTAGATTTACTATCACGAGAAAATGGTCTGAATTTAAATCCGCTCCCCTATACGATCTTACATCGAGAATGTTTGTATGACGTCTTCTGTCAATTAGAACGTGATCAATCTGATTGTGAGTGTTACCATCTGGTGATCTCCAGATGACCTTATGTATATTTTTATGCTTGAAATATGTGCTTTTGACAACGAGATTCTTTGAAGCTGCAAAGTTGATTACTTTAGTTCCATTATCATTACTGACGTCATGCGAACCTTCTGATCCTATTGTAGGCCTATACATTGGTTCTTTTCCAATTTTCGCGTTGAAATCTCCCAATACTATTTTTGCGTCAAAAGCTGAGAACTTGTTAAAAACCTGCTCGATTGTTTCGTAAAAGAGATCTTTAGTGTCTTCGTCTTTGTCCTCGGTGGGGCAGTGCACATTGATTAATACCTGTTTGCTGAAAATACCCTTCAGTACAATGTATGATAACCGATCGTTAATGAATTGCATGTCGATAACCGCTTGCGAGATTCGTTTATTAATAAGAAAACCGGTCCCCAGTCTCCATTCCTTAGCTCCCCCATAGTGAAAAGTATAGTTATCCTTAGAAATTGACGCCAAATCGCCCGGCCAGCATGTTTCTTGGAGTGCTATTAAGTCAGTATTGTAATCATTTGCTATCTTAATGAGTTCGCTAAATCCGCCAGTACTTAGGCAACGCGCGTTTAGAGTTCCCACCCTTAGATATTTAACAGTAGTTTTTTGTTTTTGCAAGTTAGCCATGGTAGTTTCAAGATTATCCGCACGTTAGGATCCTATTCCGATCGTAGGTGAGTCCACTGTCCCGGGAGTGATAACCCCAATACCTCCCTAGGTCTAAGTATGGGAACTTTCCGACTCTGACAAGGACCATGTCAACTTGTCGTCAGACACATTACAGTTTCATCCTCGTATCCTAACGTCCCCCTGCAAGGCAGCGCGCCTACTGGCATCAATACCCCTTCGGCCCTATACAGGCGAATCATTCCACACATCCCTTGCGAGCAGTGTCATCGCTGCGATGTCGAATAGGCAGCAGGATTTTTCCCTTACAAGATTTTTAGTTTTGGTTCGGGTAGTGTTTCTAGGTGGATACACGCTGCACCTCGGCCTGCCAGGAGCCACCCATTGCGTATGAACGTGAATGGGTGGGTCCTCTCAAGCCATGGTCATCGTGTTTTCTACCAGTGCTAGGCAGTGCTAGGCCAACATCTTAGGCTGGGCTCACCACTCTCACGACTGGTTCCTATAGGCTGTCCGCGGCTGCTTATTCTTGTATTCGCAGCTAACCTGAGGGGCTGTTCAGCCTAACGGGCCGTTCCTCTATCCGCAACCCGAGGACGCGCTGCGTAGTGGTGACAGGAACCCACCGAGCAGATATTGACAGTTAATCTGAATAATAAAGCAAATTTTATTGATCGACTTGGCGCATGTCTTATGTTATTGTACAGAACAAATTTTCAACGCATTTATGAAGCTGTTAGTATACATCGCTCTGCTAAAATGTTAGATTAGATTCAAACCAGTTGAGGTGAGAAGCACTAGGCGTGAAACTTCTGCTCACCTCGTGAATGAGGGTCCATCTATAAATTACTTCACAGTTTTCTTTGAGGGGAAGGGGTAGTTCGGAAAAATGGTGTAATTTGTTACATGTGGGGGAGAGTAAATCGATACTGTAACGTAATATTTTTTTTAAATCAAAAATATAGAAATTCATGTAACCTAAATTATAGTTTAATGTTAAATGTAAATTTAAAGTCGTTTTATTACATTTTAATTATAAGCGTTTATTAAGATCGTAATTGTTTTTCAAGCACTATAAAATGTAATTGATGATCATAAATTAAAAATAATATTATAGAAGCTACATTAGTTTCTATAAGATTTTAATTTAAATTTTAAGCGGTTTTCAGTAATCCGTAGGATAGGGCGGGGCGGAATGGGCATAGTTGTCTTTTCACACACGTTTTCACGTCAGTATTTAAAATCGGCTAATTCATTGATTGAATGTGAGTTGTCATGTATATTCTACAAATATTTTAAATTATGATTTTGCCAAGATAAAGTGAATGAAAAAATATATGCGGAATTAGAAACGAAAATCAAAAATTAGTGCGCTTGGCTTATAATGCCTAATGCCTGAGACTGGATGGGGCACTTAATTTAATGGCTTATTCCATATTATTCATAAGTAAGAGTATTGTTGAGTTAGAGTGTTATAAAATGAAAACATATCTTTCATATATGTTTCAAACATTTCACGGAAAATTTAAAGTATTTAACGTTAGAATAATCCAGTCCTTAATCTTAACCTCTACCGTAACTAACTCTACAAACAGTGAATAGGAAAACGATTTATGTCGACATACCTTTTAAAAATTATATCACAGAAATAAATATAATAATTTTTATCATGCAGCAAGAAAACTCCTAAATAGTAGACTGGTCTACTAGATGACGCTGAATTTCATATATACTGCGGTTTTTAGCTGTTTTTTTTATATTTGCCGTATCTTTCATCCACAACAATATTTTTCTTATTTTTTGTAACATTTTACGAGTTTTCAAACAAAGTTGCTTAAGAAATATACCAGAAAAACAGTGTTCTCTTCTGGTTGCCAGCAATGCATCCTATTCTCTAATACAGACCTATAACAGTGCAGCTGCCTAACCTACTGACTGCTGCACTAAGAGGTTAGGTTAATGCACAGGAAGGGGTGGCTCATTTTGCCCCCGAACAGTGGCTCATTCCGCCCCGTATGACAATCACAAGTAAAATCACAGTTTCACCTATTTCTGCCTTAGAATTATATATATATATATAAATCTTTTTAGAACTTGAGGTTTAATACTTACAATTAGGCTATATGAATAACCACTAGCAAAACATCTAAAATGTGATTTCGTGTGATGCTTGGACTTCCTAAACAAACGTGAAATAGCAGAATACTGGTTTTAAAATTTTTACTTTCGTTTTTTCTAAATTTATTCAACATTGAACGAAAATTATTATCGAAAGAGTTTGATACCGCCCTTCCTGATATAAGCACAAAGAACAGTTACAAAAGAAATGATATCCTGAGAGAAAATTGAGTGGCTCATCTTACATTCTATGCCGGTCTCAGTCCACTCGACCCTTACAAAATTTTTCATTTGAATATAAGATTATATAACAGCAGAAATTAGAAGTGAGTATCACCCGCGGCCGGTCATGCAGATTCCTGCAAGGCTAGTCACTATTTTCGATAGGAACCTTTAACGTATGTCGGTAAAATAGAGATGCCGGTAATTTTCATGTGGCCATCTTACCATTGGTCGGTAAGAAAGGAAGGTACATCATTTTTAAGTACGATAAATAATAAATTCGAAACTTATACTTTAAAAGGTTAGTATCTAACTTACTGACAGAGTTGTAGATCTATTTTAGACTTCAATAAACGATTTGAATGTTCCCACACATTAGCTCTTTCATATATATTAGATTTTTTCCTCTAACAGATAAGTTTCTACCTCTTTGACAGAAAGGTAGATGAACTTAAAATGAACCTAAACTGAGTAAATGCATTACAGTTTACTTTAAAAGTAAATAACTAATAAATAAACTATAAGGATTATCTACATGACAATTATGCACATTTAAACTCTACGTTGTTATAAGGTACTATACAACGAAGCTTTTCTCGAGCTCGAATACAATGTCGGCACCAAACTTCGTCTGAATTTCACAGATATTCGTCTTGACGTACTTCTCCTTCGAATTCAACATGGACAGCGGCTTCGTAGGCAAGAATACCTCTAGGCATCCATTCGTCCCATCATTAGTGAAGCGACGAAGAAGCGTTGAAGCTGCAGACCACGATTCCATGAGCTTTGGAAACGTTAGAATGAGGAAATGGCACCAGCAACCATGCTTTTACGGGGCAATTCCCCCACTCCATCTACCTTCCCACCTCCTCTAACTCTGCCATTGCGCAAAAGAAAGAGAAATACTAGCTTGAATAAATATGACTCTAGGCCAGGGCTCGCGGCTCGCCGGAATTCAGTCTTTGAATGTCAAGAATTACAGTGTCAGTAACGATGACTAGGTCAAATAGACCCCAATAAATTATCCTCCAAGTTTTCCTTCGACTTGGTGCTAGTCACAATAGCAGAAACCAAGGATACTCTTCGCGCGGACTGTGGCTTCCTACGCACAACCTTCCCATTGTTAGAGGATTAGATCCGGTTGAGAAAAATTAAAATTTGGTAAAATATCAAATAATAGAATTTTAATAAGTTGCATTAGCTTCATTATATTATTGCGAGAAATTCAGAAAAAAAAGATAGTAAAAAATCGGCCCATATCTTCAGTTTCTGTTGACCTGTAGAGATTTATTTCATTTTAGTTTAATATTTCTTTTCGTGCATAAATTATTCGAGATACGATAAATAGTGTTAGACAAACCTTGCCGCTCTATGGGTCTTTTAACTGATTAAGAAAAGAAGAAAAAACATTTTATCTAACCAATTGATAGTTTGTACAAAATAAAGGAGAACGAAGCAATTGAAGAAAGGGGTCGCAGGAAAAAAAATCCATTCACTTGCACCTCATTAAAAAAAAAGAAAACCTATTCATATTGCAAACTAATTCAGTTTTAAATATCTGAATCTGCAATTGAAAGATATGCAATTTATTGAGTGGCCGTTTCAATGGGGGTTTTTTACTGGGTTCAAATACAAAAAAATGCGGACGCTCCTCTGTGAAGTACGTGCCAATTGACTGTGACGACGGTAACCCTTCGTACGATTTCTGGAAAACGAAGAAAAAAATTTAAGAAAAGCTTTCTGTCAGTCTCGCACCTGTCGTGTCAGTCTGCACCTGCTGAAAGTGGTGAGCCCTGCTCTAAGCTAATTAAAAAAACAAATTGAAACGTATTTGATTGAATTAAGACTAATCAAAATCTAATTCACTTTAGCCAGATATAAAGCGAATTAAATGTAATTAAAATTAATTAAATCTGATTAAGTTGTAGGATAGGGAATTTTTATTAAGTTTTCATATATTCATTTAATAAAATTTATTTAGCAAATAATCCTAACCTAGTTTTACAATAATAGCTCAGGTTGATTATAAACTTTTGTATTGCAAAATTATCTACTCCACCTTCATCCTCATTTCTAGGAGCATTCCTCACGCTTTGTTCCGCTGGATCCACTATCAATGAGGGACAGCCAAGCTCTTCAAGATTTAACATATTGTTTACGTATCAACCATCGATTCTCACTTTTGTATTTGCCAGGTTACAAGCTTCACGCAGATTCTAAAATGTAATGAAAATAATAATGTGGCGACCCCAACGACCGAGAGCTCTGGCTCTTGCAGTCAGCCACGTTACATTAGGCTAACTCTCCAATGCAATGAATGCTGCAATTACGTCACTGCATCGCGCAGTGCCACCCACAATAGGCCTCTGTCGGATGGAGTCCATGCTTCAGTTGGGAATGGCAACAGGACCAAACCGAGGCGACAACCAGGCAATGACCCCGGACATAAGCGAGAACCTCGTTTTGAGTGGTCGGATCAACTGAAGAGGGACATCCTTACCTATTGGCAAAGCAGCTCACCGGCGCGAACAGGATTCATGCGGAGGTGACATGAACGTTGGGTCAATATGCACCCGGAATATGCTCATAAAAGGCCTAAAAGATGAAGTATCCTTTTCGCGAAAAAACGGATATGAAGCTCTTCATCAACAAGAAGAAGAGCAACATCCTCCAGCGAACATTCCACCTGTTCCAGCAAGACAGGATGGACAAGTCAGTTGAAGCTAATACTGCTCTCCCCCATTTGCTCCCCGAAGATGTTAGTCTCTGAAATCTGAACTGTGTAGTTAACGAGAAGGCGGCCCCCCTGCTGAGCCAAAGTGGAAGTAACAATACTTCAGTACTCCTGAGTAAGACTCGCAAGTGTATCGCACAGCTTCAGTTTAAAATTAGAACGGCGTGATGGCATGCATCAAATGTTCAGTGCGTTATTAGCTGTATGACATCAAATAAAAAATTCACTTCAAAAGTTAGGGCACTTGCTCGAATCTTGAGGAAAGCATATCACACGCTGAACAAGTGTAAACTGGTGACCATCAAGCAGCACTGGACGCAAAAAATAAGATCTCTTTCAACAGCAAAAGAGCGCCTTGAACGGCGAGTAATGTGGATTCAGGAAAATCCCTGAATTAAAAATCCGCTGAAAATCCGCCTAGTCGAGAAGAGATTCAGGTCTTCTAAAAGCAATTATGTGGAGATACCTGTTAGCTAGATGGAGACGGTTATGATATATCACTCTTTCGTAACTTTTGCCAAAGGCAAAGTTTGAGAGGTCCAGAGGAAGAGTGTCCACTAATTACTGCTGAAGAAGTGAAGAAAATTATCGTTAGAACTAGGAACTATTTAGCGTTAAGGCCAGATAAAACCAACAACGTTAGGTATAAGAAGTTTACTTCTACGCACCAAAATCTAGCTCGTATATTTACTACTTTCTTAAACGAAGAACGACACGTCCTGTAGTGGCTAGTGGAAGGAAGAACTACAGGCCCATAGCTTGTTTAAATACCAGCTACAAGCTATTCACTGGCATCCTCAAAGAGAGGATATTAAAATTTATCAAGCCGGTATGGAGTGCAATAGTTGAATAACGTGGATGCAAGAGAGGGCCTGTAGTTTGCTGGGTCGTGCATTACCCACAACTCGATCAGGTGTCGACGCAATCTGTCTATGACTTGGATTGACTATCGTAAGGCATTCGATAATACGAACCATTAGCTACTCATCAAGCTCCTTGAGTGCCTGGAGGTGCATCCAAAAGTAGTGAGATGCATAAAAGAGCTTTTGCTCTTGTGGTGGACAAGAATGTGATAACATCTGACAGAAGGAAAGTGACTTCCAGCTATATCACATATAAGAGGGGGGTATTTCAAGGAGACTCTCTTAGTCCGATACTTTTCTGCATCTCTGGCTTGCTTCTATCTATTGTGCTCCGAGGTAAAAGCTCTGGATACCTATATGGCCCGCTAAACCGAAGAGAAAATAAGGTCAACCACCTTTTATACATGGACGATCTCAAACTCTTTGCTTCTTCAAAAGAGGATCTTAGCCTGCGTCCACCTAGACCACGGAAGACTAGAAACTACATCATCGCGTGACGACTATGCTTAACTCATAGGCGGAAATGCCATTCAACATCTTGGTAATGGAGAAACATATACATATCTTGGAATACCGCAAGGGGAAACCCAAGCTGTACGTATGTTAGAAACGGCCCTTGAAAAAAGTTATCACCAAATTGTGAGAAAAATTTGGGCTTCCGAATTATCTGGGAAGAATAAGATCTAGGTGACCATAATGATGACCGTTCCTCTACTGCTCCGCGAGTGTGGTTCAGTAAAAGAGAACGTCGATGAGTTGAAGGAACTTCACCAAAACATACTCTTATGTGAGTCGTTTTTCCGTTGTTGTTTTTTGTTTTGTTTTGTAAAGGAGGTGAGAATGTATTTACGCCCTGAGCATTACTTCAAGGACATGGGGGTAAGGCCACTAAGTCGTGCTTCGACTTCGATCTTGTAGAGCCAGCTTGGCATTTCAATACTCCCCACCAAACCAAGATGCATGTATCGTCCTCAGTGGTGTGGTGGTACCACAACCCGGGCTCGTCGGCCTACGGCATCTTGGTTGGGTGTAATCTGCTATTTGCGTCGTTCATCCGGGTTCTTCACAGAGACGGCCTCTCTGAACAACGCGCACCGTAGTGGGAACCTCCACGGCTTCTTCATTTTGAGTCCCGCTTTGACTCATGTCTTTCCTCGCCTTCACCTTATTTTGGTACTTCTTTCCCACCTCCTTTCCGATGTACTTTATCGCGTCCTGGTAACAATTGTTGATGAACTGCAGGTCCATTCCAACTTCACCACAACACGCTGCGCCTTTCCTAGCCCATCCGTAATGGGCATAAACATATTGCGTTTGGAGTTGCAGAATTTCTGCATCTCCTCCAGCACATCTTTGAGGTCATCCATGAGTCTTTGACCCTGTTCCACATTCTCGTACGCATCCATTATATCGTTCTTGGCATGAGTCTTTTGACTCATGTCAAACTTCTCCACAACGTCTAGATCTCCTTCCAACTCCTCGCATATGCTCTGGTTTAAATTTGTATTGCACTCCATTAAAATTCCCGCGAGTAGCTAGGGAAATAAAAGTCCACCCCCGCAGGGCCCCGCATGTGAGGGGAAGGTCTGTGTACTCTAGAAGGCGACCTGGTATCCTACAGATACCGTTTGGAACACCGAACCCCTCGTGCCACGCAGCCTTCGGCACGGTGTAACAGACTCCCACTGTGGCTTATGTGAGTCGTACATCAACATAAAGTCGTCAAAGCTGCAGCGTCTCTATTCCGTGCTGCAGATAGGGCCTCCAAGGAGCTTAATTACCCATTTGATTCCAGCGACACGACACATGGTCTAGCACGAATGACACCTCTGGTGCTCAAAAGTCATGTACAGGAAGCAGAACATTCGCTTCTACTATGAAAGCATGCTGAGAGGCTATGGATGGGTCTGTCCACCATGTTTCTCAAGTCTCCTTGATTGAGATCGGAGACAGAGGGCTTTCTTTTAGCCTGTCAAGACGGCGTGATAGATACCTTAGTTTACCGTGAGCGTATAATGAATGTACCTGTAGGCCATACCAATTGCCGAACGTGCGAGCAGGAGCCAGAAACACTTAGACATGTTGTCAGTGGATGCTCAAAGTATGCACGCTGCGGCTACATAGAAAGACACAATGCGGCTCTAAAAGTGTAATATTGCCATCTTAGACACTTCTATGCTGTTGATCTATTGCCCGTCTTGCCATACGCCCAGGGGGAACGCGAGTCCGTTGTGGAGAATGATCAATGTAAGGTCTACTGGAATTTCTCATTCTCCACTACTCAACGTATCAGTGCTACGAAGCCTGATATTTTCCTCCAAAATCTGAAGACGAATATCATTTACATGATTGAATTCTCGGTACCAGCCGATGGTAATATCACCGCAAAAGAGGAAGAAAAACAAGCGAAATATCAAGCACATTTTTCGAGCTGAGCAGGCTGTACCAAGGCTACCAAGTCAATCTTGTAGTTCTCATAATTGGCTGCCTTGGAGGTATGAAAGCTTCATTTTTTAGCCAACTCAACAAGATCCCGGCTTGCCAGGGTCAGACTCAGTCGATCGCAAGCCGGATGCAAAAGGCTGCTCTCCTGTGGTCATTTCATCTGGTCCGTCAACACTGTTCCTCATAACATTCCATAAAGGTTGGTAGCTCTAAAAAAGTTGTACGAAGTCTCTAACGTAAATTTTCCGCTCTTGCTTATCTTCTGGGATATAATGATCAGGAGTGGATGATGTGCACGTTCCAGTTGCGATGGGATTCATTGCTTTAAGGAACCATGATCGTAGCTTGCGGAGCCTAAAACTTCTAACATAATAGATATAATTAAATAATAAATATTGTTTGTTTCGTTTCAATGTGGGCGGGCAGGTCCGCGAGGCCCCCCTGGCGCTCAAGTTATGAAGCCTATTATGCCACACCCGTCTTCATTTTGAAGGCAGTACACCGAATCCATCACCTTCACCGAGTATTTGGACCTCGGTGCATTTTATTGTTTCCAACGTTCTGTATACCTCTCAGGTGACAGGCGTACCGCATTGCAGAGTAAATGACGTGGACCTCTTCGCCCAACATAGTCAGCCTCACTCACTTCGTTTTCGACATGGAGTTCGTTTATCCTGGGAGGCCACCAGCTTTTTCTGAGGGCACCTACAGTAATAATATCAGATAAGCCTATGAAGAAAAATAAATAGTATGGTATATGGTGTTTGTAAACTCACAGACAGATCTTTCATGATGAGTGATGCATCCATCATTTTCAAAGGTGAATATATCAAGGTTGGTGAGGAACTATATCAAGAAAGTACTGTTTTTTTTTAACTTTTGTTGATTAAAAAAATTTTTTGAAGCTTACAAAAGCCCAAAAGATGAAAAAAAATATAAGGAAGTTTGTCTTGCTACGAATGCACAAGATGAAAATCATAGTTACTATGAATCTGTTTATTCAAGTTTAGTAAGTTTAGTTAATATGCGGGCTGGAAGCTTCGATAGCGCCCCCTGGTTCTCAAGCTATAAAGCTTATCGTGCCACGCCCTCAACAAATAGCTGTCAGCGGTTGAAACCAGACCTCTTAATGAAGCCTAGTATGTCAACCACTGATCGCGTTATAATTTTCAGGTTACATGAGACATTTCCAAAAGGTTCGTTGCCTTTTGCCAACTGGTCCATCTTTTTGTTTTCCCTTGATCCCTCTGGGACCAGGAAATCATATGAGAGGCACGTTGTTCTTTTCTGCAAGTCGGTTTAATTCATTTTTGCATTCGCAAACCGGCTCTGATGTTATGCCTGGTTTTCTAACTGCAGTTTATGTCGCTTGGCTGTCCGAGCAGTTTGTAGTCTGCCTGTCAGCAGCGTTTTCTTCTAATAATGTCTCAGCGCAGCGAAAGACTGCCATGATCTTCGCTTGAAAAACCGTGGCGTACCACCCAAGCGGTATCACTATCCTCCTTCTTCCCCCGCTGTCATAGATTTCTGCTTTGGCTTGGGATGCAGACGAAGAACTCCCCTAGCTTCTTTTGTACCCCAACTCTATCTTTTTGCTTTTACCAGGCAGCCCATCACGTGAGCCACCCTGGCAATTATCACAACATCTGGGGATACTTTTTAGAACATAAATCATATCGCTGCTGGGGGATGAGTTCTCGTTGCTTCCGTAACACCCCTAAACGCTACCGTTCTCAATCGTCGCAGCCTGTCTTGCATCGTTTGAAGTTTGACCCGTGTCCACCTGACCGCGGTGGCGTATAGGAGCCTGGGCTTAAGTACAGCGGAGTAGAGCAATGCAAGCATTTTAGGCCCTAGACTTCACGTCAAACCGAAGGCTCTTCTGCACATCAAAATGTCATGACAAACTTCCTGCATTGGGTTTCAAGACGATTTGTACTTTCTCGTGAAAATAGCCAGGCTGGTATTTTCCAAATTTACCGCGAGCCCAGAGCTATCGCACCAGAGATCTACGATGTGCAGCGCTAACCTTGTGAGACAAATCAGCGTTTTCAGATCAACCCCCTTGACTAGGATTGAAAAGTCATTCGCGTATCCTTGAGTATATTACACTTCGATATTTAGACTATGGAAGAGACCGTTTGCTACAATTCACCACAGGAGGGGTGACAAGACACTCCCTGTGGGCATTTCCGTTACGCTATTCACTTAACTAGGCCTTCGCCCCCCCTGGCTTCGAATCGCTTTCGGCGCAACATGCTTCCTATCTGTCCTTCCTATCCTGTTTAGCTGCTTCTCCAGTTTTGCCAGCATAGCATGGAGCGCCGTTACTACCGAGCAGCCTGCCTGAAAGACGTGCTGCCCTTCATGCAGCGGAGAGGCTAAAAGCCCCTCACCCTGATCAATCTCTCGACCAGCCTCTCTAGCATCTTGAATCAAGCATTGGCCGGGAATCTTTAGCAGCAGTGTAGCGCTCCTTTCTAGATTCGGGAATGAAGCCCACTCTGCTATCTTTCCATGCCTACAGCACGTATTGTAGGGCAATGCTCGCCTTGACCAGTTTCTTCAATGGGGGTACGACGAAGTTCATGCCCTTTGGTAAGAGCGCTGGATAGAGGCCATCCGCCGCTGGTGATTCAAAAGAGCAGAAGGACCCAATGGCCCATTCCACCTTCTTGACATCGACTACCTTGGCGGCGAAATTCCAGTCGGCCTTTTCCCTCTCTTCGACCTCACCTTCCACTTTTCGCTCGATTTTAGTTCGCCAAGAACCCGGGAAGTGGACTATCATCAGACTATGATTTAGCGTTGCTCCTTCCTCTTCGTAAAACTCACCATTATCGACCCTTATGATCCTGAGAGTGTGTGTGTGTGGTAAGAGAGGGACTCTTCATCAGAGACTGTCCAGCCTTCCATTCCAGTCCCTAGTTCTTCTGAACACAGAGTCAAATCGAGAACCTCACTCCTGTTCTTAATCCAGTATATGGGAGTTCAATCACAGCCCAACAGCGGAGGAATCCTATCCTCCCGGCAGTGCTGAGTTAGAGCCTCCGAATTCCACCCAAGAAATGAGCCAAAGCGTTAATACCTCTAGCTTTTCTCCGCTTCTGCCCCTGAGTCTCACCTTGATGACGGTGAGGTCCCTGGAGCAGAGCTTGACGGCTATGCATGCCCTTGGTGCTTTTTTGCGCGGGCTCTTATATATAGATCCATACATTCCCAAGCCTTTGCTGTGATGCAAATTAATCTGCATCATGAAGAATCTTGTCTCAGTCATTAATGGGCTTAAGTGGGGCATCTCCGGACGCTTCTGGCCCCCTCCTCTCGCCAGTAGAACAAGCCTGAAAAGTTGCTTCAGATGATGTTTTCGCATTCATAGACCCCTGTGATGAGCCATGACTGCTGTTTTCAAGCCGCGCTAAGCAGGCTCTATTTCTCTCTGCACCGCTACGGTTCCTTTTCCTTACGGAGAGCCCCATCAGCTGTTATTCCAACGTGCCAACAAGATTGCTGTTATCACATCGAGAATCTGCACCGCTCCTGGTGGGTTGTCCCTGGAGGAGCGGACCGCCTTTGACGGTGGGTTGGACAAGAGTCCTGGGTCAAAGCCCTGATTGCTTTTTACTTGTTTTTTGTTTGTCGCCCATTTGGCACTACAAAAGGCTCGGGAAATAAGGAATACACTCGGCAGAGCTCCGCTTGCGGGGTGCGTGTCTACATAGTGAGGGATTCGACCTGGTGTCACAAAGTCTGCGTTAAGACACCTCCTCTGTGACCCCGAATTGTTCGCCTCGACAGAGGAGAGCGCGGCGGGGTGTTCAAGGATTTTTCAATACTGGTACCATTCATTCCTGGTCAACAACAACATCGTGTTTCGGGAGCATGAGAACTCGCGCCTTTCAAATTCCAGGAGACTTTGCTATTACTTCCTAGAAGGATCGCTCCTTAGCTCAGGTCTCATAGGCCAGAGTCCGCCATTTGCCAAGAGCAACTACACCTAGCGATGCAGCCCTTCTACTTCACCTACTTTAGATCTACAGTTCAATGAGATATAAGAGTATCATAACGGAAAATTTTCACGTAAAAGATCATCGGCAAGTTAAATTGAGTGCCTCAGTTTATGGTTCTGAAAATAATCGGAAGCCTGATTATATTTATTGGGATGATCCAAGTGAGGTTTCCAATCGACTTCGTCTACTCATGGTACCTCAAGGATCGGCTAATAACAGTCACAATAATGAAATTATGTCCATCATTAAGAAATTACGAGAGGCTCAAATCATATATAAAGAGACTGCAGTTGACTATAACGTCAGTATTTGTGTGAGAATCAAGGTGTTCGCACATCCTTTGAATAAAACTGCTGCAGGTAGTCGTGGAGCTTCTGGCGTTGGTTTTGAAGTTACATATAATGGTTATTACAATATCAATAAAAAGAGATTCTTTGACGTTCAACACGCTGAAGAATAGCCTGATGCTGTTAATTTGAGGCTTGTTCAGCGTATTGTCCTAAACTAGATACGAACTCTTGATCAGATTACGTCATCTAGGCGTAACGAAATTGACAACAATAATATCCTTATAAGAATTCTTGAAGAATGTATAAATGAAAGACTGGAAAATCGACATATTGATACACAGCCACAGTTATCACTACGCAACGCTGCACTCATTGTTCAACTAGACCCTGGACCAAATTTATTAGAAAATGGACGCAAAGAAACTGGCAGTAGTGACAAAATTTCAGAAGCCTGCAAGAAAAAAATATCTACGTGGTCGTGTGGTAATGCGTATTAGAGGTAATCTCTTATCTGATAGCTTCTCTTTAAGTCTGAGTACTCATGAAGTAGGACACCTTTACGAGTGCGCAACGTAATTTTTGTTTGTTACTTAAACTAGAGAACTCGGATGTTACAGTTTTATAGTAATCTAAGTATGGAGTTAGTTTTTCTGAAGATGACGGCATAAATCTATAAAAAAATTTGAGGCGAAACTTGCTCTCATTATTCTTGACGTATTTTGTAAAAAGAATATATCTTTCTTTATTCCAGGGGAAGAATTTAAATTTCCCTAAAAATAGAGTACAAATTTCGTAGATTATGAAATGAGCGTCATAACCGATTAGATTGTGAAATACCACAGGTATAATTCGCTAATCTTGATAATTCTTGTTACAGTCTTAATACGCCGGCCCCCTATACTTTTCTGTCAGATGTGAATGATCGCGAACTTTTGATACATGAAGTGCTGTAGTTATCTGACGAATGTCACATATTTTCGCTTCTCTGAAGGCAGCATTTTTCTCAGGTCTTAATTCATCCATGGGAATTGGGAACATACAAACTGATTTGCGTCTCCAGCCAATCGCTCCAATGCCTTGGTGAACTATTGAGCAGATTCTACATCTTCGAAGCAGAAATGGTAGCCAGACAGTGAATCATTATGACTACATTTCAGATAATATACAACACTATATATTGCACTGGTTTAAAAAACTTCATTATTGGAATTATTTTCTTCAGATTTATCGGCGTGTTTAAGTAAACTTTCACAATCTGCATATACTATGAATGGTACTTTTTCTTTATTTTGATAGTTTTAAAACCCTGAAAAATTCTTGCCAGGTTCAGAGAGATTAATTTTTTATTGATTTGAATTCTTACAATCTTCTTCATGAGTGGATAATTTTTCTGCAATTCTGAAATAGTGTCAAGATCCATCACAAATATATTCCTTATATTTATCCTTCGACAATTGTTTACTGACTAGTGCAGATAAATTTGTAATCTAAACATACCGGAAGTTGAAGAAATTTTAGTCATCGTCATCGTAATATTCATCGAAACGAATTACAATCACACTGAAGAACTCATCTTTGAATAGAGTTTGTGTGTACAGTACTTTCAGATGCTAACGCTGAAGCTTCTCCAGTGTCTTTCATAAGTATGCATACCGATAAATTAATTTTCATTAAATTTGTGTGATAAGCATTATTTGAAAAATTTTGATCCGTTTGAAACGTCTAATCTTATAGAAAGTCTTACGTTCGATTCTTGACTACGAATCGAAATGGAAAAACGACCCTTTGTAGAAGTATCTGCTGTCATTGTCTATTCTTGATGACCGTTGCTGCTGGAGTAATAAAATCGTTCAAGAGCCCTGTTATTATAGGGCAAAAGCTGCTAAGGTAAATGTTCAGGTTTGGGCGAGTGACTCAATTTGGGCGAACGCTCAAATACTATAGTTAAATCCGAGGCAATCTGAAAGTTAGTGGCACTAGCAATAGTTCAATCACACTCTAGAATGGATTGAATATATTTTTTATGAAGTCTTTATAGTCATTTTGTTATCTACTCGTATTGTTCAAACGTTATATAGTCAAGCGTATCGCCATCTGTGACGATCGAGCATAAAATTGCTCTCGGCTTGTTAGTTCGGGTGTTGACACGATGCATTGTTTTTCGTCACAACAGTGCTTCACAAATTTTGTGGTGCGAGTGTTTCATTTAAATGTAAGTAATAATTATATGTCTTTCAACTAGGTTTGTCAATATAAAGTTAATGCATGATTCGCGAGTGTTTACAAACAACAAGGTTACATAAAGATTAGGCGTTTTTTTAGATCACAAACACACTATCTCTGTTCCTAAAGCTTTCTGCTGTTATGATGTGAGTTTTTCATACATTTTTGTTGAATAATTGATAAAAATATGCGCTAAACGATTACAATGACAATGTGACAGTTATTTCTTCCCGCCCTATTCAGTACAGCGTAATTGCTTGTACCTGCTTGGGCGAACAGCGTACGGCACCATTTAAATGTTATCTTTGGCTTTTTGGTATTTTTTTTGCAGTTTCTTTTTTTATAATTGTTAAAATGATAAAAATTCTTAGAAAAAGATGTACAATGTACAAATTATATTAGATGAGTGTTTCCGATAATCTAAAACAATAGACACAAAATGCAAGGCAATGAAAAAATAATGTGAAAAAATATGGCATGCAAGATCGGTCTCAAAGTTGAGTGGTATTCCAGGGAGAACTCTCCGGGCCATATTAAAAGGAACGCGACCGAATGGGAAATCAGTTGGACCTCCATCAGTCCTTACTCCTGAAGAAGAGTCTGATTTGTTTAGTGGATGCTTCATCTTAGCAAATGCGAATTTCCAGTCACCAACAGACAATTGCTATCCAAGGTTGCCGACGTCAACAAGCGCTCACAACGACCGACTCCATTCAAAAACAGCGTGCCAGGACGTCACTGGTATGAGGCGTTTCTGTGCAGAAACCCAGACCTCTCCAGTAGGATAGCACAGAATTTGACGACCAGATGGACCGCGGTGACGAAATCAGATGTACGAGGTTGGTTCGACATGGCTGGAGATCATTTGACCTTGAAAAATTTGCGATAAATCGCTCCAGGTCGTGCCTTCAATCTCGACAAGAGCGCTTTTTATTTATCGCCCAAAGGAAAATGTGTTATTGTAAAGAAAGGAGACCGGGCTGTTTACAGTTTCAAGCAAAACGACGAGAAGGAATGCCTCACAGTTCCCTTCAATTTGAATGCAGCAGGCCAATTAGCTTCGCCAATGAGAGTGTTTCCTTACGAGCGGCTTCCCTGTGGCCTCGTGCGAAATGTCCCGAAAGGTTGGATCATAAGAAAATCGGATACTGGTTGGATAAAAGCCGATACCTATTCCGGATACATCGTCAATGTATTCAAGCCTTGGCTAACAAGGAACAACATTGAGCAACCAACTGTCCTATATGCAGATGGACACTTCGAATTTCACATTCCATGTCGTCATATTTTATATGGAGAACGGAATCGAGCTAATTGCATTGTACCCAATTGTGCTGGGAAACAGTTGGAGGAAAGTGGTGACGGATTGGCGACTAGAGAATAAGCGGAAACTACGCCGGGAAGATTTTGGACCACTCTTCAGAAAAGCCGTTGGTGCTTTGAATCTTATGGAACTAATGGAGAGTGCCTTCCGAGCAATTAGTCTTCATCCATTTTCTGCTGATGCCCTTGATTTCAACAAGTTGAGGCAAAAAATCAAGGTCTTTGCCCCAACAGCGGAGAACAAAGATGAGAAAACAAGTAATACTCTCTTGGAGGTCGAACAGAAATTCATGGATGACGAAGTCTTGGCTGAATTCAAAGAAGTTTAGGAAGCTGAGAGTTGGCCTGCCGATATACGGAACTTCGGCCTCTTTACTTTGCGGCAAAGAATTTTGAAAGTTCCATGTGAAAATGTTTAATTTTTTGCAACCTTTTAGTAAACATTTGAACTCAGTTCTACTGGAACGTATAATGCAACATATAATGAAACGTATAATGCAAAATACGCAAATCATTTTTTTGATAAGCAAGTATAAATCGTGTGTAATGACAAATTCATTTCTAATTAGCCTGAATATTCTCACTGAAATGATCACTTGTATCGGTAATTTCATCGAAAGTTCGAAGTTTTACTTTAATATTTTACACAGCCCGATAAAGAAGCATTCTCTGATAAAACTGGTTGCTATTGTAAAATTCATAATTTTCTCATTTCGTTTCCATTCTTAAAGGCCAAAGTAAGGTCTCCAATCCCAAACAACGAGATTGATTCGATGAAATTACTCATGTTGCGACCAAAAACAAATGTTTTATTGACAGTGAATTGTTCATTGATGAAATCACGAACGAGAATTCTGTTGATTCGGACTCATCACAAAAAAATCGTTAGAATTAAATGTCGAAATTGGTGTTTCGGCTCGAAGCCACATTAAATCCGAGCGAAGTCAAACCTTTCCCGTTTCCTTGAAAGACATCCCGCCCATTTTTTCCGAGGATTTATTCAATTAAAATAGGTATGTATGACAGTAGACAATTCCATCGGTAAATATTTTTTGAAAAATCAATCATGAATCTTATTCTAAATCGTCAAACGTTGTAACCTCCGACGCTGCGAGATCCGATGGTGCAGCTGCTGTCACTGCAACATCCGCTTGCGAATCTCCTGACGCTGCGACACTCGTCGGCGTAGCCGCTGTCACTCCAACATCAGCTGGTGATTCCTCCAACGCTGCGATACCTGATAATGCAGCCTATGTCGCTACGATACTCGATAGTGCAGCCTGCAGCGAAGCCTCGGTCCTAGAAACTGGACCGCACTTAAATGACGCTAATGAAGGTATACAGATGAAATGAAATGTCATATCAACAGTAATGTGAATTCAACATTTACGTCACTTTTCATTGCAGCAGCCAATCTCGACATTCCACCTGGTGTATCGGAAATCTTTCAAACCACTGTTTTTTAGCCCAAGTAACAGAAAAATTCTTCAAAAAAGAAGCACACGAAAGAGAAGATTCCTGTTGCTGTAACCTCCAAAGAATGGGTCGATTTTATGAATTTAAAGGCGATACCACACTGAAAACACCAGTTCTCGTAAGATCACTGAAGTTAAGCAGTGTTTGGCGCGGTTAGTACTTGAATGGGTGACCGTTCGGGAATACTGCGTACTGTTGGCCCGTCGTGGGTATGGTCAGCCCACACTAGTAGTACTAGTAATAAATAATCCACCTAGAAACACTACCCGAATCGGGTAGTGTCACGCCTACATTGGAGTAGAAACGAATTGCTGCGGAAAGAAAAGCCCACAAATTGAAGGAGATGAAGATAAATCTTGTCTCAGAAACTGGACCGAAATAGAACTAAGAATTGAAATTTGTTTATTTTCGCATATAATAGCAAAATTGACCTTCGTACAAAATTTAAGTATTTGCTATGTCATCAACTTTCGAGTCCAAAATTTAACTGTTTTCTACGGATTCCATCAAATGTCGACGTTTTGAGGCCCCCTGAGTCAGAAAAAATAATTTTTACCTCGGTGTCTGTCTGTCGTTGTCGTCGTTGTAGTCTGTAAACACGATAACATTTGAAGAAATTATCCGATTGGATTGTCCCCTGGCACACTTTATAAGAGTGTGAAAAGAAAGGACCAAATCGTCAGCCAGCTGTTTTCAAGAAGATAGTATGAGCCCTTTGCTTTTTTGCATCACACTTCTGCCTCTATCTCTCGCACTACGAAATTCTCCTGGATACCTCTGTGGCGACACCAATCAGCGTGAGCATAAGGTAACTCATGTATTTTATATGGATGACCTGAAGATCTATGCCGCTGGTAAAAGCAAACTTCGAACTGCTATAAATATCGTCAAGAACTTTAGATTGGGATGGACTTTGGTTTGGACAAGTGTGCCAAAATTCATTTGAAGAAAGGAAAGATTACTGGCGTTCCCAAGGACCCTGAGCTTGTAGATATAAGTGTTATTAGACATCTTAACACTGGAGAGACCTATACATACCTGGGCGTGCCTCAAAACCACATTGAAGACGTAACATCAGTGAAGGAGTGTCTCGGAAACAGATACAAGCATCTTCTTAGACAGATTTGGTCTTCCAATCTGTCGGCGTTGAACAAGGCATCTGCGACTAACATGCTTGCCGTCCCGGTTCTACTCTACTCGTTTGGGGTGGTTCAATGGACGAAGAACGAGCTTAAGGCCCTTGATGTCACCACGCGTAAGATCATGCATATGCATAAAAGCTTGCATTTCAATTCGTCAGTTCCGCGATTATACATTTCACGCCATCAAGGCGGACGCGGACTTCTGAATCTCCAATGTTTTCATAACCGAATTGTTTTAAGTACAGCTTACATAGTTGCGAATGGCAGAGATCCTCTTCTAAAGATGGTCAGAAACCACGAGATGATTGGCGAAGGAGCGTTCCTTTACAAAGCCGCGGAGCAAGCTGCCGAGGCCTGTGGCCTGAATTTCAACATCAGAAGTGAGGAAAGTGCATTACTCCATCTAGATGCTTCACGTCTAAACGCCAAAGTAAAGAAAGCAGAGGTTAGAAAATTTCACCAGGAGCTACTCGACAAGCATATGCACGGAAACTTTCACAGAAATGTAGAAAAACAGTCCTTGTCAAAGGAGCGAACTTTTGCTTTCCTCAAATCATCAGGGCTCAATTCAGGTACAGAGGGCTTCATTTTCGCATGCCAGGTCGGTGTAATCTCCACCTTAGCATACCGCGCCCGCATTTTATGTCAAGAAGTTCCCAGTGCTAGGTGCAGAGCGTGTCATGCACACGCTGAGTACCTACAACACATACTATCGGGGTGTCCGACCCACGCAGGAACAACGTATATCTACAGACATAATGCGGCCCTAAGAGTACTTTATTACCCTGCCCTGCCGAACGCTCCAAGGGATATAGAGTCAATTGTCCGAAACGAGAAGTGCCAGATTTTCTGGAACTACGATTTTCGGGCAGCAGTCTCCGTTGCGCGCTCGAGGCCTGACATTGTTCTCCAAGACTTCGAGAAACGAACGATATTCGTGATCGAATTCTCGGCTCCATCCGAATACAACATCACTGCAAAGGAGAAAGAAAAAGAGGAGAGGTATCAAGACCTTAAAAGAGAGCTCCAACGACTGTAACCAAAATATTCGGTACGAGTAATTTTCCTTGTGATAGGTGCTCTCGGAGGTGCTAAATTATCACTGTTTCGTAACCGTAAAGCCATACCCGCGTGCCAAAAATATGCCAAGGCACTTGCGAGATGGATGCAGAAAGCTGTCATCCTTGGGTCGCTTCGTGTCCTCAAGACACACGAGGGTTTCGCCGGCCTGTCGTTGTGATTTCGTCGTCCCCTGTGACCACCCATCTCACGGATGTGAGACGTGGCCATAGGTGTATTTTACCGCGGTTCTACTGGGGGCTATTGTCATTTTCTTTTTAGATGGCAGTTGCTCTTAGTGGTACCCTGCGGTGGTTGTTTAACTTTTTTTAAAATTATATATAATCATTATCAGATATATCCAGTTTGTGTTGAAAATTTAACTACTTGGTTAAAAGTTTAACATTTTTTATTTTCATTTTTTTTAATTAATTTGTTAAAAATTCAATTTTTATTTCGAACATTTGTCTTTCTGTCCTAAAAATTCAACTGCTTTGTTGAAAATTCATCTTTCTGATTTGAAAATTCATCTCTTTTTAATGAAAAATTCATATGTTCTTTGGTTGAATATTCAACTGACTATTTGGTTGTAAACGCATTGATTTTGTCTGAAATTAACCTTTTTGTTCGTTAAAAACTCAACTATTTGGTTGAAAAATCAAATTTTTGTGTTTAAAAGTCAACTGCTTTTTGAAAAGTTTGACTTTTCAGCTTGAAAACTCAACTCTTTCGTTGAAAATCTACCTATTTTGGTAGGTCATCAATCTTTTTTGGTTGAGAATTGAAGTATTTTTCGAAAATGCAGTAAGGGAGATCACCCTACAGTAGACAATGAGCCTACAGTAGAAATTTTTCTATGAAAAGCACAAATATATCTAAAATAATGAGTTCTAGTTTTAATTTATTAACATGTACATTTTCCGAAGTAGTAATTGAATTGAATTAATTATTTCACATACATTAGTATTTTAACTCAATAATTATCTACTGTAGGCTCATTATATACTGTAGAGTAGTCTTCCATACATTTTGACTTAAAATATTGAACTTTTCATATTGAATTGAATATGGTACCTATGCATACACTTTAATTCTGCTTGAAAGATTTTAATCATGTATTATTCACCTATTTTTCTTAAAACCCCTATTTCCCCTCTCTCAAGAGTATTTTGGGCTGCAAAGTCTGTTTAAACATTAGCTTTGTATGTTTTGTATTCTATTTTAGGTGACTATCAAATAAAATCTAAGAAAAAATTTCGACTCAAAAGGTGCTGGGTGTTCTTGTCAGTGGCGTCACCCTGGTGGTTCAATGATCGTGTGATTATCTGTGACGAAAAATAGGCTAGGTAGAAAAAGTGTTAGAAATAGCGTGACTTACATTAGTTGTTGAACGGCGCCTTGTTTTCTTCTATCAAATAAAAATTCTGTACATTTTAGAATACATACAATACGACTTTTCCACTGTAAACCGTACTCTCTAAATATGAATTAGTGAAAATTTCACTAGTTGAATTAGTAAATGTATGGTTCACTAACCAAATAGTAATATTTTGATGTTTTACATTTGAAATAGTAAATATTTTACTAATTAATTAGTAAAAGTTTTACTAATCTCAATTAGTAAGCATGGTCCACTATTATTTAGTAGCTTCGCTTCACTAATTCATTAGTAACTTAGCGCGATCACTAACGAATTAGTGAACTGCAACGATTTTGACCAATCTGAAGTCATATCCTCATATGATATTGCGTGCCACTTGATGCCACGCTATTTGAGGTTCACATTGTTTTAATCCTTAAAGTACAGTTCAATTTTAAAAATCATTAATTTAATTTATATTCACAGTTGATCAACCAAAAATGGTTTTTTATCCAAAAACATCAATTTCAAACGCTTCTAATTTCTAATTGCTTAAATATGTAAAAGTTCATTTAAAAATTCTTGAAATTAAAATGTACGCTTGAAAATTAAAATCTAAAATGGGACATTTTTAAAGTGGAAGATTTTCGAATTACGCATTCTAAACTGAATGATGTCATAATTGTAAACTATAACAATTTATCTAATTATTCAAGAAGGGTTGAAATACAGGTTGGAAAGACTATTTTTAAATTCGTAAAATTCCTGGTCAAAAATAAATGCACTGTTATTTCCCGGTTTTTCCCGGTCTCATGAGATTCCTGGTCTAGCGGCCACCCTGAAATTATCATATTTTTGTTTTATTTAACTATGGCCAGTAGACAAAAAGGAACTCAAGATCAATTTATTCATTTATTATCGCCAACGGCCATACCACACTGAAAAAACCAGTTCTCGTTAGATCACTGAAATTAAGCAGTGTTGGGCGCGGTTAGTACTTGGATGGGTGACCATTCGGGAATACTACTGCGTGTTGTTTTATAATCGCCTTTCAATTTATATTTATTTTGAAAAAATTAATTTTTTCACTGAACAATTAGTGCATTTTTACTGTATAATTAGTGACTTTTCACTCTTCAATTAGTACACACTGCAATGACAGGTATTGCTAATTACTTAGTGGAATTTCACTAATTTCACAAGTGGACAATTTCCACTAATCAAATTAGTAGTTTTCTACTAATCGTGAGTGGCCGACTTCTCTCTAATTGAATTAGTGAAATTTCACTACCAATTAGTGAAATTTCACTAATTCAGATTTAGAGAGTACCTACATTTCTCTGACTATGCCATGTATTTTCTACTAGTGCAGTATGTGACCAAAAAAAAAAACAGTTTTGGTTTTCTTAGGAGCAAAGGGCAAATAACGGTAGTTTATGCGATTGTAGAAGCCATATTTTTTATTTTTTATTTTGAACAATATTTAGAGGTGGCCCATCGTCTTTGAAAGTTGTCGCTGCAAAAGCTGATCATTTCGGTAAGTGAAGAGTCGATCGTAAAAGAGCAACCTCAGCTCTTTTCATCGATGGCGAGCGGTGCACCCTTAAAAAGACGTATACAAAAACGAGTTGACCGACCAGATAGTTTCGCCAGGATGACATTTTTTCTAATTGATGTATTATGTTGTTGCAAACAAAAAACCTCAGTGACATTTTTTTGTATGAATGGTCAGTAATTTGTTATTAACAAAAAACTTGCAAAATTGAAAAGGATTAAAAAAATTGGAAAGGATTAAAAAATCGATACGGAAACACATTTACTATTATATTTTGGGCAAAAATAAGCACTTTTCAACTCTTGTCATTTTTTCGAAGAACGCTTCGTTTTCGAGCTACGAGCGATTTAAGGTCAAAAATTAACAAAATGCGCCATTTTCATACATTTTTTTCTCGGTTTCTACTGGAGCTTTTTGAATTTTCTTTATTAAAGGTTACTCGACGAAAGTTATATTTTCATGCAAAATTCTTTTCATCCTGGCGACTTTCTTTCCCCTTTCAAGATTTGCGATCAAAAACTCGTGAAATTCACCGATTCTCCACGAGCAGGCGAGTAGCCAGAAAACCAAAATATCGATTCGCGAACTATTGATATAGTAACTGTATACTTTTTGATTAATGTTAGCATCGCATAGATACCTAAGGTTCAAGAAATTTAATGTTGTTACAAGAAATGCATGTAATAATATCTATTTATTAATACAAAATATACATTTATGCTTAAATATAAACTTTTATTTATATTTATTTCTATCTATTAGATTAGTCTCACATTCAGCCCCTGCTTCCATATCGTCAGTTTGTATTTCTAGATTTTTACATTTTATAGAGCAAGAGCACAGATCGCAACATTTAAAACCTTGTGATAAGCAAGAGCAAATTTCTTCATCACTGCACAGTGGGCTGGGAGACCACCGAAAGTGGCCAAAAGTCAAATTTTGTTTGGATTTTCATTAAACTTGGTATAAGAGGGTTTTTGAGGTCGCTGATTTCTAATTTGACGTCAAAATTAATAAATTCAAAATGGCGGATCCAATATGGCGCCTGAAATTTCTAAATGTTTACTTATTCATATGAAACTTAGTGTAAGGAGGTTTCTGAGGTTGCTGATTTCGAATTTGACATCAAAATTCATAAATTCAAAATGGCGGGTCCAATATGGCGCCTGAAATTTCTAAAATTATACATATTCATATGAAACTGGGTATGAGGGGGTTTCTGAGGTCGCTGATTTCGAATTTAACGTCCAAATTCATAAATTAAAAATGGCGGATCCTATATGGCGCGTGACATTTCTAAATGTTTACTTATTTGTATGAAACTTGGTGTAGACAGGTTTCTGAGGTCGCTGATTTCGAATTTGACGTCGAAATTCTTAAATTCAAAATGTAGAATCCAATATGGCGCCTAAAATTTCAAAAATTTTTTTTCATTTGAATTTGTGTTCGTATTTTTACATATTTGTATCAAACATTGGAGTGAGTCCTCTTGCCTCTAATTAAGTAACTCCGTCCACTTCAAACTTTTCTTCGTCGGGTAATTCGCGTTCGTCTAAGTAAAAATTTAGAAATGTCGGGCGCCACATTAGATCCGCCATTTTAAATTTATGAATTTTGACGTCAGATTCGGAATCGGAGACTTCAGAAACCCCCTCATACCCAGTTTCATATGAATATGTAAAATTTTAGAAATTTCAGGCGCCATATTAGATCCGCCATTTTCAATTTAGGCATTTTTATGTCAAATTCGAAATCAGCGACCTCAGAAACCTCCTTACACCAAGTTTCATATAAATAAGTGAAAATTTAGAAATTTCAGGCGCCATATTGGATCCGCCATTTTGAATGTATTAATTTTGACGCCAAATTTGAAATCAGCGACCTCAGAAATCCCCTTATACCAAGCTTCATATAAATCCAAACAAAAATTTGACTTTTGGCCACTTTCGGTGATCTCCAGCCCACTGTGCACGCTCAACTTCATTCACTAATATCTTCGTCGAATGTCAATGCTGACAGACGGTGGCAAATAACCTGATAGTAAACATCATAATAAACCTAAAAGCACTATAGAACTTCAGATGACAGGTGTAACCTCGGGGAACTTTTGATTCAAAAATTGTCTATTGCTCTGAATTCCTTAAATGCATGAATACAGAGTGAGAGGATTCAAACCCGAGCTAAAATTTGGATTTCTTTTCTATAACGTAATTATTTATGAACACTCTAATAAGCAGAAATGATTGTAACATTTTGGTTCGAAACATCATGAACGAGTTTTTCGAAGATTTTATTAAAAAAACAGTAACAAAAAAAAGAAACATTTCTTCAATTCATAACGCTCTAGAATTAAGAAGACTAATTAAAATATCATAAAATTTGGTGAAAAGTTTCAACTCATCTATAATATGAAAAATAATTCTTCCATTAATAACTGTGAAGTTGAATTTTGGCCACTTTTGGTGGTCTCTCAGCCCACTGCAGGAACAAATGAATTTCTGTAACATTTCCATGGCTTTATCTCCTTCAAAATAATTAAAGCCCAGTACGTTAGTGTGTAATATCCAGCCATATCGTGTTGGATCGAAAGATATTACGTTTGCAGATCTTGCTTGAGTCCATTCATTAACTTGCCATTTAACACGCATATTATGCTGTAACAACGCTGGCTCTGCCGGATGTAATTGGTCTACTCGTATTATTATTTTATTATACCATTAAGCCATTTCCCTTTCGGGGTATGCGTGACTTGCTCGGTTGGAAAGTAGTTTGGGATAGGTATATAGGTGTAAAGTAGGTCGTTATATGGTATAAGGTAGATAGGTATATAGGTATATATGTGTTAGGTATAGATATTTTAGATTGATCTGGAGTTTTCGTGTTATTTATTCAAATGACACGTTCACTCCGCAACACTGCTCCGACCCAGGTTGCTGATCAATCTCTCCAGCGATCACCCCAAGTGAGGAGCCTCACAAAATTGTTATGTATGGTTCCCCACTTGGGCCCATTAGTATCCAAGGTCTTTGTTTCAGGCATCATTCACTCTATTGTCACTCTGTTTATAAACTATTTGTCGCCACAATTTTCTGTCCTGGCATACTACTCTAGCTTCCTTTACGTCCATGCATTTCTTCATGCAAGCTCTTCTGTTCCTATGACTTCTTATGTCTCTTCGGATTAATGTCTCATTTACAGATTCTAACCATTCTTTCGGCGGTCTACCTCTGGGCATTCTGCCATTTACTTTACCTTTATATACTTGCTTCGTCAGTCGTTCATCTTTCATTCTTTCAAGATGTCCGAACCATCTTAACTGATTTCCTTCCCATATGTCAACTAGCGTCTCTCCTGTACCACATTCTTTGAGGATTATCTCGTTTCGGACTTTGTCCATCAGTGTTTTTCCGCATATTATGCGCAGAGGTTTCATGCCGATCGCGTTGATTTTACTCCTGTCCTTTCCTTGACAGGTCCATGTCTCGCTACCGTATAGTACAGTTGGTACGAATATGGAATTATGTATGGCCATTTTAGCTTTTTTGATATGTTTTTATTTGTGAGGATGGACCCTGCTCTACCGATAACCTGCTTACCCTTATTTATGCGCCTATCTAATTCCCCATCTATTTTTCCGTCGCTAGTGAATAGACTACCTAGATATACGTACTTGTCAACTTGTTCTAATCTCACATCATTTAGGACAATGTTGCATATTGTTTTCTCACTTTTTCCCTCAAACACCATGACTTTCGTTTTATTCACGTTAATTTTGAGGTCCATGTTCTTCATGCTTGTATCAAGTTTATTCAACATTCTTTGCATGTCTTCGACTGATTCTGCCATAACAATCTTGTCATCTGCGAAAGCCAACCCACGTACTTTGACGGTTTCGAGATCTATACCTTTTTCGACGAAGAGGGCAGTTCTTAGACACTTATCCATGAATATGATAAATAGCAACGAGGACATAACGCATCCTTGTTTCACGCCTTGCATAATATCGAACCAGTCACTCAGTTTCCCATTTACCCTTACACTTGCTTTACTACCCGTATATATTGTTTTTATTGCTTGTAGGAGCCCTCCATTCACTCCATACTCTTTAAGGACTTCCCAAAGTTTACTTCTATTTACCGTGTCGAATGCTTTTTCTAGGTCAATAAATGCACAGAAAACTTTCTTTCCTACTCTTAAGCTTTTTTCTGTGATCTGTCTTAGGCTAAATATCTGATCTTTACATGGTCTTCCTGGCATAAATCCACTTTGGACTTCCCATATCTTCTCTTCTGTAATTTCCATTACCCTACGAATAAGTATTTTTCAGTATATTTTACTCACGGTACTTAGTAGGCTGATACCTCTGTAATTACTGCAGTTGTTTTTATCTTCCTTTTTATATATTAGTACAATAATCGCCTTTCTCCAATCGCCAGGGACTTCTCCTGTCTCGAAACATAAATTTATCAATTCGCACAACCTGTGAGGTATGTACTCGCCACCGTATTTAAGCATTTCAGCGCTAATACTGTCTATACCAGCAGCCTTACCGTTTTTCAAGTTCTTAATTATATCTCTGACCTCAGTGACACTGACTTTTTCAATTGGGTTTTCTAATGCATTATGTGCAATGTCGTAGTTTTGTTGCCCTATATCTTCTCCTCCTAATAGTTCTTTAAAAGAGTCTTTCAAAGCGTCTACTATCCCGTCTATATCATATAGCATTTCACCTTTGCTGTTTCTCATGCTAACAAACTCTGTACTTTTACTTCCCTTCATCTCTTTAAATAATAGTTTCATAATTCCTTCAAAGCAGTTTTTTATTTTGTTCTCTTCTTCTGTTCTGGTTTTCTCTTTACTCTCTTTGACTAGACGTTTAATTTTCCTCTTTTTGTGTCTGTAATCATTTTTGTGTCTATTTCTCTCCTCATCGCTAAGACCTGTCATCGTTCCACCACGCATCGCCAGACTTTCTTCCTACCCTCGCCATACCACAAACTTCAATCGCAGTTTCAACAATGGTATCCCGCAATAAAGCCCACGCGCCTTCTATATCTTTATTCCTTTCAAGCGGCTCCCAAATTGCCTTATCTATGCGTTCGTTTATCTTATTCTGAAAATCTATTTGTACTTCCGGTTTCTGTAAATTTTCGACCTTGATTCGCGTTTGTTTCGTTTGTTTGGTTCTCTTTCTTCTCCACCCCCGCCCTAAGTTCATTTTGGAGACTAAAAGGTAATGATCAGTATTGCATTCGGCCCCCCTCATGACTCTCGTATCTGTAACTAGTTCTCTTAGTCTTCCATCTGCAATAACGAAGTCAATTATACTGCGGTTATTTCCTTCACACCAGGTGTAAGTATGGATCATTTTATGTCGAAACCAGGTATTTGTAATAAATAGGTCCTTCTCTAAGCATAAGCTAACTAATTTTTCCCCGTTATAATTTTTTCTTGTTGGATCCCCAAAATTACCTAGTACCCCTCCTGTATCTGTATCCTGACGTTGGACGCCGACCCATCCGTTCATATCTCCTAACAAAATTATTCTTTCACCTTGATCGCAAGTACTTATTGTATCATTTAAAGTGTCCCAGAAGGCGTCCTTAACTTCCCTCGAATCGCTATCAACTGGTGCGTAGCACGCTATGATAAATAATCTTCTGATTCCTACCTTCATTCTAGCCCATAGCAATCTGGGTGATACAAAATTATGCTCTATGAGATGCTGTCTTGCTTTTTCATTCATAATTAAGCCGACCCCTTGACTACGATGTGATTCGCTATCTACTCCTGACCATATTTCACAACCGCCTTCCAACACCCCATTTTCTATTTTTATAAATTCGCGACCCTTTTTCTTCGTCTCAGATACACAAAGAATGTCTAGTTTCCTTACGTGCATAGTTTCTCGTAGTTCTCTTATCTTATATATTCTCAATAATTGTTATTCTATATCGTAAATGATTTATTGATGTTGCATTTTCTCCTTCAAAAGCTTCCTTTCTTTTAGGTTTACTCGGAATATAAATCGCGCTTAACCATTTCGTCACTGAATTCAAAGCTTTTTGTGCAGATAAATCTACTATGTTTGCTAAATCATCGAAGTCTGGATCAGACAGTTGGAAAAATCCAGCATACGCTTTCTTTCCACCTATATTATGAAATGAGCTTATGGTATCACAGCCACTTACGGCGTGTAAAGTGATAAGAGCTAAACTTTTTTGTGGACCTAATTCTTCATACTGTTTGTGAATAAAAATAAATCGACGGTGATCAATTTTACTGTCTGTTTTGCCTGTATAGAACCATATAAACGGTTTAGAATCAAAATACTTATAGTGTGAAATCAAAAGTATGAAAACGTCCGTGTCTGGAGATTCGTGGAGAATCGGTGAATTTCACGAGTTTTTGATCGCAAATATTGAAAGGAGAAAGAAAGTCGCCAGGATGAACAAAATTTTGAATGAAAATATAACTTTCGATGAGTAACCTGGAATAAAGTGGCCTCGGTGGCTCAGAGGATAGCGCGTCGGACTTCCATGCAGGAGGTCCGGGGTTCGATCCCTGAGCCGGGTACCAATGGAAATTTTTCTATGTACTTCTACCGGGGCTTCGGTGGTTCGGAACCCACCTTAAACTGTAGGTCCCCTCAGAAAAAGCTGGTATCGTACCAAGGTGGGGTCCCATGTCGAGGGGAATAGCCTTGGGGGTCGAAGCCGATTCTGTGAAGACTCGAAAATGAGTTAGCGTTCATCTTGCGCTTGGGAGCTTCTATAGGAGGCACCCCGCTCGATGGTCGCTGGCCGATTTCGAGTAATGAACACACACACATACACTGACATAACACACCAGGACAGTGCTTCGAATCTGTGCATCTACCTGATGACCTCAGAGGGATCGCCCCGTACACCCTAGCCTGCTAGGGAGGCTGCCGAATGGCAGAGTGGGCGAGGATCACTTTGCCTGATCAACAAAGGAGGACGTCGTTTACTGTGCGATAGGTATGCCTGGCACCTGAGAGGTACAATCTCAGAACGTTGATAACAACGGAAACCACCGAGATCCAAAAACACTCGGTGAAGGATGGCCGGGTTCGGAGTACTGCCTTGAGAATAAACACGGGTGTGGCACAATAGGCTTCTTAGCTTGAGCGCCAGGGTTTGGGACCTCACGGAGCCCTCCCCGCCTACATTACAAACTAACTAACTAACCTCGAATAAAGAAAATTTAAAAAGCTCCAGTAGAAACCAAGAAATAAATTTATGAAAATGGCGCATTTTGGTTATTTTTCGACCTCAAATCGCTCGTAGGGTTTTTGTTCGCAACAACATAATACATCGACTAGAAAAAGTTTTATCCCGGCGAAACTATCTGGGCGGTCAACTCGTTTTTGTATACGTCTTTTTAGGGGTGCACCGCTCGCCTATTTGTAACAGGATTAGTTAGCGTCCCCTGAATTTTTATTATTCACTTTTCTGAAGGAGGGAAATATGACTAAAGAACGCTTGCCGAGAAAGTTTCTGCTTTATGAGTTCATGGTGTGATCGACTTTTATGGACGAGCTGATGAGCGCTCCGTCCCGAAAATTAAACAGGTTGAGTCGTAGACCTATCTGTTTTAAAAATTCACTCGGATTTGTTCTCATTTTTGCAAGCTTATTTATATTTTTTCCAATTTGCCTCTTCAGAAAATGTGATCTTCAACCTTCGAGGAAAATATATTTAAAATTTCAGTATCAGATATATATTAATAGGGCCGTTATAGGTCTTTGAAAACAGTAGAGAACAGTGAAAATGGCACTTCTCAAGCAACCGTAATTAATGTTTTTTATGAATTTTTCATTGAAAAAATGTTTTTATGTGGATTCTGAGAACCTCAAGAACAACATATTAAAAGTTCAAATCAAAAAGTGGATAACTTCGTAGTTGAAATCTTAAAAAAAAAGGGTTGAGTTTGCTCATGTTAATTACATAAGAGCATCAAAGACGATGGGCGACCTCTCAGTATTGTTAAAAAATTTTAAAAATCTGGCTCTTACAATCGCATAAACTACCGTTATTTGCCCTCGGCTCCTAAGAAAACCAAAAGTGTTTTTTTCTTGTCACCCTAATGTGCAGACTCGACAGTTTTTTTTGTTTTTTTTAGAGGAATAAAAACGGAAAATGCTCATGCACCAACCACATTCAAACTGTGGGGACCGCGAGCCATATATATGCATCCCGCGCGCATGCACTAAATATACATGCACGCGAGACGCACACACGGGCGCGCAGTCCACACGGAACGAAGGTGAGTGTGGGACTTACCAAACGGCACCTACCCACTAAACCTTAACTCCTTTCCCGCCAACCCATATCCTCGGAACCGCTTTCGCATTACTTCAAGGACGTGGGGGTAAGGCCACTAAGTCGTGCTTCGACTTCCATCATACTAGGCCAGCTTGGCATTTCAACTTTGCGCACCCAACCAAGATGCACGCATCGTCCTCAGCAGTGCGGTTGTACCGCACAACGGGTTCGTCGGCCTTCGAACATCTTGGTTGGGTGCGATTCTTTAACTTGGGCGTCCTCGAGGTCTCCTCGATGAGGCTGCCTCGCGGAACGACCAACACCTCATAGTCCCGGGCAGATGATCCGTCCGGGATTTCTCCCCCTTTGCGGCGCAGAGGTAGCACTGCGGCGCACTTTCGCACTCCGCAGCCCTATGGCCCTCCTTGCCACACTGCGTACAGTCCCATGTTAAAATATATGAACTTAGTAAAGTAACGAAGTGGCGCCATCAAGGGGAGATAGAACGAACTACAGGCCTATTCTGGCGACCCCTCCACCCCGCTTCCGCCCGCTTCCACCAAACGTTCCAATTATGAAATATTTTTCAATTTAGAGTTAGAAGAAGAATAATTTACGTAAACAAACCATTTTATGCACTATAAAAAAAAAACATAAAATAGCGCATGATCAAAAATCCAATGAGCTTGTTATCAATATTACATGAGATGGTTTGTTTGTGGAAATTTTTCTTCCTATAACTCCAAATCAAAAAATATATAAACAGACACGTTAAGCTCAACACTTAAGTATCTAGTCCGAACACATTGCTTTTTTTTAATTTAAAAATTAAAATAATTTGGATTTAGTTCGAATAGAAAATGTAAATAAGTTGGAGACGTGATTATCAATCGAAGAATGTAAAATTTTATTAATGTTACGCAGGTAACATACCTCAAATTACTAATAAGATACTAAAATAGCTAATAACATACCTAAAATAAAAATATATTATTGCAGATGGAGAAACAAGTATGCATGTATTTAATTTATATAAGATACTTATAACGATGTACCTTATTTGCGTGAAATTAATATTAATGTACTTTGCAATTTTCTGAGTATAGAACTGTGGATTTCTTTTTGAATAAATAATTTTATTTTTATAGTATGAAAGTCATCATCTCATTTAAGTATATTTCTATCGCAGGGTTTTTAAAAAAGAAACACAAGAAAGAGCGAACAGAAAAGCTCTCAAAATATTGATATACTATAATTACACTGACGTATTACTGTAAATTAAGCAATAACCGATTTGGATGAAATAAACCCTCTTACTTAAAACATATGAGATCATTATCAAACAAAACTTGCATGAAATAGCGCAAACTTTGACTGAACGACTTGACTGGACGACTTGACTGAACGACTTGACTGGACGATTGACTGGATAACTTGACTGGATGACTTGACTGGACGACTTGACTGGACGACTTGACTGGACGACTTGAC
>CAKNXH010001371.1:37017-67370 GCA_932178445.1 Andricus quercusramuli
GACTGGACGACTTGACTGGACGACTTGACTGGACGACTTGACTGGACTACTTGACTGGACTACTTGACTAGACGACTTGACTGTATGTTTGAAAGTAGTTTGAAGAAGAATCATGTCATCCTTCAGGATTCTTTATTTTGTTTCCTGCAATCCATCCGATTAATATTGAAAAGGTCACAATATGCACGTAAATCGCGGATAATACGACCCGATCCCTATCGTACCGACATTTTTTTCGTCATTGTCACGTCCACATGAAATGTGATATTGAGTTGAAAATTTGGGCAATTGAGTAAAAGGAAGTAAGTAACGTTTTCCTACATCAGAATGTTTATAATTGCAAAAAAGTTGTTAAACAAAGAAATTTTTTGTGATTATAACAATTTTAAGGTAGAAAAATCTTTTTTGATTCGTTTCCTTTCTTTGCCGAAATTTTCAATTCAATATCTTGTTTCTTGTGGACATGAGGATGAATGTAATACCCTTAATTAGACATTGAAAAATGAGTGCATAAAAGAAAAAACTTACTGCTTCTGCACGCCGGCCTTCCTTTTTCGAGTATCCAGATACTTCTTCAGAGCACGGATTTCCATTGGAGTTTTACCATGAATGAATGTTCGTCCAGTTAACAATCTGTTAATGTGGATGCACCATTTAAGACTGCAGTGCAGCACAATGCGTTCTAGAAATTGCGTTTTTACAATTGGGCGGTGCTCATTGCATTTCACCCATTCGAAATCAAGCTTTCTATTCTCGCTGAGGAATTTAACTAATCGATATCGCAGATGAGGACGCCAAGATGATCGTGATAATTGTTTGTTCACTGCATTTACTCCTTGAATAAATCCACGCTCAAAGTAGTCCGCGGCTGCAACTTTTATCGCATCACATTTGCGGGTTTTTAGCAGGGGAACATATTCATTTTGTTGTGGATCATCGCAGAAGAAATCCTTCTTGCATTCAGTGCAATTTTTCAATACTGGCATCTGTGTGAGGATTGTTTTCGCGAAACGACCTGCTGACTGAATTCTGCTAATGAATCCCGAAGATGATTTACTTTGTTGCTGAGTTTGGACAGGATGATCTCGTTCATCAAATTCGTGTGATCTCGTGCCAGAACTCTCCGTGTTTTTATTAACAGCAGAGGATAACAATTTTAATGAGGTCAACGTCTTACCATTATCATCCAGGCAGTTGGCCCCGATGGAATGCGAGGATGCTAAATTATTGACCATTAGAGATTTAAATACTCCCTCAGATTGCATGCAGGTTGGAGTAGTGTACCGTTGTCCATGGCTTCGCATTGATCCGAAATGATTTTCTATTGGATCTTGGTTTACGTAACCGGGTTTTAAATAAGGAAAACCTTTAGCTTTAACAGTTTTCCACAAATCCTTCATCCCACGAAGATTATATATCCAGTTATTTAACGATGGTGGATTCGGAAGTGGTTCAAAGGTATCCATAGATACGTAACGCATATTTCGCATTTTTGTAATTGCTTTCGATCAGAATTGAAGGTGGCCACTGTCATCATCCACTCGCTTTGTTAAAGGTTTGTCCTTTTTCTCCTCTGCAGCCCGTGCATTAAAAGAATCGAATCTATCATCCGAAAAGCGGGCGTAATGTGCGGAGTTCATTGCATCGTCTTCCAGCTGGAGAACAGTTCCATCCTCCATCTTGAGAGTTTCTACAATAAACAAAGACAGTGTCGATATATTTTCAAATTTAACATCAAAATTATATTAATATTAAGAATTCGAATGTAAAATTTGAAATTTTGATCGCAAACGTTTTTCTAATAAAAAATATTTATAAAACATTGAAAAAGTGACTCCCTTTACAGGTTTGAAAATCCACAATAATTTTACCTTTAAATGTCACTGCTCTGTCTATGAAGTTGGCCATCGAACGACTCAGAACTTGTCTGCAATTATCACATTTCATTTTTCTAATTTTTCCGATCTTCACATGATATTCTGTTAACTTAGGCAATGCACGATACATCATGTTACTACGGACGTCCATCTCATAAGCTTTTTCGTAATGCTCAAATTTGACAAACTTTCTTTTTAAATTCGCATCCTTTTCAGCATCTCTGTAGTCCAATTCCAAGTGTTTATTGAGCAAATTGTTCCTATCGCATTTATCTAAATGCGGCGCATCAAAGAGACAGACAACTGGCACCCCTTCAATCATAATTTGTGAACGAGAAGAAGTTTCTAAAAAAGAGAAAATTTATTATTTACGTCAAAAAGAAAAGAATGACTGTAATTACACAGAAGAAGTTTATTCAAATCGTCATACCCGGCTCAATCCCATTACGAAGGCAACCCTCATTGTATTGTTTGCGTAATTCCTTTATAGCTTTAACGTTGGAGGTTCCTTGATCGCAAACCGTAACGACAACTTCGAAGCCACATTCTCGAATCAATTTCACATTTTCTTTAATGCACGCCATTAGCTGTTCAAATTTAGTTTGCGCATTGCAAAAATAGTACGAAATTGGAAATTTCACATTCTTCCAGAGTCCTCTAATCATAAATGTGAGAATATGATCCGCGAACAAGCTCGTCCTCCTGTTCCCAAAGTCCTCGAAACCAATAATCTTATCTTTTTTCACATCGTACCAAATATGACTAGATAAAAAGGCTTCGTCCCACATGAGTACTAAAGTCTTTTCTTTATCGTCCTTCATTTCTTCTGCTGCTGCTCGTAAAACTTCAGCGACATTTGAGTTGATTCCAGTGTCTAATTCGATTTTAGATAATTGTCGCTTGACACATGTTACAGAAGGAAGTATCAATAAGGATTTCATCAAACGGTAGAGTGCTGGTGATTTTTTGTAAAAAGAGAGAGCAAGATTTTTTTCTTCATTTGTAAACCTCCTGCCGTGAACACTTTTGTTAACATTACGTAGCTGCATTTCTACCATGCTTCGTTGAGGTTCTGAAAGACTGCTAAAATTCTTGAATAAAGACGAAATATCTGACGAACGTTTCTTCACACTTCCCCTGTGATAAAATGATATTTCTTTACAAATAAGAAATACACGTAGAATCCCATAATACACGTATAAACGTTTACAGTTACTGGCCGATTATGACAAGTGTTTAAATACAGTAATTATGACCGTCTTAGATCGGATATGTACCTGCTCGTAACTACTTATTACTCAATTAATAACAAAATGCATACTGAAATATTCAGAAAATTGTGTATATATTTTCGTATATGCCTTTAGACCGGCGATCTTTTGCAAAGTAAAAGTATAAATAGTAGTCTGGGTTTTTAAAGCGTTATTTATTTACAGAATTCACGAAAAGTATTTAGCGGTCGCTCAACATCAATTTTGTTCAAATTGATTATTTCTACTTGAATTGAGTGTTTTTGTATATCACTTTGTCACTCGCGAATTGTGTTTTTTTGTAGTTAAATATTAAATTTTTATTTTCACCGAATCACAAGATAATTTTCTGTACGATTTTTGTGTGTATTTTATCTCATTTTATTCGGATAAAATAAGAAAATAAATATGTACAAAAACTGAACTTGTTGTCCGGACAAAATCAGAGTTGAATATTTTATTATAAAAAATACAATGCACGAGTGCCAGAGCGAAATATAAAAATAGAGTCAATTTAAGTAGATCTAATTTTATCTAATTGAAATTAGATGTAATATAAAATCCATATACAAAATTACCTTTAACCTTCAATCATTATTTTGAGCCTCAATTATTTTTTAAAGTCTGAAACAAAAATAAGAGTTTAATATTTTACTATAAAAAATGCAATCAACGAGTGGCAGAGCGTAATCTGAAAAAAATCAGCGAAATTGAAATAAAGCTTTAAAAAAAGCACCCTAAAAATTATCGTACAATTAAATAACCTACGGCATAGTAAATGTATACGTATGTATAATAAAAGGTAAAAATGTCTTCAGGGTCGACCTGCGATTGTTGCAGGTATGCAGAAATTCATAACATTAAGTGTAGTCGCGATTGTACAAAAATTAATTATAAAAAGCTATAGAAATCAGTAATACGAAATTTGATTATATATCGAAGTAGTATTTTTATAAATACTATTAAATATTGTTCATATTTAAAAAAAATATATTATTGATATTGTTAATGTATTGATAACAAGTTTTTATCAATACACTTACTTTCCAGTAAATTTACATTTTGTTGTAATGAATGTATTTCACGTTGCATCCGCTTTTTTTCCACTACATACCTTTTTAATTTCTCATTAGCAGCTCTTAATTTCTTTCGCAGCACCAAAGCCTCCTCGTAGACTTTCTGTGCTCTTGGCGTCAAACCCAATTTTTGACTTTTCCTTGCAAGCAATCTTCTACGCTTTCTGGCTTGCACAGTGGATTTTGCACAGCCAGGAAACTTCGTGCGTTTGAATTTTTGTGCTTGTTCTTTCTTTTTCTCCATGGTTTCCAAGACACACATTTCCGAAAGATTTTGTAAGTTCTTCGCTGCTGGCAAAATTTCAGTCTTTTCCACTATGCGGATTTTTTGTGGAATGATTGCAGTCGTTTCACTCGTCTCTCTCGGACCGTCCTCAAATAACCTTTTCTTAGGTTTTATTTGCGTCGTACCTCCAGATATTGTACTCATATCAGTATTGCCAATTTCCTTCGAATCAGCGATCTCCAATATTTGGAAACGCTTTGGCGTTGAATGCTCCGGGAAACTCTGCTGACAAATGTTTGCCCTTCTTTTCGGAGTATGTTCACTGCTAGGAGTATTCAAGGAGCTTTTTCTAATTTCAACTCCTACTGGTGATCCGCTGACACATTTATTAGTCGCTGGAGATAATTGTAGAAACAGTGTACACTTTTCAGATGTAAAATCACGAAGAGGGGCATCTTGTGCTACAGCACATCTTAAAATCGCTTCATTTGGCAATAAAAGCGACGGAACAGCACTGTCGCGAAGTCGAGGTCTGCTGAAGGTTGTTATCCAGGAATTTTCTGGAAAATGCACGTAGCAAACCCGAAACTTTTTTCTGCGAATGTCCTCATACGAAAGTCCCACCAGTTTGGGACTGCATACTGCTTTCACCCATTTTTCACCTACTTCAACGTCTTGCGGAAACAAATGTGCTTGCAATTTCCGAGACTTGCAGTTGGGAACGATGCAGTTCATCCTGATAAACCTGCAAGCATTAAAAAGGATATCATGTATAATGCAAATACAAATAAAAAATTGTGAATGATGATTGAAAATAAACCAGTAAGAAGGCTTGCATCAAAAAACATTCGATATTTTTTAAACCCCAAAACGACCTTTTTGGTCTTTCGTTTTTCAGTCCTCGATTGGACATCGAGAACAGTAAAATTTCAATCAGATTTTTTTTAATGCCGTCAGAATAGCCAAATTCAACCTCGAATCAACTACAATTAAATTTCCGTCTAATGCTCAGATACAAAATATGAATACACAATCATAAATAATAAATATAAAATTGCGATTAAGAAGGTTCAACTTTATTTTCCATTACATCTATGCGATGGGAAATTATCTGAAAAAGTGGGAAGTATTTACTGTCACAATACAATATACAATGAAAGAAATTGATTTAACTTTCGTTTGCTACGTTTATAAACGAAAATATAAACATAAATTCCATAATTATAAATAGAAGTGAAAATAATATCTTACCAAATGTTTATATTTTCGTTTATAAATCATCAAAATGAAAATAAAAGTATTAATCAGTCAATAATTCCAAAAAAAAAAACCACAATTGAAAACAAATTTGAATGTTTACTTTATAAAAGTTGCTAACGGCAGTTACATGGAAATTATTCAATGCCATCCAATGCAACCATTTTTAATATTCAAAAAAGTAATCTGAACAAAAAAATCTTTTCAAGAACTCACCTTTATTATCCTTCATATAATAAAAATATCACAAAGTAATAGTAGAAATCATTATCTCTTACAATCACATAACCCCACTCATATCACTCGTTATTTACATGCCCGCCATGTTCGTATCTTCCCGATCTTCCCCTTCTACCGCTTAGTCATCAACACAGACGCCATCTAGGGAAGATAGAAATCACTAAAACTCGTTCATAATTCGCCCTAAAAACTGTACCTAGTGTGCTCCTTGCCGTATCTCCAACATGCTTTCGTGCGGTCTGGGCCATCGCAACCAGCTGCCATATGGCCGAAGCCTAGGCAGCGGTAGCACCGAACCCTTTCCGCCTTTTTATGTACCCCACAGGATACCCACCCCACCTTCAGGTGTCCTGTGCGTACCAGTCTCGCAGCCAACTCCTCTGGCAGCTCCACGAAAGCCTTCAGGTTGCCCCTGAAGGGTCTTTTCGTGAGGCTGACCTTCACTTCTCCAACACCCTGGTCACCGAAGTAGCTTCTGACGGCCTCCTCGATTTCCTCCGCTTCACTAGTTGGATCGAGGTCCAAGACCTCGATCTCGGTGCGGGGTACAAGCTCGCGCACAGTACCCCCCAATCCAACAGCCTCCCTCACGGCAGCCGAAAATTCGGCCCTGCCCTCCGCTCTAGGTCCGAGCTCCACAAGGACCTCTCCGTTTCTGGTTTGCCTGACACCCCTGATTTTTACACCAAGGGCGTCTGGTTTCACCTTCTGCTTGAGGTCCTTGAGGACCTCGGCATAGCTTAGACCCTCCGCCGGTTTAATGAGAACCGCCTCGGGTCGTGCTCTCCTCTTCGGTTACTTCTTCTTCTTCTTGGGTGCAGGTGTAGAAGCGATCCCTTCCACCTCCTCATCCTTTAGTGTCGAGGACGCCACGATGGTAGTGCGGGTCCTCTGTTTCTTCGCCCTCTGTTTAATAACATTTGCCCCAACGGGACTCGTTGAGAGCTCCCTTTCACGCTTCCCAGGTTGGGTGTTGGGAGCTGCACAGATCCATCAGTCTGAGTGCAGCTTTCGTCTGTCTTCTTCTTCGCCTTCTCCTTTCGGGCCATGGCTCTCGTTCGGGCAGTTCGACCAAAATTTTCGATCAAATCTCTATGAAGACCTTCGGTCGTCAAAGAGTGATCGCGCAGTTCCTTCATAATTCTCTCCGCTCGTTGCAGCCCTTCCCTAATTGGAAGCCACATATTCCTCTTAGTGTTGCTGAAATCCACCATTTCTTTTATGGTGCCTCGTAACTCTTCAAAGACACCATACGTCTCTGTGAGTTTGGCATCCATTTGTGCAATGCCCATCTTATTCAGTGATGCTTCCACCTCCTGCGTCACGTCCAAAGGACCACCCAGCTCCTCGCATACGTTCCTGTCAAAGTACGGTTGGTTCCCCCCAAAATCCATGGAACCGGCGCCGGCCACCGGGGCTTGCACCCGATCGGAACCGGCGGGGAGATTTCTACTCCCTTGGGGTATTGGGTTTTTCAAGTACCCGCTCATGACTGGTTTCTTGTTCGGGGTTCCTTCCCCTAGCTGGTTTTTGTCCACCCCGGGTATTTGATTTCCCCGGTACCACCCATATCTGGGAGGCGTTCCCCTAACCGCAACCTCTAGAGGCGCCCGATGGGGGACCAGCAACTCCACGCGGGCAGACTCGCAAGTAAAATTGAATAAGTGGAATAGGTGCGAATTAATAAGACTCATGTGGCACTAAATAAGTAGAAGAGGTACAAATTTTCCAGACATATAAAAGTCTAGTAAATCGAAATAAATGCGACACCTTTTTGGCTATGTTTGGTAGGGAAACTGTTTTTGGAATAACATTTTTATTATCATGCAAGTTCAACCAGAAATAAGGGTCGATCGTGACCAGTCATGTAGCCTTTAAAGTAGTCCGGCTACTGGAAAAGCTAGTAAACGCTATGTCCATTATTTTCTTCTGGAATTTGGAATTCAATCTAAAATTTGACCAGCTTCCCAGGAAACAAAAATTCATTCACTTGCTTTGAATGGGTTTCAAAGCCATTTGAATAGCGTATCTGTCACTGGAATTCCAGATTGCCGCCGAATGGTTTTTAACAGAATTGTACTCGTTATTATTTTTTTGACAGACTTATAAGCCACAAAAGCCTTCACATTCTCTAGAACTCAAACAGCAAAAGGAATATAGTAGCCTTGCGTATGATTTTTCTTAATTCATCAATAATTTATAAATTTTAAAAATCATGTGAAATATGGCAGCCTAACCTGAAAAAAATCAGTCTCATTCAAAAAGAGGTAAACCGATTCAATATGACTTCGCTTAAAATGGACGTTGTAGTACAATGAAGATTGAAAACCATTTGAGAAACTGACCGATTTACATAGTCGCAAACCAATTCAGTTTAAAAAATCTCAATCTGCAAATGACAGATACGCAATTCACGGAGTCGCCTTTTCAATGGGTTCTTTTTTCCTGGGTCATCAATTAAGAGGCATTATGTGAAAGAGGACATATTCCTCCATAAAAAAAAACTAATTTCGGTGATTTTTCATCAGATCGATCCAATAGCCAGACTACTTTAGACCCTGAAATTAACCTAAAGAGATGTAGCTCGAAAATATACAAGAGTTAAACTTCTGACGAAGATATGCCAAACAGTTCCAAGCGAAATAGTTTTTATTTCTAAGTCAACTTGTAGATTATAATTTTTGTACTTTTTCTGAAACAGTCCTTTTTTTACAGAAATTCTTAAAGAATTACTTAAATGGGCAAACAAATTTTGTTTGCAGCTAGATTTCATGCAGCTTATACCATTTTGCATTTTTTTAAATTCAAATTTACTTTTGTGTTTTTAAAATATTAGAATTTTGTACTAAAATAATAAATCTTAAACCAAAAAGTAATAATTTTCAGTGAAAGAGTTTATCTTTCAACCAGCAATCGTTACCGTTTCAAAATTTAATTTTTACTTAGTTACTTTTATATTTTGAAAATACCAGCATGAACAATCGCGCGCTACACGCGCTTGTAGTTTTTCAATTTAAGAAAAAATAATTTGTAATACAAAATAAAAAATTTTATTTTTGACAAATTTTTGAACACTTACATTCGAGCTAAAATTATATTTGAGGCATTTTACATTCCATGAAAACGTTGTTGAATAGAAGGAAGTAGTAAGTACCATCAGTCTGTTTTTAAGCTAAGATAAATATAATTTTCCCAAGTTTCTTGACAAAACTGAAAAAATTGACGATTTCAGATACGTTGGAAACAAATCTGGAATATTATTTTATTTTATAGAACTTTACCCAATTTTTTGAGGGGAAAAATATTTACAAAATATTTTATAGGTCCTGGGAAATCTCTTGAAGTTACAAAATGTTTTCAATCTCTTAAAAACTCTCAAGATTCCGTAATATCTTTTCAACTGACTGGAAAACTGACTAAAACCTTTAAAAACTTCTGTAAACAAATTTCAGGAATCTTGAGAAAATTTTATTATTATTTTGGAACTTTCAAAATCATTACACATTTTTTCTGAAATTTTATCAAATTTTATATTACTCTTGAAATTTTTGCAAGAGCTTCTAAATACCTTTTAAAATGTTTTGAATTTTTCATATTTTTTTTTAAATCATAAAAAATTTGTCTTGAAATCTTTTAGATTCTTTTTTAAAAAATTCATACATAAACACAATTCCATTACTCTCGGGAATACCGACAAAAAATTTCGAACTATAAGAAATAGTTTTTTCTTTATACATACATGCAAAAGCCTCGTTTGCCCACCGTTTACAGACATCCAAAATGGCCGATTCCGCACTGTGCGCGAAAGCAATGAGCAAAGTTCCCAACACCGATGACCAAAACGCTGTCACCGGTTAGCAAAATGGTCTCCACGGTTACCAAAATATTTTGGCAACCGGTTGCCATCTAGCGTCGTAAACGGCTCCTACGTTTTGGCCACCGCTTGCCATCTAGCGTCGTAAACGGTTACTATGCGAACATCATTTTGGGTGAGGTTTGGTTTATTTCGTTCGTGACAGCTTCTTTTCGTTTATTTTCGTTCAAGTAATTCGTTGCATGAAGAATTCAAAGAGTTTATTACAAGCTAAGGTGCAAACGGCAAAAAATCATAGAAATGGATTTCGCTGACGAAGACAGCATTGCAAGTTTCGATGACCTACAAAAAATGATAGAGGAAGCAGACAACATTGTGTCATTTTCAGGAAAGATAAACATTTTGGGAGTCATTTTGTTTCTTGTGGGGGGCTCGGCCCCCCGAACCCCCCGCGGTGGCTCTGCCCCTCGGCCCCGCTGGGGCTTTGCCCCAGATCCCCTCCCCCCACTTTTCGTCAAGTCTACATATCAAGGGTTTTGCATAGTATTCTTTAAAGAAAAATAGTGTTCGATACTCGAGTCCACACGGGCTATTTGGTCACTCCTCGTGTGAAGGAGCTGCGTTCGGCTCGGCTTCGTTCGCCTCCGCCTCGCCTCGGGTTCACGCGGCGCCTTCATACTCGCAGTGACCAAAACGCCCGTTTGGCCTCTCGTATCGAAATATACTAATTCGTTCCCGTTCGGTGTCTCTTTTTCAACTGATCTGCAGGCAACCTCCTACCCCAAAGCTTTACGTTAATTATACGCATATCGCCGTTTTCATGCTGAATAATGTCTCAGGCGCAGCTTTGCCCAATGAGTGTTGGGCATTTCGCGTATTGGCCAACGGAGCTTGGGCAAAGCCCGAAAAACTCATCTCACTTCGGGTTTTAACCAACAGCATTAGGCACTTCGCGTATTGTCCGGGCAATTCGCGAAATGCCTGGCCGTCGCGTATTGACCGTAACATATAGGGTGTCTAAAAAGTCCCGGGACGGTTGGATATTTCCTCAGGTAAAGTATTTTTCAAAAAAGTGAAGGTCATTCCTGAAGTAAATTTCAACGAGGAATTCAATGGTGACCTTTATTTTGACCATGAAGTTGACCTCCATGGCTTTTTGAAGGTCAACTTTGTTTTTTTAAATGAAGACCCCATTTTTTTACATCTGCAATCGATAGAGCGGAAAATTCTACGTTCAAGTACGTACCCAAGTCATAGGTCAATTGTAACGTTCCAGGTCAGTTAAAGGTTATTTGAAATTAACAAAATTTTCCAAGAGGTCACTGTAATTCCTGAAGTAAATTTCAACGAGAAATTCATTGGTGAGCTCTGTATTGATCTTGGTGATGATCTTTAAAGGTTTTTTCAAGTTTTTTTCCAAGCAGTTTACGTTTACGTTTAGCATTACCCAGGAACAAGGACGTGGGCGTAGTAAATTCTGTTCCCTTTGGGAACAGAATTCGGGGTGCTTGATTAGCGTGAGTCCCCTTGCCTCTCACGCTTTAGTGAAGATGTTCGAATTGAAAACCTTAAGCTTCTTGACAAAAAGCTATGCGATTGTAAAAATGAGTTACAGCATTACGAATCATCTCCCTATCAATCAAAGTAGCCTCTTGCAGAATCCGATTCTGCAATTCGTCTAAGCTATGGGGTTGCTTTGAGTATACTTTGCTCTTTAAATAATCCCAAAGAAAATAGTCGAGAAGCGTCAGATCAGGAGATCTAGCAGGCCACTCGATTTCACCCCTTCTTCCAATCCACCTATGAGGGAACTGAATATCCAAATATGCTCGAACCACCCTACCGTAATGAGCCGCTGCTCCGTCCTGCTGGAACCAAATATTTTGAAAATTATCGCCTGTAATCTCCCTTATTCTTGGTACAATTTGATTTCTGAGAAGCTCTTCATATGCACGGGCATTGAGATTACCATCGATGAAGAAAGGGCCTATCAATGTATCATTCAAGGTACCGGCCCAAACATTAATCTATTGTGGATATTGTGTCTGACTCTCCAACATCCAATCAGGATTTGTGTCGGACCAATATCTACAATTTTGTCTGTTAACTTCACCTTTTAAAGTGAAAGTAGCTTCATCGGGAAATACTGTATTGTACAAGAAAAGAGGATCTCTATCAATTCTGTCCATCATAATTTCACAAAATTCAACCCGACGATCAGGATCGTCTTCATTGAGCTCTTGTACCAGATGAACTTTGTAAGGATGGAAATCAATGCTTTTTAAAATATTTCGCACTGTCTCAGGAGCAACGTCACGCTCATCACTAACTCGACGTAAACTAAGGTGTGGGTTTTCAACAAATGCTTGGACTATGTACATCCGCATCTCCTCAGATTTTGCAGATTTTGGCCGACCAGTTTTCTGAAGGTCCTTGATAGATCCATGATTCATAAAGCGCCTTACAGTTCTTTCAATTGTTGATTTTGAGACAGGATTTAACCCTTCTCCATTACAAAAAGTGTGATTAAAAAGCAAACGAACTTGATCATAAGATCGAACTCGATCTCCCCACTCATGCATCATTAATACAGATACCCTCTCTCGTTCCGAAAGTTAAGCTTGCGCCATAATAATCTTTTAGCGAAAGATAGTAAGTATGTACTCGTAATACGTAAATTTAGTTTCGATTCGTAATATTCGTATGGAGATAGAAAACCGGTATAGGACTTATGGTATCGCCTTAGGTATTGATTTAGGTATCGAAAAACGGTATAGGACTTTTCGATATAACTCTTTGGGGAGGAACAGAACTCTCACCAGAACTCCTGGAACTTTTAATGAAAAATTTCCTATAATGATTTTACAATATTCAAAACGCTGTAGTCAAGATCAATACAGAGCTCACCAATGAATTTCTCGTTGAAATTTACTTCAGGAATTACACTGACCTCTTGGAAAACGTTGTTAATTTCAAATAACCTTCAACTGACCTGGAACGTTACAATTGACCTATGACTTGGGTACGCACTTGAACGTAGAATTTTCCGCTCTATCGATTGCACATGTAAAAAAAGGGGGTTTTCATTTAAAAAAACAAAGTTGACCTTCAAAAAGCCATGAAGGTCAACTTCAAGGTCAAAATGAAGGTCACCATTGAATTCCTCGTTGAAATTTACCTCAGGAATGACCTTCACTTTTCTGAAAAATATTTTACCTGAGGAAATATCTAACCGTCCCGGGACTTTTTAGACACCCTGTATAATAGAAAGCTTTAAGTAGAAAATGTGTGTTATATCAAGACGGATGATTCAGATTTTGATCAAATAACATCTAAATATCTAGTGAGTAAATAAATTTAATAACAGAATAGCTGTGTAAAATTGATTATTTCCGTACGACAGATTTTCTCAAAAACCCCACTTGAGATTTTTTTCCAGAAGTAGCTAGTAACTATTTGACAGATAACTCGTTTTTCAGCTCGTAATTTCAATAATTTGGATGAACTTTTCTAGCGTTCTCAACTGAAAAATCATTATTTGTCGAAAATTCGTCTTCTTGGTCGGAAAATTCATCTTCTGGGTTGAAAGTTGAACTGCTTTATCAAAAATAATTTTGTTGTTCTTGACGATCATTCATTTTAGTTAAAAGTTCACTCTTTGATTTAAAATTGAACTTTTTCTGGAAATTCTCCTTCTTGGTAGAAAATTAATATTTGGAAGTTTAATATTCAACTGCTTTGCAGAAAATTCGGTAATTTTGGTAAAAAGATGAATTAATTTGTTGACCATGCATTTTTTAAAGCTAAAAATTGTTTTGAATTCATGTTTTTTGTTGCAGATTCATCATTTTAGTTGAAACATTAATATTTGTTGTAAAATAAATTATTTTGTTGGAAATGCGTTTTTTTTATATTATTTTTTTACGAGAAATGTATATACAATTACGCGAGGACAGTATCCTCTACTTGATTCTATTTGTCATGACTAAACAATTATTGCTAATAGTTCATAATTACTAATGAAAGTATCATTATTAAACAAGTATTAGTAGCGTTGTTTTGTAGAAAATTATCAAAGGAACATAATTTTAGAAGCAAATGCATTAGCTAAACGAAAATTAATTGAGGGAAGTGTTTTGTGGACATATTTAAATATTGTCGAGTACACACGCAACCGCAACCAGACAAGTAGAAGGGTTAAACCTCATGACACACCCAAAAAACAGAGATGAAACTGAGATGGAAGACTTCTTCAAAGGGGTGAGTAATCTCGTATTATTGTAAATTGAGAGAAAATACTAATTAAGTACAAAAATCGCAAAATCACGCACAACACCATAATTCGATGATCATGAAAAATATTCGTTTACTTTTTGACGCACCAAAGGCACATTTTTGAAGATTTTGAAGTAACCCTCTTAGATGCTTATGCGCCTTTTTGTTATTATTGATGTATAAAAATGATAAATGGAGAAAAGCGGAAATGATTTTAAAGATAACTGTGAAGACAGCATTGAAATATGTCGAAACAATCACTTTTTTTCAAACTTGCAAACTTCAAGTCATTTCTGCTAACGGAAGATGCTGTTTTAAAAATCTATGAAAAATCACAGAAATTTATTTTTATATATTGAATGAGATTTGTTTTCTATCTTGATCGAAAAACTAAGCAAATTTATTTGGCGATCGACCCTAATAAACAAATTTTATCCATTCATTTTTTGCATCTTGTATAATTTGACTCTTGATTTGATTGGAAAACGGAATTTCTGATTTTTTAGTACGACAGCGTTATCGCGACAGCGACAATAACGACGACAGACAGACAGAAAAATAGATACCATAATAAAACCTATTTTTTTCATTTAGGGGGTCTCGAAACGTAGAGATATAAAGAAATCCTGTCGATCGACAGTTTTCACATAAAACTACTGCGATTACGATGAAAACGTAAAAATTTCGAATTATAAAGCATCAATAAGAAACTATGTAATTGCTAATGTTGACAATGAAATTAGTACCGTTCTTGACCTTTTGATTTTTAAATTTGAAAGTCTCGATTTGAATAACATTAAAAATAAATAACGAACTAGTGAGAAAAACGGAAAAAGTCGTTCAGCTGTATTTCTCTTCGAAAAGTCGAATTTTTTCAAATAAGTCCAAAAAGTCGCGAGATTTTCGCGCTATACATTTTTCCATGATTTTTTTCATTATTTTTACGTATTGCACGCTTCTTGTTTTTTTTATTTATGTCCAAACATAATTTAAATAAAAATTAAATGGTTTTATTGAAAATCATGTAGTTGAAAGCAAATTCATAGATTCATTTTAGGTGAATCAGTTTTGATCTGCGACATTCACTGTGACCTGCTGATGCCAAAAAATTATGATATCAGCTGAAGACCGAATTGGAAACTAAACGTGGGTACGCATCTTTTCAAACCTTGCGTGTTACGGCCGGTCATTGCGCTTCACGCGCAGTTATTATACGTAGAGTTCCTTTTTAATTGAACGTAAAAATCTTAAAAACTGTCAATTTCCCTACGGATTTAATTAGAATATTTCCGAAACATGTTTTTTTTAACATTGGGCTTCCGTTCTAAACTGCTGATTTGGACAGCACAAAATAAATAACACATATTTTATCATTTTAATGCCTGCTCTTTATTTCAAATTATTTTTCCTCTGTAGTTCACAGAGGAAACATAATGTCATCTTTACATCTATTTCAGAGTAATTTTTACCTGCAACAAAAATTAACTTCACAGTGTAAAGTTTATCCACTCATGGAAAATGGTTACGATGTCATCTCTATTAAATCTTGTTTTGTTTCAATGCGAAAAAATTGAACTTTATCTGCTTCAAAATTACCCGCATGAAATATTTATTCCATTTTTTCTGTGTTATTGTAGAAAATGTATATAAACAAATTTGGTTTAAATGAATGAAGAATTTTCCTCAACACGTATTTTTAGTTGTTGTATAATTTGAGTGAAAAATGGCATTCCAATAAATTTTTTACAATAAGAACAAAAACTATGAATCTTTTAAAAATATAGTCTCGACCAAAGGACCCCACACCAAATATGCATTGAATGGCTTTTTGTAAAAAATTCTTAATCCAATTTTTTTTTGTATTTTCGAATCTGCAGAGTTTCAGACAAACACTTTCAAAGTTCCAATTCTTACATGTATTTTAAATTTTTAATAGAAAAATGCTTATTTTAGTGTAATGCTTTTTTTCTCAAAACCTCTTTGATAGATTTGGCTGAAAGTTTTACATTTTGACGATCAGACTTACTAAAACAAAAGGTTCATACCCACGAAGTAGAAAGATTAACGATTTTTGGGTATTCAACTGCTACGGTATGAAATAACATTCAAATAGTAGAGGAAACATGTAAAGCAAGAATATGACTTTGAATTAATTTTAAGGGATGTTGTAACATCTCTTAAACATTGAAACTAGGAAAATGGCATTCCTTTATGGAGAAAAACACACGAGATGTTCTGATTAAATATCAGGGTAGAAAATGACTTCAAAATAAGTACAAGATACGTCTACTGACTATAAGATATATCTCTGAATTTACATCAAGGGTTGTTTTATTATCCCTTGAACACTGAATACGGAATATCGACATTTCTCAATAACTAAAATCACACAAGGTTTTTTGATTAACCTATGAGGATAGGGAATCATAAACTATCCTGATCATAAATTCAAACGCCGATCTTTCAAAGAAACGCTTTCTGTGTATGATTTGAAGTGATTTTTTGGCCAATATATTAATAAAAAATTTCCGGTGCTTTATCCCGTATAAAATATCGTTTTCCTTGTTTTAATAATTGAAGGATGTTTAAACTACCCTCATAATAAATTCAAGCGCCGATCTTGCAGAGAAATGCTTTCTATGTATGTTTTAGAGTGATTTTGTTGGCCAATGTATTAATAAAAAATTTGCTCGCTGCGCACGCTCTCTCTACTTATTCAAAGTGATTTCATACCGTAGCAGTTATATAGAAAACCTCTAGTGATTGTAGGTACTAAAAAATAATGATTTCCATATGAAAACACCCCAAAACATGCTGTATACACAAAAAATCGTTAATCTTTCTACTTTGTAGGTATGAACCTTTCGTTCCAGTGATTCTGATCCCCCAAATGTGAAACATTTAGCCAAATGTATCAAAGAGGTTTTGAGAAAAAACATTTCACTAAAATAAGCATTTTTCTATTAAAATACATGTAAAATTTGAAACTTTGACAAGTGTTTGTCTAAAAACAGTCCATTTTTCTTACTTTTTTACTTCGAATTTTTGATCTGCTGGTTCGAAAGTACAAAAAAAAAAAAGATTATGAGTTCTTTACGAACAGCCGTACGTTTGGTACAACGTCCTTTGACATTCTTTTTTAGATGAACAGTTTCGTTAGTAGGGTATCACCTTGGCTCAGATGGTATCGTGCTTGTCTTATGTTCCAACACTGCAGTCTTGGCAGCCACGATGACGCGGGTTCGATTCCCAAAGCAGGAAGCGACGCTGGATGTGTTTTCAGAAAGCTTAGATACTCTACAGTTTACAATTAAACCTACAGTACAGTCGCTAATGATCTTGGCAGTCGATGCGACTATAAACATTCAATTAATTGAAAAAAAAAACGTTACTAAGCATTTTGTCGTCTCGCACAGTTTTGACGGAATGTAGAATTATTTATTGTTAATAACATTCTTCACGATAAAAAAACAATATCTGTCATCAAAAAATTGTTTATAGAAAAGTGGACCGTTTTTATATAAAAATTTGTTTTATTAATATTTTATCTTCTAATAAAAACAATAAACAGTCTACCCGCCTCGCGGGCACATTCCCATCGGGCGATTCGCGCGCGGCTCACCAGTTTGAGCGCGCCGAGGGCGCGCGGCTGTTTGGGTCTCGCGCTCGATTATGTATTCACCTCGCGCTATGCACTCGGATATATTTACATCGCGCCTTACGCTCCGTTCCTCTAGATTTTGAACTTCGTGTTCGACTTCGATGGAAAGAAAAAGTTCATTCGCAAATATTATAAAATTATCAAAACCTCTATACATATGTAGTGATTGTTCAATTTCTTTTTATTTTAGACTTAAGAGGAACTTTATTTACTTAAGGTTCTATCGACCTTAAGGAACACATTCTCATCCAGATACTCACGCTTCGCGCTCAATATTTGGTTTGAAAATCATTTGAACCTTGCGTTACATGCATGAATAAAATAAAAATTACCCGTCATATCAAAAAGTGAATGATAACAAATTTGTTAGTCTTTTTCAGGCGCACAATTTTGGTCGATTCATCTTTTGTTGTATCTTGCATAGTTTGACAGGAAAGTGGAATTTTTTATTTTTCATTATTTTTTTGTGCGATCAAAATTGGAATTTTTTATTTTTCAGAAAATTCAGAAAGTTTTATAAAAATATTGTAGGGTGTGCAAAAAGCGATGTTTCTCTCCTCTTGGCTTTTTTTTTCATATCGTGCGTTTTTTGGCTTAAAATGTTCATTTTCGTTTGTTTTTTGGAATATTGAAAATGTAATTTTTTTTATCAGGAAAAGTCGTAAGGATATTTTGTTCATCTTTTTGCGTACTAATAATAACCGTGCATAAAATTTTCAAATCTTCAAAAAAAGTGATCTTAAAAATTTTCAAAATGTGCTCACTTTTTGAATTTTTGTCCAAAATAGCTGGTTAACGAACTTGTTCTTTCTATGTAGGCCATAAAAAAGTGTGTCAAAGCACAATCCAATCTGATCAATCTTTCGAAAGTTATCGTGCCTACACGATACTACAGACCGACGGACGGACAGACAGACAGAAATACAGACAGACATCTTCGTAAAAATCGTTCTTTCTGACTCAGGAGGTCTCAAAACGTGGAGATTTGATGAAAACCGACAAATTCAAATTTTACATAAAACTAATACCTTCTCATTAGAATGAGAATGTAAAAATCGGAATAAACTGTCACATACCTGTTACTTTATTTTTGTCATAGAATAATATATCGAAATACAAAATTAGTCGGACACCATGACCCATAATTTTTTGAAGTATTGTCTGATTGAATTGGAATTGGTCATCACTATAATACATATATTGTTTTCTACAAAAAAAATAAAATAAAATCTCTATAAAAGGCCAAATTTATCAAAAAAATTGGGAAAAAGTGTGAGTTACTTGTGAAAATCGACTTTCTATATTGTCAAACAAGTTTGTCGCCATTTTGTTAATTTAGAACTTCTTTGAAATCATCCGACGGAGTTTGAATGGAGAAGATAAAATTCATCAAAATCCGAAAAGAAAAGTGGAAGGCCTGAATTAGCTCATGAACTGTAGGAAATTGAAGAAAAAATGTTTTCTTTCAAATAGACTCCAATTTCAAACACATGTAACTTTCGTAAAAAGTTTTTTTTTCTGAAATTTTTACAATACTTCAGTCAGTTATTTCGGATTTTGGTTGAAGAATGTAAATTGTTCTTAAATATTTCTATATTTTTATGTTCAAGTGTCGGTATTTTATCAATCGCAGAGAGAATAGACACAAGATTACCGACCGAGAAGGAGCACAAGCTTAGTTATAATGTAGAACATACCTACCACTTGTGGGTATAAATACACTGCAACTAAAACTATCATGCAGTGATACTTCGAAAAGTCGGAATCTGTCAGGAATTATTGATTTTTCGTTATTTTGCTTCATTACAACCCATGCATTATTTTCAAGGTCAGGAATGCTACTGGGAAATTGTTTCCTGTATAAATACAAGAAAAAAGTATACAATCTTTTTAATTGCAAACTCTAGACTTTTAATCAATATAACAAATTATTTATCAAACTTATCTAATTATTTATGGAATTTTGTATTAGCTATTGATTCAAAATACAATTTTGTGATAAATAGTACCCAATAAATAATTTAAAAAATAGAGTAAGCAGGGGCAATGCCGACAACCCCAATTGAATGACTTACGATATCAGAATTTAATTATAAAAATACTTGTACGCAAGTTATTATTCTAATATTCATACAAGTTGCATTTGAGTCTTCCTTCAGGACAAAATCATAGAATTTAATTCAATAAATAATGTTTTTTGTTGCTTCTACAGAAGGAGAGGTTTTCACTGGACGACTAGTCACGACCTTGTAAATATTTATGAATATAATCTCTTCATATTTGTACTGCCGTGCAAACTAAAAAGATACATAAGTGACATTGTCGCTTAGTTCGACTTTTCCATTGCCAAGTTTAAGAGAATAACCCTAAAACCGCAATGTCACTTATGTATCTTTTTACCTTGTACGGCAGTTTAGCGATTTAAAAATCAATTTACCATTCACAGTTGACAATAAAATAATTTTTGTTTTGAATTTCATTATATTATTCTATTTGCATCATACCTTGCGATTACCCAAAACAATTGCAACGTTTAGATTTTCAAAATCCTGAAGTTAACAGATATTGTTGAAGTGATCAATACAAATTTCAAGAAAATCAGTTTGACGTCAACCAGAATCGTAAAATTCTATCAAGTAACCTCAATTGAGATGAAAAATTATTCATAGTTTTTCAGACAACTAATGTGGATATGGACCACATAAATATCACATTTATATCAAATTCAATTAAAAACCTTTTCCCGTCGAAATTTCTGCCGGAAGTAACGATGTGTACTGTTAATTACGTCGCCAGTTTCATGAACAGAATAATGTAATTACCATTCTATTTCAATTCCACCTAAGCATATTTACTGCTTTTTAAATTCAATAAAATCTCAAACAAAAATTTAAATATATATATAATTTGAAGTGCATTAATTGTAAATTATTGAAATAGTGGATACCCGAAGGATATTATCATGAAACGTTTACAAAGGCAAAAACGAAAGAAAGTTACAGTATGTACACAAAAAGATAAAGAGGATAGATCCAAGTGCACTTGCAGTAAATGCATGTGAGGAAGTATATTTTTCATTGCAATTAATATATTATTTCATTTTAGATTTTATAAGTTACAGAAATGAATCAATTTTTAATTTGCTTTTTAATTCAGTGGTTACAGAACTTCTCAGCGGAAACGTGTTATCGAACCGGACTTCTTTGCTAACCTAGCTTACCAACATCGAATATCTAAACAAAAAAAAATGTAAGAGAAATTAAGTTAAGAATTCATCCATAAGAGAAAAAAATAAAAAATGTATATATTAACGCCTAATTTCTAGATCGGAGGTAAAGGATATCGAAATAACTAAGTAAGTATATTCAGCCGTCAGAACAAGGGAACACTTATTACACTTATTACAAGAACACTTATTATTAGAAAAATATTCAGAGCCTTACGTTTAATTCAATAGTGTTCAGTTGCAAATGTTTAAAGTCTCTTGTTCATGAAAATAATTTACATCGATTATTTTTAAATTGAATATTTTTACTTGGAGAAAACTCTACATTTAAATAAATACCTATATTTTTTCAGCCCTTGCTGTCAAGATGGCACTGATCCCGAAAACTGCAAAACAATCTCGGATCACAGAGACGTGTACTTGACTATTCACTTTTTATACCTTATCTTTACATGGATTGCTTATCTCCTTTATAAGTTCATTTTTTTCCCTAATTGGAATGCGGAATCTACATACAAGTGCTTCCCAATTCCAATACATTTCTAATGTCAGCCTTACATTTTCTTGTATTAAAGTTAATAATCCGAGCGAATTAGCCAGTTAGTTAATTCGAAACAAATGTTGCTTTCATTTTGTATTTTATGACCGCATCCATTTAAAATCAGGCGGTTTCTATATTTTGAGGCTCGGAATCCATCAGCGACGAAATACGTTTTTTTAGAGGAAATTGGGTGACACGTATTACATCGATTTCAGGAAAAAAAACTTAGCCACAAAGTTACGAATATTTAAATTTTTAGGTCTAGTCAAAAAAATATATATATAAATTATTTTCTTTAAACTCCTATGGCTTTTAACCTTATTCTGGCTTTCCAATTTTATCTTTGGATTATCGTGCTGTTCACTATCCTCTTAAAAAATTCGTCGAAAAATGATATTTTTTCAATCTTTGTTTCTGAATTTGGCCTTTTATGCGGAATATATTATGTGAGTTTTATGCGGGCTGAACCATTCGCGTGGGCAGGAGAAGTTTTTTCCATCAAATCGAATTTTTGCATTTTTCTCAAAAACAACCAACGATACAATAAAAAAATAAGGCAGAAGTTGGCACACCTACAAAAGTTCTCCAAAACATTCCTCTTTCTGTTTTATGAAACTGCATGAAACTTATTAATTTGCCTCCCTAATACAAACAGAAACTTAAAAATATATATAACAAAAAATAACAAAGGTGAGACTTTCTAGAAAATCTTCTTTTCATGTTTCCAAAAATCGAAGAAGAGAATACAGAAGATTTTCAGGTATATTTTTTATGTTTCTACTCGTATTAAGAAGGTGCTCTATCAGTTTTATGCGAGCTAGATTGTTTTAGAGAACCGCAGTATTTTTTTCCTGAACATTCCCTAAACAAAGCCAGATAACGCAGAATAGCAGGAGGGATTTTTCGGAGAACTTTTATAGATTTTCCAACTTTCATCGTTTTTTATGTTTGTTTGTATTTTTGGTTGTATTTTGGGTTGTTTTTAAAAAGCATGAAAAACTTGGATTTTATGAAAACATACTTCTGTCCAGAAAAGTACTTTATTCCACATAAAATACACATGATGTCTTTTCTCAAGAAAAATAAAATTGAGCAAAAAACTGGAAAAAAAAGAAGTTTGGTTTTTTTTGTGAAAATCGACCTTATATATTTTAAAACAAGTTGTTGCAATTTTATTAATTTTGAACTTCTTTTAAATCTTCCGACGGAGCTTGAAAGAGATAGATAAAATTTAGATGAATCTAAAAATAAAACTAAAAGATCTGAATTCACTGAAAAACTGTATTTGTTTCATGAAAAAAATGGGGGGTTTCGTATAGACTTAGAATTCAAATACTCGTAATTTCGTGGAAAGTTTTTTTTCTGAAATCAGTACAATACGTGTCGGCTAATTTCCTCTGAAAAAACAAAAAATTTTGTCGATGTGACATTCTGCGACTTAAAGTGTAGAACCTTCATGATTTGAAATTGATTCGATCTCACCCTTTTTTGAAGGCCTGGGTATTGTCTCTTTGACATTTTCTTAGCAACATAATAATAGTAATACCATTTTTTTAAATCCCAAATAAAATGCCATCGCTTTCTTAGGTGGTAGATTAATTAAACAATAATTGAATAAAAATCAATTTCATTCAAATAAAAGTAAATAATTTACTTTAAGAAAGTAAACATTTTGAAAGGATAACAGGTCAACGAAAATAATCAGAAAATTTTAAAGGCAAATCTCAGCTTGTACGGGCTGGAGCTGGTGGACCAATGCAAGTCAACGATACATGCCACCACTGTACCATCCTTGCAGAATACCATCAAAATCCGAGTGCTCATCTTCCATGTCCGGCTACCGCTCTGCCACCCCCACTGCCGATTCTTTGAATGAATCGCTCAAAATTCCCAAGAATGCTTCAGAAACTTCTACTGTCACGAATAACAGGTTTACAAAATTTATTTCGATCACAGATAAAGTTTGATAAAACTAAAAAATAAACACACGCGCTATGCGCTTGATTATTACTTTTTTGTATTAAAACATAATATTGATACAAAAGCTTGCATGACATAGTACCTATTTTCTAACACAATAGAAAAAAGACTAAAAGAATATTTTTGATGATTGATGAAAATTGATATCTTATCTATAGAATTCATTTAATTAATATAGACTAACATAACGTAACAAAAAATATTAAAAATTGTAAATCTTTTTTCAAACATAAAGTTTTTTTGTTTAAAATCAAATATATCCGACGATAAATGTCAGCACAACCTAATAATAATTAATTCCGACGAGAGACACTAACATAACACATTGTTACCAATTGAATATTTGTTGTGACATGTCATGATTTTTGTTCAATACAATCGATTCCCGGTGAAAGCCTGTTCCGAAATTGTAAATTTTCTTCCAAAGGTTGTGAATGTTCTTCAAAATAAATTTTTTTTAGATTGAAAATACAAAATTCTGACTTAAAACACTGACATAATCCAAAACTGTTTGAAGTTTGTTAATTTTGTTTAAAACTATTTGGAAAGCCCATTTTACATGTAAAATTTCAATCACGTACTTAAAATTGTTTCAAAATCGCCAATATAACCTAAAGTTGTTGAAAAAATGTAAATATGCCTGAAAATCTGAAAAATTTTTGTTAAAAATAAAAGTAATTTTCGACGAAACACACCCACATAACAGAAGATTGTCCAGAATTGTAAATCTTCTTCGAAATCTAATTTTTCTTTAATAACCGATTACTTGTGAAAAATGTTAAGGCAACTGTTCCAGTAATCATCACAGTCCTGATAATCGTGAAACTGAGCCATAATTTGAATATCTTGTTAAAAAATATAGGTTAAAAGTAACAATTTATGATAAAACCTATTTATTTTTTGCTTTTAATAGTATAGCAACTGTGGATTAGGTGCATTCAAATTAAATAACAAGCAGGAAAATCGGTATCACAGTTGCTAGGACCTAGGTCATAATTACTGGGATTTGTACGACCGTTAATGATATTTTTTTTAAATAACAATTATTGGTGCAAAATTCGGACAAAACATAAAATTTTAAAAGTTTGTAAATCTTCTTTGAAATCTTTTTATTTAAATTAAAGTATCAATTGTCGACGAAATACATTTACATACCCTAAAATAAAAAAAATCTAAATCTTATTGAAATTATTGCAATGATTTTTGTCATTTTGGTGTAAATCCCTATCATAACCTAAGATTTCCAAAATATGCGAATCTTCTCTGGAATCTAATTTTTTTAATTAAACATGTCTATTTCTCGTGAAAAACACTAAATTAATCCAGAAATATTTAAAGATTATAAATATTGTTTAAATTATAATAATTTCTGAATGAAAATACCCATTTCCAGCGTAGAACGCTAACACAATCTAAAATTGTTCGAAAATTCCAAATCTTAACGATGCCTTTTGTTCAAAGATGCTAATTCCCGATGAAAAAAAACTAACACAATCTATAGTTTGTGTTTTCAGAAATTTCGATCTTGTTAGAAACTTCATGATTTTTCATTAAAATTCTTTTTAAAAAACTAATTTCCAGCGAACTGCATTGAGACAAAATATGCATAATATTTACAGTAATTTATTAGATATTATTAAAGATTCAATTTAACCACCCAAGATTATTCGAAAAGCACAAATGATTCGCAATTCGCATGAGATTTTATATTATTTTTATTCTAAAAAGGGATTATTTGTAGACTCAAGTTTCGAAATTTCTAAATTTTGATATAAAACTTCAAGTAATGAAAAGTTAATCAGGTTTCTTCAACAGTGATTGCGACATTTCCGAGGCATATTGTTACACCACTTCTTTAGATAGGATAAGATACATTTCACAATAAATAAATATGCCTATTTAATATTTTACACCACTCTTAGGTCTGTTGTGGAGATAGCGATTTATAAAAGAAAGAATCAAAATCGATCTAAGTCGGATTCAAGAGTCATTCTGCGAACTAATAGAAAGTGAGGATTCAATAAAATAAAACCTCTTTCTTTTTTAATGTATACATGCAAATTAATTACTGAATAGAATTATTTTTATCGCTTGCTTGCTGTAATAATATTCCCCATTAAAATTGAACAGTAGTTTGTAATTTCAAAGAATTGCTTTCTCATACAGGGAGGTTTGTAAAGACCCAAATTTTCAAATCTCCTTTTTTGATATTTTTTCGATATAATTCAACCACAGGAGCTCAAAAATACGATTTTTTAAAAATGAATTGTAGTTCTGATTGATAGGATTTTGAGCTAGATCGGCCATTTGGAAGTGGTTTTTTTCAGTTTTGAGATTTCAAAAAAAATTACATTGTTTATATGAGAGAAACTTTTTTAGATTGAAAATACAACAATCCGATATCTGGTATATTTTTTCGCATCTTCGATATGCACCGATCAACCTATTGTTGAACCTTTTATGGCCCACCAGTACAGATTTGTTAAGTTTGAAAAAAACTTGGGTACTTCGATTATATGAGAAAAACTTTGTCTCATATAAGCAATACTACATTACTGTAATTAACATGTTTTTTAGCGTCTTCGACACACGTCGAATGATCTATTGACGTACCTTCTATGACTTCTTGTGATCTAGAAATACCAATACATAAATTGAAAAAAAGTTATTGTTTATCTTCATGAGAGGAAGAAAACTTTTTTGATATTGGAAATACAACAGTAATCCATATGATATATTTGTTTGCGTCTTCGAGTCGCTTCGACTGCCCAATAGAAGAACCTTTTACGACCTACCATAACCTACCAATATCGTTTTTTTCAAACAAAATTATTAACCTTGTTTATAAGAGGATTTTTTATATTGGGAATATTATAACAGTACAGTATTTAATGCAATTGTCAGCCTCTTCGAGACGCGTGGATTGATTTATTGACGTTGTTTCTATAAAACAACTGTTGTTTCAATTTAAAATATAACACTACCATAAGTTGGAAACTTATTCATTGTAATAGAATACATTGATTGACATTTTCATGTGCTCTCTGATTTGCTGAAAATAAAATTTTCGGTAAGATAGAAACATAAGCTTGAAAAATATTGAAAGTAAACATTTTTTACTTTTTGTTAGAGAAGAAACTCCCTCTGTGAGGAAACTTTATTTGATGCCTATGAGAAAGCAACATTCTCATAAAATGAGCACAAATAAATACACCTATAAAATACATCCATAGTACTTTGCAGCGTTATTTTATGTCGCAATTTTTTTCCTGCTTGAAATTCAATAAAATGGACATAGAATTGTTTATTTAATAATCATTAATTTTAAATGTATTTTCCTTAGGAATAGCACTAAACGTTTGACTAGAAGTGCCTCGACGAAAACAACGAGTTTTAAAAAGAAGAAAAGGAGCAGAAGGTTGTTAAATGTAAGACAAAATCGAAGTAAAGCCAAGTCACCCCGCAAAATAAGCAAAGTTCTAAGCAGCACAAGTCTCAATAATTTCAGCACTAGGGTTTGCTGCTCTAGAACTATAATCAACTTGAAATAATTATTTGAAACATCGATTTCATCTGGTGGATGTCAGCTCAGTTGTCAGTGGAGTGACTATTATTCAAATTATTATTTGATCTTGTTTATTTAATATAATATGCTCTTATAATTTTCACAATATTCATGATACAGAGGAAAAGGATGAATTTAATTTCCTACGAGATATCCTGTTGAAGTCTTCTAAATGGGTTTAGGATATAAATTTGTATTGTGAATAAAAGTTCAATTTGCACTTGTAAATTCTTTCATACTTTTATTGGTCTAACCAATAATTTATTATTTTTTCATTGAAATTTTTTCCATCCTCCATCCTCTATTTATGAGAAGATTTCTGGACATAGGGGTGAGTTATTAATATTTCATATCACGTACTGTGAACAACATGGTGAGTTTTCAAAATGTAGATTATATGTTGACGAAACTGCTGAAAAATCGAATTTAGTGCATGAAAAGTGAATTATTAATAGAAATAATTTTGGCTGAACTGTCAAAAAGTCGAAATTTGGGCATTCAAATTGAAATAACTCTGAAAGAAATTCATAAATCAAGATTTCCTGAAAATTGGCACTAAAGCTTCATACATTAAATTTATCTTAACATTTCTAGATGAACTGATTTAAAATTGTATATTGTAGGTCGACTCAACTGTTAATAAATGGAATTTTGGGCATGAAAAGTGAAATATCTCCAGAAATATATTACGAGTAAAAATGTTTCCTAAAACTTTGACTCTGGAGCTTCATCTAGCCAGTTTATCTTTAAAAAATTAGGCAGATCGGCTTCAAATTGTAGGCCGTAGATCGACTAAACTGCTACAAAAATCTAATTTCAGGCATAAAAAATTGAAATTTCTCTAGAAATATATTATGATTCAAGATGTTCTATAAATTTGTCACTCTCTTCATCTATTCAGTTCATCCTAAAAGTTTAAGATGTATCCGTTTTGAACGGTAGGCTACAAGTCAACTGGACTATTGAGGAATTGAATTTTGAGCATAAAAAGAAAAATATTTCTTAAAATAATTTATAAATCAAAATGTCCTTTAAAAAAGGCACTTGGGCTTCATATGAAATTTTTAGACGAAGCGGCTGGAAACTGTTGGCTATAGGACGAATGAACTGTAAAAAATCGAATTTTGAATATAAAAAGTATAATTTATATCTAGAAATAATTATTAAATCGAAATTTCCTGAAAAGTAAGAGTAGAATATCATCTATATAATTTATCCTGACATTTTTAGACGAATCGGTTGATTATTGTAGACTGAGGGTTAACTGAATTGCTACAAATAATACATCTCTAATGTTTTCTGAGTCTGCTGTGTCTAGTTTCTAAAAACGGACAATGTGCAGGCGCAGAAGTTCCTTTTTGCGATTTTAAATTAATTCAAAAAAGTTTTCTTGCAGATCGATAAAAAATTTTCTTAGATATTCAATACATATGCAATAGCTAGCGTTCTTTCGAGAAATATATATTCACGTTCTTTCTTAGTTGGCAGCGATTCACTGCCGTGAATATTGATAATTCTCCAAACGGTGATTTCTGGGCTATTATATTAGTCAAGGACTGTCTTTCTTTGGGAGCAGTTTCTGTTCATTATTTCTACTTTGGATTAATTGCATGAACAGAAGATAAAATGACAACCCTTCTGGAAGTAAAAAGATTGAAAAAGATAAAAATTTGGGGATAGGAAAAGATAGAACTTTTCTATCTCTCTCAATGGGTCACTTTGTATCCCTAAAATGCTATCTTTTCTTATCCCTAATCCCAATAACTTTCTATATATTTCTCTATCCTACGTCACGAAGGACTCTTATCTTTTTGGATCCATTAATCTATCTATCTATTACGAATTCCAATCTTTTTCAATCTCTTTCTCTATCCTTCGTGACCGAGGCGTCTTATCTTTTTCTATCCCTTAGTCTATCTTCTATTACGAATTTTAGTATTTTTCAATCACTTCCTTTATCCTTCATGACCGAAGACTCTTATCTTTTTCTATCTCTTAGTCTATATATCTATTACGAATTTTAATCATTTTCAATCTCTTTTTCTATCCTTCGTGGTCGAAGACTCTTATCTTTATATATTCCTTAGTCTATCTATTACTAATTTCAATCTTTTTCTATCTCTTCATGTATCCTTCGTGACCAAGGACTCTTATCATTTTCTATCCCTCAAGATTGGGGAGTCCATCGAAAAGTTAAAAAATTAATTTGACTTTGAACACGTATCAGAAATACGACGTGACGTCCATGCTTATATACCTACATAAATAAAATTAATTTCTCTATCTCATAGTCGACAACTGTGATGAACTTGGAAGAAAACGGTTTGGTAGGCCTCTACTTATAGGCCCGAAGACTGATTTTACTTGTTGGTCACTTTTACCCTCAGCCATTTAGCGTACCCTGCTGGAATTAAAAAGATATAGATCCTATCTTTTTGAATAATTTCGAATCTTTATGATAGAAATATATACAGAAAATGTATCCCATCTTTTTGTCTATATAAATTCACATCTTTCTTTTCCAATCTCCTTTTTTCTATCTCAACCTATCCTCCTTCTATCAACGTCAATATTTTTCTATCTCTCAATCAATCTAAACTCACTTTATCTGTTTCAATCTCCTTTTCCCTATCTCTTCTTATCTTCGATCTATCAGCGACAATCTTTTGCTATTTTTTTGTCTATATAAATTCACGTCTTTCTTTTTCAATACCCTCTTCTCTATCTCATCCTATCCTTTATCTATCCATGTCAATATTTTTCTATCTCTGAATTAATCTAAATTTCCATCTATCTTTTTCAATCTACTCTTCCCTACCTCATTATATCATACATCTATCAACGTCTATCTTTTTCTATCTATTTTTCCATATGAATTCATGTCTTATCTCTTCCAATATTCTCTTCTCTATCTCATCCGATCCTTCACCTGTCCACGTCAATCGTTTTCCATATCTCTATCAATCTAAAGTTCCGTCAATCTTTTTCAACCCCCTCTTATTTTATCTTATCCTTCATCTATACTCGTCAATATTTTCCCATCTCTCTTTCAATATAAATTTCCGTCTATGTTTCCTAATCTCATCTTCCTTATATCATGTCTATAAGTTTCTATCAATTCTTCAATGTCTATCTTTATCCATCTCTGTCTCATCTCATCCTGTATCTATTAAAGTCAACGTTTTTCTATCTCTGTGCATTTATATAGACAAAAAGATAGAAAAAGATTGACGTGTATAGATCGAGGATAAGAAGAGATAATGAAAAGGAGATCGAAAAAGATAAAGGGAGTTTAGATTAATTAAGAGATAGAAAAAGATTGACGTTGATGGAAGCAGGATAGGATGAGATAGAGAAAAGGAGAT
>CAKNXH010001371.1:67770-98123 GCA_932178445.1 Andricus quercusramuli
TTAAAATGGCAAATCGAACACATTCCACAATTTATGTGTTTGAAGATAATTCGGAATTAGCAACAGGCTACAGAAAGGTGTTTCATCATGAAAATTCCCATAATAATGTTCTCTTGCTAATGATTTTTTAAGGTTTACAGGAAAGTTTAAATAAGTCTGCAAGTCGTCGAGAATTTATAATTCTACACAATATTATTATAAATTATAGCCAATTAGGGCCAGTCATTTTCGGCTGTCGTTTTCCTGTCATTTTGCCTGTCGTTTCCCTGTCATTTTCTTGTGGTCGCGAAAAAATGACAGACAAAAAATGACAGGGAAAAAATGACACACCTGTCATTTTTTCCCTGTCATATCTTTTCGTAAGGGAAGATCAATAATGAAAACGAATTGACACCTAAAAATGAAAACTGACAAATGTCCACTCAGTAGTTCAAATTGCATTTATTCATTGCCTTTCCGTATTCGAAGCAGATCAATGTATTCATATTCTTACTTTCTGAAAAGAAAAACTGATGTTGAAGTATCTTTTACAAAGCTAGTTTTTATTGCTTCCTCATTCTTTGGACTATAATATGAAGAATACAACTAAACGAAAAAACAAAATTATATTCTAATTAAAGTGATGACAGCTTTTTATTGAAAGGAAATATTGCTTGATACAACTGTAACTTGAGAACTTGAAGGCCATTACGACGCCGGATGTATGTTCGGTTTGGCAAGTTGCCGACAATTCCACCGACAATTCTATTGTAATTCTATTCTTAGGTACTGTCGAAGATTCCTTCCTAATTTCTTTCGAGCTTGATTCACGTCCAAATTCCATCGATTGACATTTTGATCGTATCATCCTTTTCTAAAAGCTATTAGAATTTCTATTGACATTTGGAGCAAATTCTTAAATTAGATTTCGCTATATTGCAGACTAATTTTTTATAATTAACACTTTTTTCTTCTTAGGCGGATAAAATCAAGAAGAAGACTAAGAAGAAGGAGGACCCAAAAGCAGCGGCAGCGGAAGCTGCTCCTCCACCACCTCCAGAACCAGAACCAGAACCAGAAAAGGCGCCAACTCAAGCGGAAACACCTAAGTCTCGAGAATCTGGATCCAGCAGAGCCAGTCGTGGTAGCAGAAAAGCAAAGCGCACTGGGTCCAGTGTGTTTTCTATGTTCACTCAAAAACAAGTCGCTGAATTTAAAGAAGTAAATTGCATTTATTTTCATTTTATTAATATGCCAAAGTTTTAGAAATAACTATACTTGACTGCATTTAATTCATCCAAAAATGATAAATTAGTGAACAAAACAGGATGAATCCATTGGACATCTTAGCTTAGTTTCGCACACAATTGAAACCTGAGAAAGCTTTAAATTTTTGATTTATTATAATGAATCATCGTGAAAGCATACAATCTATTATGATAAATTTCATTAGAAATTATTCTTCAATAATTAGGCAATTTTTGCATCTCACAGATATCACAGATAGAAGAAAAATTCAAATAGTATCTGGTAGATGAAACGATCTGTCTGCGCTTGTCCAATAATTATCGAATTATTGAATCTCCTAGCTCCGATTTTTGCAGTTTTTATAGCATGTTGAACACTAGGGTGGCCCACAATTTTTTTCTTCGAATATTCACGAATATTCACTAATAGGGTTACTGTGTATCTTTGGTACCCTTTGAAAAAGATTTATGAGTTAAAATTCCAAAAATAATTTCTGATACGTATTCTATGGCTAATTATGAAGAGAAATGTTCAGGGTCAACTCGATGTACCTAATATTGACGATTCGGAATAAAATTTATAAAAGCTTCTTTTTTCATTATTAGAAATACGTGTTAAATTTCATGGGGCTTGCGAGACCTTTAAATATCATTTTTAACGCATTGATTTTTGTGTGGAATTGAAGCAATTCGGGGAGGGGTATACATGAAAATTCTAAAAAAAAAAAAAAAAATCCAATTCATTTTTGGACCACCCGATTGAATACTTTAGTAGAAAATACACAAATTTTGAAGGGATAGAATTTTGTGCAAAATAAGCATCAAAATAATCATATTAATTAGTCATAATTCCTTTAACTTTACTTCAAGATTCTTTACTATGTTTAACTTAATTTGAATTAATTCCCAGGGATTTGCATTGATTGATCATGACAAAGATGGTATTATCGGCAAGGAAGACTTGGCTTTCATCTATGACCAGGTAGGAAAACTCGTCGAGGATCAAGAATTAGAGGATATGCTTGAAGAAGTAGGTGTTCCTATCAACTTCACCCAGTTACTCCACTTATTCGCCGGACGTATGTCACAGGGTACGTGGTATAATAATATATTATCCTATTTATTAATTCATTACAATTTTTCAATTAAAATAAAATTCTGTTTTTCAAAATTGTAATACATGATGAAACTACTTAGGATCATATTTTTGAGAACAATAATTAATAACTAATTTTCTATATTTTTATGTACTTCCTTCTGCATTCCGCACCCTGAATTTCCGGCTCAATTTTAAAGGAGGTAAGTGTATAGTTCATATTACATTTCAATTAATTTACTCCTTGAGAAAATTATTATAATTTTCGCTCCTTTTTAGGTACGGATGACGATGATGTCGTAATTAAGGCCTTCAGTACCTTCGACGATGGCAATGGAAAAATCGACGGTGAAAGGTAAACTTCTTCATTCTAAGATCAGAATATGTTCATTTGACTCGATTGGACAAGAAATTATTGAAACTTGACTTTTTAATTTAATAACTTAATTTCTGATTTCTTTCAGATTCAGGCACGCTTTAACGTGTTTCTGTGAAAAGTTCACCCCAAAAGAATGTAACGAGGCGTTTGATCATTGTTTCATCGATGACAAAGGTAGAATTGACATTGAAAGTCTGATCAATATGTTGACTGGTAAGGGTGAAGAAGACGACTGAACATCGGATGAGCTAATCCAAAAATCTGCCATTTTCCATAAAAATAAAAATGATACTATCTTAATAATATAAATATTGTTCTTATAATTAATGTATTTAAAAACATCATGACGACAGCTCTGATTTTGATTCAAGCGAAACTACAATAATGTTTCTGACGTTAGAAGACACTCATTTAAAAAAATCTGCTGTCAAAGAAACTCATTTCCAATGTGACATTTTCCAACATGGATTTTGTCACTTATGTATAGATATATATGCTCATATATGTTATAATAACAAGTTGATATATCTAACATACAATAAATTATTAATAAAGACATTATCAAACCAAATAATTTCCCCATCTTGAATATTTATTAGGTATTTCTTTAATTTAATATAATAAACATTGTTATCAATCTGTTTATTTTCAATTCAAAGATATGATTTTAGTTGAGAAAGAAGATAAAAGTAACATTGTTTTATTGTACACGACATGCTTTATTGTCTTCAGAGTGTATCACATTATTACACTTTCTTATATATTATATTAAATATAAAATAAGTTTAAGGAAAACAGTTTCTGACCAGAAAGTAATTAGGTAAATTTTTTTACCCGATGTAAACCAAATAGTTTACTATATAAGTACGTAGATGATCACCTCATTATTTAGCTGCTGTAGAATATTTATTTAATTTTTCTCTTTAGTAAAATTAAGTTTTCGTTGGCCTTTCGCCAAAAATCGAAGAACCAACTCTCACACTCGAACTCCCAAGTTCAATCTGTAAAATTACAAGTAATTGATCCATATACAGAATGGTATTTAAAATAAATTAAATTTGTTTAAATTACAAGTATGAAAACTCTTTTCATCACTGAACAAATATTAACAAAGCAAAAGAGAGAGATACGTAATTTTTTTCTTAAATTCCAAACCAAGGGCCCCCTTTATTAGGGTCCGTAAGTTTTAACCCCCACCTCCTTATCGTACGTCATTTTTGATCATGAAAATTTTTCCTTAATATAGTCATTACTTTTTCTTATGAATGAACAAACTAGTTCAACTTTAAATCAAGTAGTTGAATTTTTAACCAACAGACATGAATTCACAACAAAAAATGTAATAGCGAAAATAGAATGATTAAAAAAAAAGTTGCATTTTTTGCCCAAAAAGATCAAATTTCTACCAGAAGAGGTGCATTTTCAACCGAGAAAGATTTCTTAAGAATTAAAGAATAGAAAATATCCAAAATATGGAATTTTCCAGCCAAAAAGACTAGCTTTCTACCAAACAGTTAAATTTTCTACCAAATAACTTAGTGTGCAGACAAAAAGATGAATTTTTAACCTTAGGATTTATTTTGTACTGAAATCAATTAATTCTAAACAAAATACATACATTTTTACAGACAAGATAAAGTTTTAACCAAAAAGAATTATTTTCTATAAAAAAACACGAATTCTTTACCAAATTGTCGAATTTTCAAGACAAAAAGACGAATTTTCTACAAAACAGTTGAAGTTTCAGCCCAAATACATAAATTTTCAACAAAAAAAGTTTATTTTACTTACTAAACAGCTAAATTTTCAGTAAAAAAAAAAATTAATTTGTAACCAAGAAAACCAATTTTTATGGAAGCAGTTCCATTTTCAGCCAAAGAGTTTAATTTAACCAAAAAAGGCGAATTTTTAACATTATACAAAGTACATTGCTCAATTTTCAACTAAGAGGATTAGTTTTCTATCGAACAGTATGATTTTTTAACAAAATACATGAATTTGCAATCAAGTAGTGAAATCGTCAGGTAAAAGGTAAATTTACAGTTTAAAAAATCTATTTTCAACCCACCAATTAATGTTTAACAAATTAGCTCAACTTTTCACCAAATTGTGGAATTGTTTAGACGAAAATCCGAATTTTGTACAGAGCAGTTAGAATTTTCAATCCGAAAGTGTAATTTTTTATCAACGAATTTAATTTTTAACCAAAACAGTTTAATTTTTAAGCAAACAGTTATTATTTAAACCAAAAAATATAAAATTTCTACTAGTTTTCTTCTAGTTCCAAAAGAACGAATGTTAAACAAAATGGGTGAATTTTTTAACAGACAGGAAGACTTTTTTAGCAAAATTTTAAGCAATGAAAATAAACTTTGTACCAAAAAATATCAATCCTTGGATACAACTTTAATAGTATACTTTTTAACTGAAAAGAACAACCTTTCGTCAAAAGATAGTTGGATTTTTTGTTTGGTTCTATTAATTCAGTTCGCATGTAAGTTAGTGAACAAAATATAATTAATTTCCTATAGGGCATGTAACAACTTTAGTTCTTGGGTCTTTTTCACTGATGAGCTGAAAGTCATCGATTGAAAGTGTTTGCCAAATAATTGCAAGTTCAATTCCTTTCTTCAAAGAGAAAAATATGAGTTTTTGTAGGTAAACTTTCAAAATTCCGTTGAAATTAGCATTTAAATTGAGTCTAAATAGGTCATCTCCGTTTTGACATGTTACTTATACTCAACGGTTTATTAAAATAAAAACACGAACGGTTCTTTGTTATTTATCATTAATTATTATTATTTAATACTTATATGAATAATAATTATCAATAATATTGAATAATAATGAAATGTCACGCAATGCCCCAAAAAAGCCGCTTTCAACTTCATCGGACCGAAAGAAGTATTTTAAAAAGTTGTTAAAAAGTTGTATAATTGAAAAAAATCGAAAGAAATGAAAAGCCCTGCTTAACTTCGGTGATAGAAAGAGAATATTTGAAGAATTCCATGTATACAGGCGAACACATTGACATACAATGAAACTTTCCTTATAAGAATGAATGATAATAAATTATACTTACAGCATGTTCAAAATCACTGGACATTCCCATAGAAAGTTCAACATTTTTCATATCAAGCCCCAATTCATGACAAATATTTTTCCGGCATTCTATCAAAGAAAGAAAATCTGGATTCGGTCCCTTCAAAACATCATAACCATATTGACCAATAGTCATCAGTCCCATGAATTCCAAATTTTTGCAGTTCTCCAAAACATGTTTTACTAAGGATGGAGCTTCTTCTACTTCACATCCATTCTTCTCTGTAACGGAACTCTTCATTAATAATAATATAAAAATGTCTTCAATTCATGAAAATCATTTAAAGAAAAAAGTATTACCATTTCCTTTACTGGTATTTACTTGTACCATAATTTTCAATTTAGAATCATTGCTATTTCTAAACTTGGGCCATGCATTGTCAAGGGCAGAAGCCAATTTTTCACTGTCAACAGTTTCGACAAGATAGAGATTTGTCACTCCTAAGACTTTGTTCACTTTATTTCTTTGCAGGTGACCAATAAAGTGCCAACAAATATCTTTGCATTGTTCTAATATTTTTGGATTGCTGGATTTTTCGACTAACTCATTTACGTAATTTTCTCCAAAGTGTCTCTGACCAGCAGTGTAAGCTTCTATTACTGCTTCAGCTGGTTTTATTTTGCTCACCGCAACCAGAGAAGGTTCAAATGAACTAAATTCCTGGAAGGTAAATATGATCAGTAGTGTTGAAATTCTATATGTCGCTTCATAAAATTTTGAACATTATAAGAAAAAACTATGGACTATTTTATAATTTTTTTAAAGATTCCAAGAGATTTCTAAACATTTAAAAAGATTTCAAACATTTCTAATTTGGAAAAAGAATTATAATTCTGAATTTGGACATGAGATCATTTTTGATTATAAGAATTACAATTTTGATTTGGAACAGAGAATTTTGTGAAAGAATTATAGTTCTGAATTTTTGTAATCCTTTTTCAATACTCTTCTTCTAAATCAGAATTAAATTTATTTTTGTTTAAATTACTGATTTATGTAATAAGTTTTTTGTTAGAAGTCAAATAATAATTATTCACCGTAACTTTCCTGTCGTAAAGTCTAAATTATTATTCTTTACAGAAGTCCCCTGTCCCATATCTAAGATTATGATCCCTTATGGAAATTTCCTTCTCGGAAATGAAAGTTCTAATTCTCTACGAAAATTCCCTGTCTCAAAGTCTAAATTGCAATTTTTTACGGAAATTCTATATTCCAAGTCACAATCACATTTATTTCCAAAATTTCCCTCTTGAAAGTCATAATTACATACATTTCCAAATGTTCCCTGTTAAAAGTCAGAATTATATTTAACTGAGAATTTTTCTATTATAAATCGTATGGCAACTCTATTTTTTCAAAATTTGGAAGGGAAAAGTTTCGAATTTTAGAAAATTTTTATTTGTAAGAAAAGATCATTTTAAAATTCAAACCAATACTAATTCGAAACAAAGAATTTTCAAAATCTGACAAATTTTGACTTGGAACGGTTTTTTAAAAATATAAATTCCATGTTTATCAATCAGGATAAAAATTATTTTTCAAAATTTCCCGCTTCATTGAGAAGAAAATGTGCCCGCCCAGGAAAAAAGAACCCATTGAAAAGGCGACTCCGTGAATTGCGTATCTGTCATTTGCAGTTTGAAATTTTTAAAACCGAATTGGTTTGCGACTATGTGAATCGGTCAGTTTCTCGAATGAGTTTGAATCTGCAATGTACTACAATATCCATTTCAAGCAAAGTCATATTGAATCGGTTTACCTTTTTTTGAATGAGACCGATTTTTTTCAGGTTACGCTGCCATATTTCGCATGATTTTTAAAATTTATAAATTATTGATAGATTAAGAAAAATCATAAGCAAGGCTACTAGATTCATTTTGCTATTTTAGTTCTAGAGAATGTGAAGACTTTTGTGGCTTATAAGTCTGTCAAAAAAATAATAACGAGTAAAATTCTGTTAAAAACCAATCGGCGGCAATCTGGAATTCCAGTGACAGATACGCTATTCAAATGACTTCGAAACCCATTCAAAGCAAGTGAATGGAGTTTTGTTTTCTGGGCGCTGGGCACATTTTTTTGATTTTTTTTTGTTTGATTCAAGGGGTCTCGAAACGTGGAGATTAAAAAAATCCGCGATAGGCAGTTTTCACACAAAACTAATACCTTCTCAATATGATCAGAATGTAATAACCTATTCCAAGATGAAATTATCATTCTTTACAAAATCTCCTGTTCTAACGTCAAAACCTCGATCAAAATCATAATTCTTTCGGGAATTTTTTTATATACTATTTGTTTATTCCCGTCCAAACTCAGAATTAAAATTTCTCTAGAAAATGTCCTACGTGAAGTCACAATTAAATTCATTGCCAGGATTCCCTGTCCCAAGTCATGATTATATTTATTTACAAAATTTCCATTCAGAAATGTAGTAACTCCCCTTTTCCAAAATTCGGAGCTAAAGTGAAAATTATAATTCTTTACGGAAATTTAAAGTTCTATTTCATAATTATAATTCTTGCATACAATTCCCTATGTCGTAATCAAAATTATAATTCTTTGCGGAAATACGCCTGACCTAAGAACAAAATTCTAATTCTTCACGAAATTCCCTGTTCAAATGTCAAAATTATAATTCCTTCCGGAAATGCCATGTCCCAATTGTGAAATTATATTACCTACTCAACTGAAATTCCCTGTATCATACTCGAAAATTATAATTCTTTGGTCAAATTCGCTGTGGCAAAGTAAAAATTATAATTCTTCGCGGTAATTATGTCCCCAATTCGAAATTATATTTCTTCACGGGTATTCTATACTGCAAATTTAGAATTTTAAATATTTGATAGAACTCCCTATATCAAAGTCGAAATTATAATTCTTTACAAGTCAAATTTTTATACATTTACAAAACTTTCTACTACAATTCAGGAATATCACTCTTTTTCCAAACTTTGGAAGAGGGAAGTTTCAAATTGTGACGAATTCTGACTGGAAATGGGGATTTACGCTTAAATTCCCTTCTTCTAAATCAGAATTAACATTCTTTTCCATAATTCCCGTATTACGTCAAAAAATTCCCTGTTCCAAGATGAACTATAATAATTCTCAATGCGAACTCTCTTTCGTTAAGTAAAAATTGTAATTCCGCAATGAAATTTCCTGCTCTTACCCAGGAAAAAAGAACCGATAGCAAGCGAGTCGGTTTGGATTGCGTATCTGTCAATTGCAGATTAAAAAAATAAAAATGCAATCGGTTAGCCACATTTTTAATCTGTCGCCTGTGCGCGATGATTCAATCTAAATGAATGTGCACATTCGTTAAAATGCTGAGTGAATAGACTTGAATGAGACTGAATAACCTGAAATGTGTTCTACGGGCATTCTACGATTTATTAATGTGCGCATGAATGGGTTGAAATTCAATATGAAATGGAGATCTTAAAAGATCACACTCAATGGTGAAAATACGATACACAAATAGCAACTTTGTATGAGCGTAAATCTGACACGTATAAGTTACCCCCGGTTATGATCAACGCGACATATATCAGAGGTCGCGATACCCGGGTCGTGACAAATTTTCGGAAGACAGATTAAATAAAAATTAAAGCAATTCAAATTAAACAATATTGTAATATATTATAATTAATGCAACAATTTATTTCTAAATTGAATAATTATGAAGTTTTAATTCTTTTTTCACAATAATTTCAATCAATTATCCTGTACAGGAATTATAAGATTTACACTGAATGTGTCAGTGCCATTGTTTTATTCAGTGCACATATCCTAGTGCGGCTACAGGGAGCTGTGCATGTGTCAGAAGCAAACTCCGCAATCCGCTCATATATATTTGCATCCCAAACATCTAAATGTTTAGGATTTCAATTCCGCATTTTTGTTAAAGATATTTTTTATAAAATAAAACGTGAGTGATAGTTTTTGTGAATTTAAAATTGATGTATGGTGAATGTGAAGCTTCATAACCTAAAGATTGTAACTTATTGATTTGTTAGTTTCAATGATAAAGAGATATTATAAACTCAAATTGAAAGAAAAAAATCAGTTTTTAATATGTTCAACATTCAGATGTAGTGTGATGCAAATATTTGAAAAATAATGTTCAACAAAATTAATTAAAATGCCAGGAAGTAAATAGTCTATAAATAAAAGTAGACTATGTATTTCAGAATTTGCTTAAAAGTTGTAAATTTAACTATTTTTTTATGAATAATTCTAGCTAATTAAATTAATTTTTGTTACTTTCAATAAATTATTTTTTATCGGAACTATTAATTGTTCCTGGATTAGATAATACCCATTCATAATCGCTACTGAATGCGTCTCAGGAAAAAAAATACGTTGCCCATTAATAAACTCATGTTCTCATTCAAAAGTCAGCCTAACCAATGGGTGGCAATCTGGAATTCCAGTGACAGATACGCAATTCAAAAGTCATAAAAACCCATTCAAACGCAAGTGAATGGATTTTTGTTTCCTGGGTAAGTGAGCCTAAAATTAAAATTCTTTACGGAAATTCTGTATATCTTTGCAGGAATATGCCTGTTCCAAAATCAACTTTCTAATTTTTTACAAAATTCCCTGTTGAAAATTAAATTTCTTTATTGAAATCACTTGTCACATACTTCAAATTATAATTGTTTAGTGTAATTCCCTGTAAAAAAATATTTTTTTTAAAGGAAATATGCCTGTTCTAAAATGAATCACTCAAAAAAAGGGGAAAAAAAAAAAAAAAAAAGAACTTTATTGAACCAAACATCTGTTTTCTATGACATACATGAAATTTTGTTTAATTCAAATATATTTTGATTGTTTCAACAAAATATTTGATTGAAAGTTACATTTTTTTGCTGAATCAACCAAATACTCTATCCATCAAAGTAATTGGTTAAAAAACCAAAAAATTTAGTTTGGTGAACCAAATATTTTGTTGTCCATTTTATAATCATATTCTTCGGCTGAACCAAGAGAATTTGGATTGATTCAACGAAATGGTCTTCTGAGTGTACGAAATTCCCTGTTCAAAAATCAAAATTACAATTTTTTATTGACATTTTCTGTGCCAAAGTAAAAAATATAATACTTCATGAAAATTCCCTGTCCCAACTTGGAATTATAATTCTTTTAGAAAATTTCCGAGTTTTTCTTCGCAGTGAAAAAAATTCCCAACATTTTTCAGTTTTCTGGATTTCCAGATCTCAAGTTAAATACGAATATCAAAATCCTTTCGAAAACCTTTCAAAATGTATAAAAATGTTTGAAAAAATGAAAATGTCTTACCGGTGATCTTTTGGCTGATGCTTGAATGATTTTCTCACGAATTACCTTCAAATTTGCAGCCACTTCAACCATTTTGAACATTGAAACTAATCTATTCTTGCGCTAAAGTATATCACATGATTAAATCAAATAACTCTCTGAAATTGTTAATATCACCAATTATCAGTTGCCATTTTTGTACACAACCAGACATCAACACGAGTGATAATTCCCTGGTGAAAATTTGTAAAACTAACTAACCAATTTTTTATTAACATTTGCTGGCTGAAAATAAATTACTAAATTACAACTGAAGGTAAGGCCGCTAGCCTCAAAACAGCCGATAAAGCAGCGCTTTGTAATAATATGAATAATTTCCTAGAAATTACTATTCAAAGAATCATTTAGTAATAAACTAGTCATGCAATTTATTTAAACAGAAATTGTTATTATAATTATAAAATTGTTTCTTACTGATTTTAAATAAAGTGGGAAGATGCAGCATCTGACATCTAGTGAACAGCTCTAGCTTAAAAGTGGGAGACCGGAAGGTATCGCCATCTACAGTTAGAATTACAGACTTGAATTTAAACCCTTGAGGCTCAGGTAGCATTTGGAAGCAAAGTCCCCCAACATCTAAAATACGAATGCTGAATGGCCTAAATCATAAAATTTAAAAAATTTAGAACTACACACTTTGCTGGGCACATTGAATTACTTTTTTTTTTATTTATTTCCAAATTTCATTTATGTGCATTATAGAAGTGAGAAGAATTGAAATGAATAAAGCACCCTAGCGAAAGTATCGGATAGGAATTCCTTCCGAACCAATCCGAATCATTCCAGAATCTGTATCCGAACCAATTCGACTCAATTCGAACCAATACAAAAAAAGTTCTACATTTCGTTTGACCCAAATCGTTTAAAAATTAATCCGACTCAATCCGTTTCAATCCGAACTCCAAAACGAACCAGTCCGAATCAAAGTTTCAATCCAAATGAATCCGCGAATCAATTCAAACTCAAATTGATATACACTGAATTTTCAATTCGAATGAATCCGAGTTCGGTTTGAATTGGATTCATTCAGATTGAACATAGGTTTAGATCAATCTGAGTTCGGATTTATTTGGATTAAAAATTTGGTTCGGATTTATCCGGATTGGATGTTCGGATTGAACCGGATTGAGTCGAATTAATTTTTGACCGATTTGGATCGTACGAAATGTAGAAATTTGTCGGATTGGTTCGGATACAGATTCTGGAATGATTCGGATGACTTCGGAAGGAATTCCTATCCGATACTTTCGCCAGGGCAGACGTATTCAATAGTCTTTAAACTGTAATATAACAAGAGGAAATATAATTTTAATATGAAAAAATGGAAAAAATTGTGTGCCAAAAGTAACTAAAATATAACCATTTTTTTAAAATTGTTATTAAATCGCAGTGTTCAATTTAAAAAATTGAAACGCACCTCATAAGGTCCATTTTTCATCCAAATTCTCAGAATTTGCTCCCTTTCTTCAATTTTTGATGCTAAAATATTAAAAATTGCTCTTTGAAATGGAAATGATTTTCATGCACTTGTAATTGAAAATTAATTTACGAAAGTCCTTTATAATCTATTTTCTATATGTTGAAAGAGTATTTCAAATTTATTGTTATAAAAAAATTCTATGACATTTATCATGCTCTAATCCACCGATATTTAAAATTATAAATGCCACAAAATAACGGAGATAGAATCTAAAATCGGGACTAACCTATAGGTCACTTCACATGTCGACTGTCATCAAGAATAAGTCACTCTAACCAATTTTTCCGAAAACAGAGCGTATCAACTGTATTATGCTGTAGTATTAACTGTATTATATAGTAGACTTATTCTTCGGGACAGTCGATTTATGTAATTTGCAGACTAACACTATTTTGATGTAAGTAATTCTATTTTCAAGTCAAAAAAAACTTCATCAAATAATGAAATTATCGTCAAAAAAAAAACTTCCAATCATGTTAGAGTTTGAAAATTAAATACATGCAAAGGGACTTATAGGTTATGGGTCGTGATTTTAGATTCTATCTTGATTATTCTGTAGCATTTATAGTTTCAAATATCTGTGGATTAAAGCATGATAAAAGCTACTAAGTTTGTTCATAATAATAAATTTGAAATACCATTTCAACATATAAAAAATAGGAGATGATGGATTTTCATAATTTAATTTTCATTTAAAAGTGCATGAAAATCACTTTCAATTACCGAGAACTTTAAATTTAAGTTACATTTGTAATTTAAAAATTCTTGAACTTTCAAGAATTTTTTAACAATATAGCAATATTTTTACCTGTTTCGAAAATTGCTATTTTAGTACAAAAATACTCGGGACCAATGCGAAACTTTCAGAGTGATTATAAATGAAGAACTATGGTAGACACACACTTTAAATCCTGAATTTTTTCTATTTTTCTCTTTACAAGAAATTCATCTCCGAAAAATGAAAAAAAGCTCGAAAGTGAGGAATTTCAAAGTGCAATTTTTAATATTTCAGGATTGAGAATTGAAAAAGGACTTACATTCTAAAAATGCAGGTGAAAAGTGAACCCTATATGGTTAGTTCTATTTTAAAAATTAAACAAAGTGATCGTTTTATAACTTTTTCGAAAGTGTGGAAAAACGTTTACGTTTTAGTTATTTCGGGAAAATAAAATGGAATGACTCAATAATCATAGTTTATTGTCAAACTAATATATTTTATCATTTTACAAACATGTGAATTCAGCTCGGAATTCAGCATACTATAATTTACATATACTATACGTTAGAGGTTAAAAAAAAAGAAGTTTGAAATGAAAATTGATAATTGATTTTCTGGTTTCCTTTGGGTTAAAAATGAAACAGTGGGAGGTGAAATGAATAAATAAAATAATATATAAAATTTTCTCTTTGCAAATTCATCTGTTTTCACACCAGAAAAATTGTTTTCTTCGAAAATGGCAGATCATAATGCAAAATTATACACGATATAAAAGATATCGCTGATTAAGTTTGTCTTTTCTGTTTGCAATTTTGTGAAAAATCAATTTTTTCAACTAAAAATTAAACTTTTTTAATTTTTGTTGAAAACTTTTACTTTTTACTTGAAAATTCAAATATTTTATTGAAAATTAATATTTTTTGTTAATAATTGGTCTTTTTGGTAGGAAATAATTCTCTTTGTTCGAAAATTCTTTTTTTTTTTTATATAAAATTTAACTCTTTGTTCGAAAATTCATATTTTTGATATAAAATTTAACTCCTTGTTCGAAACTTGAACTGCTTCGGTAAATATTTGTTTGGTCAAAGATTTAATTAGTTTGTTCAAAATTCGTTTTCTTTTGTTTGAAACTTTTTGAAAAATAATTTTTGAAACTTAAAATTCAACTATTCTGGTTAAAGACTCATCATTTTAGTCATACATTCATCAGTTTCGTTGAAAATTTATCTCTTTGTTTCACATCCAACTGTTTCGTTTTTCAATTCTTTTTTTCACTGAAGAGTTTACCTATTATATTTATATTTGAAGATTATTCTCTGGTTGAAAATTGAACTATTTTGTTTGAAATTAGTTTTTTTTTGTTGAAAATTTATTGTTTTGATTGCTAATTTCACCGGTTCTAGTTGCAGATTCATCATTTTAGATGAAGATTTGTCTCTTTGGTGAAAAATTTAACTATTTTGTTGAAAATTCTATTTTTGTAGTTAAAGTTAATGTATTATGGTTGAAAATTAAATTCTTTTACTGATAATCTAACTATTACATTTGTGGTTAAAAAATGGATGTTTTGTTGTTAAAAATTTTACTAATTGTTACAAAGTAAACTATTTTCTTGAAAATGCATTTTCTTTTAATTAAAAATTAATTAAGTCAGTTGAAAATTCAACTATTAGTACTATTACGTTTCAAATTAATCTTCTTTAGTTCAAAATTCAACGTTTCCTCGTACATTTTAATTTGGTCTTAGAAAGCTTCAAATCTTTTAGAAGTGGAAGTCGGAAGAAGGTCAATCTAAAGAAACTCTTTCAGAAAAAAGAAAATAAAGTTTCAGAGCCACAGATATATAGACCAATATCCGAAAATTGTTATTTTTCTCCTACCCTGAAATTCAAAATTTCCTAAAACATTTCTTGTTTAAGAAATATTATTTCGATCATGACTAACCTACTACTTTTAAAAAATTATAAGAATTGCCTGTCGACAAATATGAATAAAGTTGTCTACAAATTAATTTTCTATCCGCAAAAGTGGATCATTTTGATCTGAAGTTGATAGGCAGAATTATAAATGTACAACAGTTTGATATCCCGAGATTTACTGTGTCTTCATAACAATTTTATTGCATGTGTCCTTAAATAAGCATAATTAAATTTAAAATTACCAACAAAAGATACTCATTTATAGTAATTTTTTGCATTCTGCTTTCAGTCGAAGTTTTTTTTGACCAAAATTTTCTACTATTTACTTTTCACTCTATACTTACACACTTCAAAATCAGAACTGCACGAAGTGTGTCGAGTTGAACAGAGTTTTAGGCCCTGCGGAATACACAATAATTACCCGAATTGCTGTTAATTAAGCTTGAAATACGAGTTTATGAATAAGTCTGGTATCAATTATAAAATTATCTCCGTCAAATAGCATTTCACGACGAAGATTTTAATGTCATTCAGTATCAGTCATTATGCTGTGGACCGTATAGGGGAGATCGTTGAGGCTGATAAAGTCGATATGACATTTGTGGCTCGCGCGAGATCTGTTTCGTAAAAGTTAGGAGTCCTGTAATGCTAGTTTATGATCGATAAATAAATTTAGTCAAGAGTATTATAAGGCCCGCGTTCAGCTTACACAACAATTTTGCGCAGGAATACAAATGAGAGTCGGCGCTTTAAATCATTTTATTTATTACGGCTATTCTCCGACTCGCAGACCCAATTTGTTTAAACGTATAAATTTGCACCACCCGAACAGATCGCGGAAGATTTATGATGAAAATATTCGATAATTTTTCCATGTTAAAATATTAAGTCGTATCGATTACTGGTCTATTACTTGATAGAAAAACGAGAAAAAATGTACCTCTGCTATACGGAACGCCGCTATACATGAGTAGAGCGTTATTCAATTATGCGACCGGGGCTATTTAATGAAAACTTCAGTATTAGGAATTTCACCAAATCAGATTATAAATATGAATATACTTTACCGTAAATATACCGATTCAGTTAAAATTCTTCTGACTGAAGTATTCATGAAAATAGTTTCTCAAGGTAAAGAGATGCAGATCAGCGTCACCATCTGATATAGGAGATACCAGAAATGATCTACCACAGCCTCGGTGGCGTACGTGGTTAACGCTTCAATCATGTATAGTGGCGTCCCCTGTTCAAATCCGATCAGAGGTATAGTTTTCCTCGTTTATCCAACAAATAATAGGACATTGATCGAAACTGTTTAATATTTGAACATCGAAAATTAATGAATTACTCTGGTCGAAAAAATAACATGATTGTTTAAATATTCGATAATGTCAGGATATTGTTGACCGAATTCTGATCAAACCTGGTAGGCTGTGCATACTGAAGTCACAGAATCGTTTCGGGACCAAATATGTTGTTCTTTAAGGGAGTAATAGTTATGAGTGATAGAACTTTTAAAGATGGTGATGACGCACATTTCATAAAAAATTGGTTGAAATTTTTTCTATATGTTGTAGTATCTAAATTAATATTGATATTTGACTTGTTTTTCTTTATTCTGTTGGATCTTTTTCCCAGCAGGATATTTACAAAAATTTAAACGGCTTTCCTGAAAAACTTTGAGCTAAATTTTCTCGAAAAGGCGATCGTTTTCTCTCAGGATTTTTCGTCTTGTTTGATACTAATATAGTGCATTTATGAAAAAAAAATGTGATTGTGTATACGTCTAGAAGAAGAGAACATTGGATTTATTTGTATGAAAAATGAAAATTCGCATTTTAGCCAAAATATGAATATTGATTTGAAAAATTTCTTCAATAAACTTGCAGATTTACACATTCAATTTTCAATGATAAAATTATTTATATTTTCAATATTTTTGCATGTACGCTAATTTTTTGTTTATTCAGAGGTTTAACTATGGACTAATATAATGACTTCTAATAAGAAAATAACATCTGCATTTTTGGTTAGAAAAAATAAGTAACTGTTTCCTCGCCGAATTGTTGCCTCTCGGTAATTGGTTTTGCCACCTTATTGAGACAACAATGTTATTAATTTTTTTCAGAAAAACTTTTTTTCATATTTGCTCATCAATATGATTGAGCATTTCTCAAAACAAGCCACACAGATTTTCAACATTTTTCAGGCATTGCAAACAGTTTAAACAAAATAAAAGACTTAAATCTTCGAGAATATTCATTTTTTCGCTACCAAAAAACTACTTTGTGCTTGAATTAAGGACACTTTGAAGTTATACGTTTATATTCATAAAATTCCTTTTCGATTCAGCAATGTTTCTAGCGTCGAAAAACAACAATTGAAAGTTGTTTATTAAATGAACAATGTAAAAATTTATATTTGATATTGATTAATAATCATTTTTTATAAGTTGTAAACTTTTTTCATAAGAGTAATGTTTTTTCATTCATAAGACATATCTAATAATACCATTCTAATTCTTAAGATCATGGAAAACTCTTTTTTTCCATAGGCCCATTTTTCAAAAATATAACTATTTTGATGGAAATTTGTTTTATTTTTTGGTTTAAATTGTAAATAACCTTTTAAGGAACGAATGAGCTGTTGTAAATAAACATTGATTGAAAATTACGACTTTTGCCTAGAGAGTAAGGAAATACACAAATATGCCAATAACTACATTTAAATAAACAATTATGTCCTCAACTATTTTTTCATTATTTAGGCTTGGGTTTCTTTTTCAACATTTTGTGCAATAATTAACGGATCTTTTTTGGTCAATTTTATAAATCGAGTTAAATGTTAGGTAATTTTGAACTTGACAGTACTCCTAGAACATCCTTAAACTGCCATTGTTAATAAATGAATCGGAATGCATTTAATGCGAATTGAAATATGTATCAGATTTTTGAAAGTTTAATTTTCGAATAACCGCTATTTGTTTTAGCGACTTGGTTGTACAAAATCGATGGTGATTTGGATGATTGATGAAGAACAAGTTAAGAATGTCTTAATCGCTGATCGGGCCCACTAGGTCTCATTATAAAGAGCCAAGCTAGCTGGACCAAAACTTATCTCACATCTCAGGGGTTAACCTTGTTAGCAAGCTGAACTACGGACTATTACATTTATCCGTTTCAGTCCTTGGAACTGACCTATTGAGAAAGCTATGGACCTCTAAGGGCAGTGATGGATATTTTATGGAGTATGTCCTGACGTTGTCGACCCTGGGACTTGAAATATTTCTCCTAGAACCACTTCACGCCTTTGTTCTCCTACTAACAAGCTTTTAGGGAAAAATTTAATTCATTTTATGGAAATGATCCTACTTCGAAGTATTTATTCGGCTTGTTTTTAATTGTTATTTTGCGTTAATCTCTATATTCTATAAGAATTCGAATTACGCTATCTTAGTAAGGGGTCGTTCAAAAACCACTCAATACTTCCTGGGAAGAGGGGTGGGGGTAACAGGTTTTGTAACTATTTGTGAGCCCGTTTCCACAGAATTCCTCTCTTTCCCCCTCTTTTCAAGAAACTTCCACCTTTTCTTGTTTTTCGCTTGAATACAAACTAAATTAAAACAAGTGAAAAAGTTATATATAGTTCATATATATATAGTGGACAAAACATTGATATTTTTCAATTGTTTTACATAGAAAATTCATAAAACAAATTAATAATATAATTCTCTTGTCCACTATATATAAACTACATATAACGTTTACACCTGGGTATAGAACTCAAAAAGAAAATTTAATTATTATTTGTTGAAAGTTAACTAATTTTATTTGAAAAGTCTACGCTTATATTTTTGTTTCAGAATTCATCTCGTTTCGTTAAAGATACTACCGTTTACTGAAAACTCAACTAAAGAAACTAATTTGTTAAAAATATATTTTTTTAACTGACAATTTAACTATTCCACCATCGGTTGAAAATCGATTATCTTTGGTTAAAAATTCAACAATTTAGTTGAAAATGTATGTATTTTCTTTTGAATTCATCTTTTTGTTAGAAAATTAATCTTTTTGGTTGAAAATTCAACTACTTGGTTGCAACTTGTCCTTTTATGTTAAAAATGTATTTCATCATATTAGAAGATTCATCTCTTTGTTGGGAAGTTGAACTATTTTGATGTAAATTCGTTTTCTGTAGAAAATCAATTTTTTTCAAATGTAAATTTTACTATGCCATTTTTGGTTGAAAATTCATTTTTCTTGGTTGATAATTCAACTGTTGAAGTTCATTCTTTTTTGCTTCAAAATTGTATCATTTGATAGAAAATTCATCTTCTTAGGTGAAAAATTCATCTATTCATTTGGAAAGTCTCTTCTTCTGCTTGCAAGTTTAACTGTTTCATTATAAATGCAACACTGTTCTGATATTTATTTTTTGTATGTTGAGAATTCAAATATTTGGTTGAAAAATCATCTTTCTTGATCGAAAATTCATCTTTTCGGGTTTTAAAGCCAACTGCTTTATGAAAAATTGATCTTTTTAGCTTGAAAACTCTACTTATTGGTTGAAAAATCATTTTTCTTATGTGAAAGTTAATCTTTTCGTTTGAAAATTCAACTATTTTGTTGAAAATGCAATATATTTTGACCTGAAATCTCAAACATTTCATATAGAATTAAATATGGTACCAATTAGTAAAATTATTTTATCGAAAAGAATTTATTCCCCCATTGTTCCCTTATTTTCATAGAAAGTTACCTTATCTCCCCTACTTCGAGAGAATTTTGGGCTGTCAAGTCTCTTAAAACATTCTGTTTGAACGTTTTGTATTTTAGTTTAGGTGCTTATCAAATGAAATTAACAAAACAATTTTTGCGTTAAAAGATGAAAGTCGCATTTTTTATATCACCTCGCTTGTCCAAATGACAAACTTCCATCTCACAGAAATGAAATAAAAAGGTTCTCACTTGTAGAGGCAAAATGAAAAGATGCTAACACGCGTGGCGAACTCTTGAACCTTCAAAATCCTATGCAATAAATTGGATTGAGAACATCAGCGCCTTTTTATTTGATTTCTCCAGGATGGAACCATGTCATTTGGACACGTCAGTATTTCACCTGGATTATTGATACAATTATTCATAATCACGAATGATGCGCCGAAGAAGATGAATGTATGCATATTAATTTAAAGGCAACTTTTGCGCCTAATTTCCATAAAGTAAATTGATGTAAAACTGGAAGACTGGTAATACGATTCTCGGTAGTAGGGTTTCTCTTCACAGCAATGGTCAACTATAACAATGTCAAAACACAGCTCGTGCAAGGAGATAAAATAAAAAATATTATGGTCCTCGTTTAAGACAATTAAGGTAGAACCGGTTAACAACACATGTTTCAACCAAAGCTTCTCGTATCTACACTTAGACTCATAACTTGGCTTCATGTCTTCTAACTAGCTCGCTTAAGCAACCCTCGACAGATGTGAAAGTAATGACCTCTTTTAGTTTGTTTCCCGCGTAAGAAATTGGACAATATCTTAACCATGATCCTAATTTTATGCTGCGAAAGTTTAGTCATCACTTAAATGAGGATTCCTCCGCGGGAAACCGGTCAAACATTTTTCCACCGTCAGGAAGACCAGATGAAGAGATAGTGATTATGCCAGTTCGACGATGTCATTTGTTACGGCTATCAGATCATCACACATGCATAACACGTATCGGCGAGCAAAGCTGAAATGTGAGCCGGTAAATGTAGCATATAAATGATCCATATAGAAAAAAAAATTATTCTGTGTTAGAGACAAAGTAAGCCTGGGTATTTACGGGAAAATTGATGATTTGTGTAGACTCGATGCTGTTGTGCTTCAACTAATTACTCGCTCAATATGGGGCTACCCTGTCATAAAAATCTGTATTGAATTAGATACAAATATATATGAAGTCATTTGCATACACGGGAGTTGAAATTTAATATGCATTGAAATATGAATAGCTGTGTACGCTTTAAATAATATATAAAATACAGGTCGGTATAGCAGCGTGCTTGGAAACTCAAAATGTTTTTATTTCTTTGAATCTGATCAAATATTCGCAATTCAAGTAATAATCTAGAATTCATCGATTGAGTTGTTCTTTATGATTGAAGTGCAACGTACATGTAGAATTCTTTCCAAAATTTGCCCTGAATGGTAGACCTTTATTGTGAGTACAGTTTATTGTAGGTTAGGTCAGTTTTGGGGACCTCGAATTCGAAATCGGCGAGCCGAAAAACATATAGTAAGCATAGTCGTAACTCCAGAACCAAAAAAAGTTTTTTATGAGGTTTTTTGAGGTTATCTTAGAGCCCGGACATGCTGGGGTTCTTTGGACCTCGAATTTGGATTCAGCGACCTCAAAAACATATGGTGAACATGCTCTGACCTCCAGACCCGAAAAAAGATTTTTTTGTGTGGCTGTGTTATCTATCAGATATCTATGAACTAACAGAGAATTTTCAAGAAGAGTTCTGATGAAGTCTTATTTCTAAAGGATTCCAACTTTTACAACAAGAAAGCTTACAATCTCAGCGCGACGTCATAAATACCAACACCGCCACCCCTCCACAACCTTTAAGGCACAAATTTCACTTTGATTTCATTTGATGAACGCTTTAATTAAAACGCGAAACAAAATAGTTAATTTTTCAACAAAAGAATATTAATTCCCTACCGAAAAATATTACTTTCAATGAAAAATTTTAATTTTCAAGCTAGAAAGTTGAATTACCAGAAAAGAATGGACTTTTAAACACCAAAAGTTGAATTTTTAAACTACAAAGCCAAATTTTCAACTAAATGGTTGAATTCGCAAACAAAAAAAATTGAGTTCTTCTTTATTTATAATGTGTCCACTAAGGATTGACATGACTTCGTTTCTTACAATTCCACCTAAATATTTTATACTATCTTATCCTTAAAATTTAATTTATCTGAAAAAAGATCTTTCTCCCTCGCTCCGCTGGGAATCAAACCACAGGCCTCCGTATTGCCGGTCGGGTGCCCTTACTACTAAGCTACTAGAGAGATCGGAGGCATATACTTTTACCAGATATACGGTTTTCATAGCTAGGTGTTGTGTTAGAATACAAGTTAATATGATATAGACGGGATAGTAGGTTCGATATTATGCAAGGCGTGAAGCGAGGATGCGTTATGTCCTCGTGGCTATTTATCATATTCATGGATAAGTGTCTAAGAACTGCCCTCTTCGACGAAGAAGGTGTAGATCTCGAAACCGTCAAGGTACGTTCGTTAGCTTTCGCAGATGACAAAATTGTTATGGCAGAATCAGTCGAGGACTTGCCTCAAAATTAACGTGAATAAAACGAAAATCATGGTGTTTGAGGGAAAAAGTGAGAAAACAATATGCAACATTGTCCTAAATGATGAGAGACTAGAACAAGTTGAGAAATATGTATATCTAGGTAGACTATTCACTAACGACGGAAAAATAGATGGGGAGTTAGATAGGCGCATAAATATTGGTAAGCAGGTTATCGGTAGAGCAGGGTCCATCCTCACAAATAAAAACATATCAAAGAAAGCTAAAATGGCCATACATAACTCTATTTTCGTACCAACTGTACTATACGGTAGCGAGACATGGACCTGTCAAGAAAAGGACAGTAGTAAAATCAACGCGATCGGCATGAAACCTCTGCGCATAATATGCGGGAAAACACTGATGGACAAAGTACGAAACGAGACAATCCTCAAAGAATGTGGCACAGGAGAGACACTAGTTGACATATGGGAAAGAAATCAGTTAAGATGGTTCGGACATCTTGAAAGAATGAAAGATGAACCACTGACGAAGCAAGTATATAAAGGTAAAGTAAATGGCAGAATGCCCAGAGGTAGACCTTCGAAAGAATGGCTAGAATCTGTGAATGAGACATTAATCCGAAGAGACATAAGAAGTCATAGGAATACAAGAGCTTGCATGAAAAAATGCATGGACGTGAAGGAAGCTAGATTAGTATGCCAGGACAGAAAAGTGTGGCGACAAATAGTTTATAAACAGAGTGACAATAGAGTGAATGATGCCTGAAACAAAGACCTTGGATACTAATGGGCCCAAGTGGGGAACCATGCATAACAATTTTGTGAGGCTCCTCACTTGGGTTGATCGCTACAGAGATTGATCAGCAACCTGGGTCGGAGCAGTGTTGCGGAGTGAACGTGTCATCTGAATAAATAACAAGAAAACTCCAGATCTATCTAAAACATCTATACCTAATACCTATATACCTATTTACCTTCACTATCTACTTTCACTATTTTCCAACAGAGCAAGTCACGCCTACCCCGAAAGGGAAATGGCTTAATGGTATAATAATAATAATAATAATAATAAGTGTAAGGTAATAGTAAGTATGAGGAGAGAACATCATCGTCTCTTCTTACTTAAGTACTCAGGGCTAGCCACAAGAATGAATGAGCAGAATCTAGCAGATCAAAAACGCTCGATATCTGTAAACAAATTGCTTTCGGCTGTTGAAATAGCTGCCGTCGAAATGAAGGTGGAACAGCAGCTTCCTATTGATGAAATTCCATTGGAAGATGTGGAAAACGAAAACTTGATTGCAGCTGAAGACGAAGGGATAATGAACATCAAGTACCGGATGGACTAGAACCACATCCGGATATCATAAACGATGATATAAAAAGCGAAGTCCCAGAAAATCTACAGCACCTTGAAAGGAATTTTGGTCATGCTCTACTAGAGTTCAGACATGTAGAACCAACACAAAGGCATTCACTGCCCAAGATGAACATCACAAATGACCTGCGTGCACTAATAGAACACCTAAACAGCAAGGTTTTACCTATGCATTTGAACGCAACACAAAATGCGTTAGAGGTGCAAACTCTTGTATACTGTGCAGCTGTGGCAACCGTTAGAACGTTGGGCCGCAGAACTAGGCCTATAAATGCAGTCTTCGCCGCAAGACAGGAGCGAGATCCGCCATGGATGATCAGGTTGGATATGGATGTCAGCAAAGTTAGGTGCAAATTGGGTCGACTGACTCAATATAAAAAAGGAAATCGAACCAGAAAGCTGATACACCATGTTATTAAAATCATCCACCCTCGGTACATCGAGACATTGACACCAGCAATATTGGATAAGATTATAGACTCCCAGCGGCAGAGACTTGATGTTCATACTGCTAGACTGCGTCGGTACAAGAAAAGTAGTGCAAGAAGGCAACAAAATCAAAAAATGACTAACTATTGGTCAGACGTTTGGGGAAAAACTAACAGAAGCAATTTGGACACTACGTGGTTCCAACTAGAGAAAGCAAGAGCAAGCAATCACCCAGAAATGGAGCTGACGAACATCACAGCTTTAGATGTTTCAGCGGTTTTGAAAAAAGCATGTAACTGGAAAGCTCCAGGTCCGGACATGGTGCACAATTTCTGGTATAAGTATCTGACTAGTGTGCATCCTGCGTTGGCACGGTTTTTCAGAAGATCATCGAACATCCAGATCTGATGCCAGGCTTTATGCTGCAGGGTACTACGTATATGTTGCCTAAAAAACCAGACGCTCATAATCCATCTGAATTTCGACCGATAGCCTGTCTTCCAACAATATATAAATGTCTCACAGCTATCATAGCAGATAAGGTTTATTCTCACTGTGACGAGAATGACATCCTTACAGAAGAACAAAAAGGATGTTGTAAAAACTCCCGAGGCAGTACAGATCTAGTCACCATAGGCGCTGTTGCTATGACGCAAGCTCGTAAACACCAAAGGAACTTGCACATGGCACACATCGACTACAAGCAAGCGTTTCCTTCCGTACCACATGACTATTTGCTTGAAGTCTCAAAAGTATACAAAATTTGTCCACGCATCATTGACTTCCTAAGTCGTGCGATGATGCTTTGGGGTACAAGAATCAAGTATTTTGATCATGGACAACCGAGGATAACTAGATCAATACACATTAGGACGGGTATATTCCAAGGAGACTCCTTCAGTGCATTATGGTTCTGTTTAGCGTTAAACCCACTGCGCAAAACTTTAAATAGCATGTCTCATGGGTTTCGAGTAAATGATAATGAGGATGGTCATCAAGTGACCCATCTTCAGTGCATTTAACCAGAGGAGAATTAGGGACCGCAGAGATAGAGAACGATTTCGGGAATGACATCGAGGCAATGACTGAGGGCGAGTCATATAAATACCTGGGTATTCTCTTAACTCGGCAAACAAGATCAGGGCAATCAACACCTACGTCATCCCTGTTCTCACGTACTCCTTTGAGTTCATCAAATGGTCGAACACTGACCTCGAAGGATTAAACAGAATCATTCGCGTGAAAATGACGAAACACCGAATGTACCACCGTAATTCGGCGAGTGAAAGGGTAGTTCTTCCACGACATAGAGGGGGCAGAGGCATTGTAGATGTCAGAAAACTGTGTGAGTCACAAGTTACACAGTTGCAAGACTATTTTAACAGCAAGCGAGATGTTACGCTTTACAACACCATCTGTAAAGCGGATCTTGACTACACGCCCTTGAATTTGTCCTCAGAGGAGGCCTTGAATATCAGGGCAGGAACCATAGAGGAATTAGAAACGCAATGGAGACAGAAAGCCATCCACAGCGAACACCCCAAAACGCTAGATCAATATGAAGTGGATAGTGAGGCATCCAATATTTGGCTGAGAAAGGGACTCCTGCATCCGGAGACGGAAGGATTCGTCATTGCGATTCAGGACAGAGTTGTCAGCACCAGGAATTATCGCAAACACGTGTTACATCAAGACGTGGTTGACCGGTGCCGATTATGTGGAGATACCAACGAATCCATCGAGCACATTATTGATGGTTGTCGCGTAATGGCTCAAAGAGAATATACGCACAGACATAATGATGTGGCGGGCATTGTACATCAACAACTTGCCTTAAGCCTAGGACTCTTAACAGAATGGATGCCTTTCTATAGATACATTCCAATGTCCCTTTTAGAAAATGAAGATTACATCTTATATTGGGATGTGACTATCCATACGGATCATTACATCCGAGCCAATCGACCTGACATCGTGATGCGAGAGAAAAAAGGTGGAAGAGTCTACATCATCGACATTGTTTGTCCGCTCAACCGAAATTTGCAGGCAACCTATACAACCAAGATTCATAAGTATAGCGAGCTAAGGCATGAAGTTTAAGGCAATATGGAGGAATGTGAAACATGCATCTATTCATCCTATTGTGATTTCGGCTACAGGCAATGTGCACACAAGATGCACTGAACGTCTTGAACATTTAGGAGTCAGTAGGGTACTGGCGGCAGCTCAAAAAGCGGTTTTATTAAACACCTGTCGCATTGTAAGAAACTTTCTGGACCATCAGGAAGCAAGTGACTAGGAACCTATGGCGTGATACATGGTAGCTCTAAGAAAGCATCCAGAGGCGACTGGTGTCACCTTCAACACTCACGGCCGCTGTGTAAGGATAACAGCGGCAAAGCCGAACTGCAAACTACACCATGCTTCTAATTTTGTGCCTACAACATCATCGTAAATGATTTCAAACAACGTATTGAAATAACTTATAACATCTTCATCTCATCAGTCACTTGACTCAGTCCGTGGCTATGACGAAAAACCGGGTTCACCCGAGAAAAAGCTTGAAAAAAAAAATAATAATAATAATTAAACAAAGGCGTAGGGATGTGGCGACCCCATCGCCCGAGAGCTCCGGCTCTTGCAGTCAGCCGCGTTGCTTTGGACTAACTCCCCAATGCAACGAATTATGCGGTTACGACACAAGTATCGCGCAGTGCCACCCACAATAGGCCTCTCTCGGATGGAGGCCATGGTTCAGTTGGGAGTGGCAATAGGAACGAACCGAGGCGACGACCAGGCAATGACCCCGGACAAACGCGAGAACATCGATTTAAAAGGCTGTTCTCCTGGGATCACTCCATCTGGTCCGTCAACACTGTTCCTCTTAAATTCTACAAAGATTGGTAGCTCTAAAAAAGTATCCAGAGGTGAAACCTTTATCTCCAACTGTCTTGTCTGTCGCGTAAGGTCATCCGCGGCTAGAGACCTGACTCCAAGAAACAGTGTTTCCCGATGTTATCATGCGTAAATTTCCCGCTCTTGCTTACCTTCTAGGATAGAAGGAGCAGAAGCGGATGACGTACACGTTCCAGTAGCTTTGGGATTCGTTTCTTTGAGGAATCATGATCGAAGCTTCCGGAGCCTACAACTTCTCAAAATAAAATAATGAAACAATGATTTAATAATTCAATTATTTCCAACAAGCTTTATTTCGTCGCCTTTGCCCCACACCCGAGGGCAAAGCCAACCGCAGCTTTTTATGAAAATCAATACATCTGAAGATGGCAAAACATGATGGTTCACGCCTGTGGTAATTTATATACTGGAAAAATTACCTTAAAACATTTACAGCAAGAAGAATAAGTTATTTTTAATCAAAATAGTGATAACTGTGATATAACCTCTTATACGTTGATTATGGTTTCTACCATACCATAACAAATCACCCGCTCTACCGACCGGATTTATAATAATAATATTTAATAGTTTCTCGCATGTAGCCCAGAAGATAAGTGGCTTTTCTACATTACCAATCACTTATCGACAAAACTTATGATACTTTTATAACCAAAGCACGTGTGAACTGTTATTTTCGACGAGCTTGCACCACTGGTGAGGCCTCAGTTATTTAAGATTTTCAATATATTTTTAACCTAAATTACGTTAAATTATTATAATGGAATAATATGATATTGTTTCATCTGTCAAATTATCAAATTTTCATACTGTAAGTATTGCCATTAATGTTGAAAACTTTATATTTCGGCCAGCGAATCATCCATTCTTTCGTTGTCAAAACTGTTTTCTGCATAATTTTTCTGTTAGATCGTTAATTTTCAAGATTTTTGTACGTAACACTATCTTTATGATAAAATAAATATATTTAATGCAAAGTAATATTAAAATTGTTAAATAATAGCGATGTTATAAGCAAAGTTGCCTTTGCCCTACCGGTTGGCGCTGTCCCTCCTTACCTTACGTGTTTGGTGAGTCGTTTATCTTTTATTCATCCAAGATGTCAGTACTGTCCTTTTCTTGACAGGTCCATGTCTCGCTCCGTATAGTACAGACGGTCGAATATATAATTATGTATGGCCATTTCAGCTTTTTTTTATATGTTTTTATTTCTGAGAATGGACCTGCACCTGTCTAACTCCTCATCTATTTTTCCGTCGCTAGTGAATAGGCTACCCAGATATACGTACTTGTCAACTTGTTCTGATCTCTCATCATTTAGGAGAATGTTGCACTCTGTTTTCTCACTTTTTCCTTCGAACACCATGATTTTTGTTTTATTCACGTTAATTTTGAGGCCCATGTTCTTCATGCTTGTATCGAGTTTATTCAACATGTTTCGCAAGTCCACGATTGATTCTGCCATAACAATCTTGTTATCTGCGGAAGCTAACTCACGTACCTTCACTGTTTCGGGATCTACACCTTCTTCGTCGAAGAGGGCCATTCTTAGACACTTATTCGTAAATATGAAAAATAGTCATGAGGACATCCCGCGTCACTGTATATATGTTTTCTTCTCCCATCCTCAGTCCTTGACTCAGATGACATACTTGTCTTACTTCTCTTACTAACCAGAAGCTCTCCTACTTGCTCTTCTACATTCACCATGCTTTTTGTCTCCTTGAAAATTTCTGATACTCTCTTTATTGAGCCCTCTCGTATCTCCTTTTTCACCATAACCTTTTCTATCTCGACTCGGTCCAAAGAGTCAAACTCTGCCTTCAAGTATTAGAATTTTCGAGCAAATAGTTGAACTTCAAGCTGAGAAAGCTCAATTAAAAAAATTTTCAACAATCTAGTTGAAAGATGAACAAATGGATTTTTAAATAATGAAATCTATGTGAATTATTATTAATCAGAAAGATTAATTTTCTAACGAAAGAGACGAATTTACAACTAGATGTATACATTTTTAACCAAATTATTGTTAAATTTTCAACCAAATACAATCAATTTTCGAACAAGCTCGCAAGTTTGAGCGCGCCTAGGCTAGGGCGCGCATCAATTGAATCTCACGCTTCGCATTTTTGCACATAACTCTTAAAATCAAAGGTAAAACCATCGACAACTGAAATTTAGTGATTGTGAAATCTCATTTTTTTTAAAGCTCTTTCGGCTCTAACGAACATATTCTCATCACATGTCTCGTGAGAAAAAAAAGCTGAAGGCAAAGCAGTTCCAATTTGAAAATAATGTTGTAATTAAACATTTCTTCTTGTCCAAAAATATAATTCGTTTATTTGAAATGCCATTTTTCACGATTAAAACAAAAACTATGCGTCTTATAAAAAAATGGTTAGTGACAAATTTCAAGTTTTTTTTTGGGGTCAACAACTTTCACTTATTTATTTTGTCCGTAGCTTGAGTTTTACAGTTTGTCCAAAATTTTATAATTTTTTCATTTTAATTTTGCTTTTGACAAATCAAACAAAAACTACGCGTTAATTCAAAAAGTGATTTGAAACAAAATTGTAGATCTGTTTCGGGTGCAAAATTGTTTTCGATCAATTTTTTGTATGTCTCACATAGTTTAATCGAAAAATGGAATTTTTCAATATGTGTTTTTCGGGTGAAATTTGAATCTTCGATTTTTCAAGAAAATTCAAAAAGTTGTTATAATAATCTTGTAGGGCTTTCAAAAAACAACGTTTTTCTTCTCTTGCCGTTTTTCACGTAGTGCGTTGTTTGGCTTGAAATGTTCATTTTCGTTTATTTTTTCAGATAATTTTATTCTTTATCGGAAAAAGTTGTGAGGATCAATCGTCCAAAGGGTCTAGCCGGATAAGATAGTCAAATCTGCCTTGTAGGGAACCTCTATAACTAAATACATCCACATATTCGGCATGTATAGAAACCCCTTTTCCTAGATTTTCAGACCCCTAGATCCCCATGGGGCAACATGGGACACCATAGAGTGCTGGCGAGTTTTTTTGCAAT
>CAKNXH010001371.1:98523-128056 GCA_932178445.1 Andricus quercusramuli
GAAATCTAAATGTATGAACTGTGTTACAGAGCCCTCCCAAATAGCCATACACCCCTGAGGGCCAGGTGACTGAGCGGGAGGCTTATCGTTGTATTTATTGTCACTGTGAGTCGGGTCGAATGATCTTACTTGCTCAATTTGCGAAGGTCTATTAAAATTAATTCAGCAAAAGAAATACATAATTCCTGATATATTTTTTCTAGTAGAATTCGATGGCGCAATCGGATTCATCGTAATATTTTTCTATAAAGCGTTAAGTGTCCAAAAACCGAACTTTTCTGTAGTTTTTCGCTTCTGACGCTTTCTGGATAATTTTTATGATGAAACTGATTGTGCCATTGTATTCTACGTTGGGTTTCCCTTGCAATTGGAAGACGTAAAAATCTGGAATGTCTGCACTGCATGTGAGCCGGGCTCATCGTTTTTATTTGCTAAATTTTTGAAGGGCTGCCAAAAATTATTTTCAAAAAATTAATACACGTTTTCGTTGTATTTTTTTACGTAGAATACGATGGTGTGATTGGTTTCATCGTAGGAATTATGTAGAAAGAGCTAGAGGCAAAAAACGCGGTTTTTAGTGGTTTTTATTATTTTTGAGGTCGTTCCACCACTTTTAAAAATCTGAAAAAAATCACAGGAATTTTTGAGCCAAAAATACATAACATAATTTTCTTTTAGCGAGGAGTCGGTCTTTGTTTCCGATATAAAAATTTTTGAAGTTTTTAAACGGCTGTAAAAATTTGAATTTCGCGCCAAAAAATTGTTCGGCTTCACAGGTTTATAGGGCTTGAAAAACCCTACAATTTGCTCTTTTTTTATTTTTCCTAGCTCAAAAATTGACCGAGATATTGCAAAAAAACTCGCCAGCACTCTATGGTGTCCCATGTTGCCCCAAGGGGATCTAGGGGTCTGAAAATCTAGGAAAAGGGGTTTCTATACATGCCGAATATGAGGATGTATTTAGTTATAGAGGTTCCCTACAAGGCAGATTTGACTATCTTATCCGGCTAGACCCTTTCCGTATGCTGCGAATAGTCGTACATAGAATTTTAAAATCTTAAAAACTAATTGTCCCAGAAATTTTTTAAATATTTTAACTTTTCAAATTTTCATCCAAAATAGCTGGCCAACGAACTCGTCCTTTGTTTTTCTCAGCCATATCTGAGTAATCTTTCGAAAGTTATCGTGTCTACAGGATACAAACAGACAGACATACCTACAGGCAGACAGACAGATAGAAACCTTCGTAAAAATGTTTTTTTTTCTGACTCAGGGGGTCTCGAAACGTGGAGATTTCATGAAAACCGACTTAGTACAATTTTACATTAAACCAATTTATCATTACAATGACAATGTACAAATTAATTTTTATAAAAGAAGGAATTTTCAACAAAATAGTTGAATCTTCAGCCAATAACATGAATATTCAACAAAGTAGTTCAACTTTCGACCGAGAAGTTGAAATTTTAACAAAAAAGATGAATCGTCAATTGAAAATTTAATAGTTGAATTTTAAACTAAAGACGATATATTTTGAACTAAAAATAGAATAGGTAAATATTCAGTTAAAAACATTAATTCTGAACCAAAGAAAAAGAACGTTTAATAAACTAATGAAATCTTCAACCAAATTATAGAATGTTTAACCAAAAAAGATGAATTCAGGACAAAAAAATCATCATAAACTTTTTAATTATTAGGAATCAACCTGATATGAGAAAAAGTTGGATTTTTTACTGGATTATATTCACTCAGTTCACACTTAGGCGAAGAAACGAAGAAAAGGGTAAGTTTCTTAAGAACAGGGGAAAAAGTGGAATTTTTTTAAAAAGAGAATAAGGGGAGAGTAGGGAAAAGAGTGTGAAGTCTGTATTTAGATTTTTCACTTGTAAAATCAAATCACTAATTTACATTTTTTCAAGCATTTCAAAAAATTTGTTCTCACAAAGTATTTTCTTCTTTCTTCGTATTGTTCGTTATTTCAACAGTAAAATAAAATGACGAAAGAGAAGGTTGGTGGTATATAACGCAGAGTCAAAACAGTGCTACCAAAGTAGCAGTGGGTTAAGATGATTCGATAACTATTTGAATATGCACTCTCTCCTTTCAGTTATCTCCCTTCGTTTTCGACACTATGGAATTTGTTGTGTCACAATCGTCAGCACATTCCGTCCCAAGAAAATAAATCGGAAGGTCTCATTAGTTATAATTAATAAATAAGCCCTGACATTGGCTCTAGAGATCCCAAAAAAGAACTACAGAAATATGACAAGTATAAATATATTTTGCTTCATCAAATTACTTTCTATATTTGTCTTCATATTTGAGCTTCATATTTACCTTGTCACAGATCGTCACACAAAGCATGAACCCTCCCAGGGTGACGTCATAAATACGACCACTATCCCTCCTTCCTTTAAGTCAACTTTTTTCTTCAATTACAATCGATAAACGCCCAAAATAAAACACAAAACATCATTTTTCTGAAGTATATTGTGGAAGAATATTGCAGTTTCAACCAAAAAATATTAATTTTCAAACAAGAAAGACGATTTTTCAAACAAATAGTTGAGTTTTCAACTTACGAAGACGGATTTCCAACTAAGCGGGCGAATTTTGAAACAAACAAAATTATCTTCTGCCAAATTGTATTTTTGACGGAATATTTGAATCTTCAAGCCTAAAAGATGAAATCAATTTTCAATCCAAAAAGTGATAAATTTTCAAACCAGAAAGACAAATTTTTACCAAAGCAGTTGTGAACTTTTTAGTTGAATTTTCAACCAAGTACTTTTCAACCAAAACAGATAAATTTTCAATCCAGAAGGAAGAATTTTTATGAAACAGTTGTGAACTTTGATTCAAAAAATATGAGTTTTCAACCAAATAGTTCAATTAACAAACAAAAATTAATGATCAACGAAAAATTCTATTTACAACCAAATAGTTGAACTTTCAAGCTAATAATAAGAATTTTTTAGAATCAAGTTGATTTTTCAATTCAAGCGGACGAACGTTCTATCCAAAGTGGCGAATATTCATGAAAAACAAATAGCAAAGAAGTTCGCCTTTCAACTACATACGTAGTTAAATTTTTAATGAAAAATATTAATTCTCTACGAAAAATGTAATAGTTGATATTTCAACCAAGAATAGATTCTAATTTGAAATCAAAAACAGATGAGTTTGAACGAAAAGATAAGCTCTCAACAGAAAATGTCATAGTTAATATTATAACAAATTCTCAACAAAACAATTGAATCATTAATCAAAATAGATTAATTTAAACCAAACAGTTGCACATTTAACAAATAACAAATTTCTACCATCAACTAAAATGATGAATCTTCAACTGGAATAGATGAATTTTACATCTACGAAAAAGATGGATTTTCTACCATAACCAAAAAGACAAAAACGGATTTTCAACAGAACAGTTAAATTTTCTTCTGAAATAGTTGAATTTTTAGTTGAAAAGTTGATCTTTAACCAAGTAGTTACATTTTCAAATAGCTGTGAATTCGATCTCAAATGTTTCCACTTTGTTTGTATTTATAATTATATGGTGCTCATTTCACGAGCACTTTGCTTCCCGTTAGCATATGTATTTGCCTCCTCATAGAGGAAGCATTAGTTATTATTATTATACCATTAAGCCATTTGCCTTTCGGGGCAGGCATAACTCGCTCGGTGAGAAAAGGAGTAATGTGACGAAGCCGGTACAGATTTTTGAAATAGATCTAGAATTCTCGTGTTATTTATCGGAATAACACGTTAGTTCCACAACACTGATCTGACCCAGGATATTGATCAATCTCATGATTTTTTTAATAATACACTGAGAAACCCTTGTTTGTATTTCTTGTTAAAAATCACACTAGATTTCACTATCTGAACTTTGCAATGAGAGGCAAAAAGCAAATTTTAATAATATTTACTAACCTCAATAGTAACTCGTAGCTACTTAAAGAATTATAAAGTATATTGGAATAAAAGCTAAAACAATTGCATTTATTGTAAAAGACATTTGAAGTATTTATTAACCTCTGTAGTAAAACTGCAAGTCTGCACTATTTACTAATTTTGGTAGGAGAGAATAGTAAATTTGTTGGATTAATATCTGTAGAAGATAACAGTATTTACAAAGTGCTGTAGTAAAATGATGCGCAGGGACCGTGCGCACCGAATTACTAACTGGTTAGCAAAATCTGCTACAGTGGGAATAGTAAAAAAAATAAATACGTGTTGGTAACTTTCACACAAGCCTACCTACACACGTGTTCTACATTTAACATTAGAAATTACATATATGTATATATTCTTAAAAGATAGTATTTTATATTATAAAGCTGAAACAGAAAAATCGGGTTAGAAGAAAACGAAGGCTGGCGGGAATCGAACACGCGTCTCCGGGACGGCAGTCGGGCGGTGATCCATCTACCTATAAGACATTGTGAGATTCAGAATGAAAACTTCCATATGACCTAAATAATAGAAAGTTTATTGGTTCTAATTCATTTAATCCTTAATTGATTAATATTCATGATATTTTTATAATTTTAAACAACAAAATTTTTAATGTAATTAAAATAAGTAAATTTTTTTTTAAATTATGTTTTTTTGCGGATTTTGCATTGAAACATAAATTAGATGTCATTTTCGCAACCTAAAAATATGATCGGCGATCGACAAACGTCAGATGCACTCGGCCGCGCTCGGTCCAAGGCTCGATACTTTCTGCTAAATCAGTAATATTTAGGACCAAATTTAATAATTGGTATTAACCTTTGTTACAAAAAGTAGGAAATGTCCATAATTCACATCGTGTTCCTACAGACAATAGTAATTTCTTCTACATATTTAGTATATTATGTTATTTAAAATACTTATTACTTTTATTTTTTTTTTACAATTTATTAATTTCTCTACTAATTTTTCCTACATCGGATTTTACTACAGATAATAGTAAGGATTGCTATTACCAAATAGGAAATCTTCTTATAAAAATAGTATAACTTATTATTTATGTATTAAAATGTCAAAATTTAAGCATTTTGCCCCCATTTGCTATCCGTTTTAGTAATTTTTCTAACCTAAAGTTTCTCAGTGTAGGCAAACTAAAGTTTTCATTTTGATCAACTTAAAAATAGAAATGGGCAAAAAACCCAACATTACAAAATAATACAAACAATTTTCAAAATATATAATGACAATCAGACTAATCAAATTTTGTATTTGAAATTGTAATTGTATTTATATGATAATTTTTCGAGCTGGAAAATGGTAGGGAGAAGTTCTGTCGCACCCTATCCCTTTTCCAGCTTTATGATTTTTTTACAAAACTTGTCGGAATTATTTTATTTGAAAATTTATGTTCAAAAAGTCTTTTCTATTCATGCATCAACTTTGAATTATCTCGATGAAAAAAGTTTTTCTGTTTAAAACAGATGTTTCAAATATTATTAATGAGCATAACTTCCTTCCTCTTCAATAAAGTCTAATTATATTATAGGTGAATTGATTTGCCTTGAATCAAGGAATCTTCCCCGTTCTTGCATCAATTTTGAATTATACCATTGAAAAAAGTTTTACTATAAAAACCCGTTCTTTCAAATATCATGCATTACCATAGCTTCCTCACTCTTCAATGAAATGTATCAACATTGTAGGTCAATCGATTTGTCTCGAACCAAGGAATCTTTCATATTTTTGCATCAACTTTGAATTATGTCAATGAAAAAAGTTTGACTATGAAAAACCGATTTTTAAAATACAGTGAAACCTGGATTTAGAGCCCCTGGATTGTGCTCTTCCGAGAATTGACGTCGCGCAGTGGGGATGAGTAAGAGGACATGGGTGGGGGGGGGGGGGTCAGTCAGGCATGACAAAACAGAGAGAAAAACAGGAGAGAGACAAAACAAGAGAGAGACAAAATAGTTTGGAGTCTCTTGGTTTAGGCCCACTGTCAGCCCCAAAATCGACGCTAAATCCAGGCTTCACTGTATTATGAAATGGTAAAAAAATGCAATAAATATTTTCAGAAATTCTTCGGTCAGTTCCTAGATATAAGTGTTAAAAATAAATCCTTCAAATTTCATCAATTTAGCTGCCATCGTTTTCAAGTTATCGTGTTCACGAAAAAGTGTGACACCCACACTTCCGCATACATACATCCGGACAATTGCTTAGAACATTGTATTAGATTTTTTCAAATTGAGAAACTTCCAATTAAATGATTTAGAAAAATTTCAAGAATGTCACCATTATAAAACCCCCTCTATGAGGAAGCAAAAAGACAAATTTTCAACAAAATAGTCTTATCATTATTCAAAAGAGATTAAATTTTAACCAAACAGTTGCATATTGAACACAAAAAAAAATAAAATGTCTACCAGAAGAGATAATTTTTAACACCAAAAAGCGAATTTTCAAGAAAAGAGTTGAATTTTCAACCAAAAAGGATATGACAGTCAGGATAGAAGAAAAAACCCAAACAAATTCATGACTTTGCAATCCAAAAAGGCGACTTCTCTAGGAAAGAGTTTAATTTTCAACCCAAAAATATGAATCTTCATCAAAAAAGTTCATTTTCAACCAAATCGTTGATTTATAAACCAATAACGTAATAGTTAAGTTTTCATCTGAAAAAATTAATCTTGAACCAAGAGAGATGAATTTTCAAATCAAATAGACGGAGTTTTAACAAAAAAGTTTAATTTTCACATCGGAAATATCTTTTAGTCAGCACAGTAAAAACTAGGCATTCATTATTATCTGGAATCCTTTTTTGGGCATTCTAATATGATCTCACAAATAGTCTTATTTTAGTACCAGTTTCTGTCTTGTTTAGTTTGCTAACTTCAGATTGATGAATGATCCGAGATAGCGAACTAAATTGATTCAGAGGGTGCATTGTTTCAATTATTCCAAATTTCACTCTTACAAAAAAACAATAAACAGATGAAATTAAAAATTCGTAAAAATTAGTGTTGAACCGTCACACTCACACGTCGCAAACTTCAGCCCTATGGGCTACGTTGGTTTCTAAACTTGACGGATTAGAATTTGTTTTATCAGATTTAGTTTTTGACAGATGATCCTCATTTCGAGCCTATTTCAATCCACAAATCGACCTTATTTTATTAGATTGGCGAATCAAACTGAAGTGCGATTGTTTTGTTGCGTGAACTGTTTTAATACCGAATTAAGTTCTAAATCGAATCCTAGTTTTTACAGTGAGAAGAGAAGAAATAGTTTAACCAAGTTGTTGAATTTTTAATCCAAAAAAGAGATTTCTTTAGAGAACAGTGGAATTTTATACCCAAAAATAAGATTTTTCAACGAAAAAGTTTATTTCCAATGGAATAGTTGAATTTTAAACTGAGGACTTTTTTTACAAAGAGGAAAAGTGGGGATAGGAAAAAGAGTGTGAAGTTTATAATGAGATGCTTTACTTGTAAAATAAATCACTAATTTTCAACAGCCCCAAAGGAATCTTTAGAAAATGTATAAACATTTTCACAAAGGTTTTAAATGTTGTTTAACAGTAAACATTCTCCAGGAAATAATTTACACTAGAGATTTTAAAATAATCTCAACAGAATAATTCGATTCGTAACAATCCATGTTGGCTGCATAGAGAAAAAGATCCGAGTCGGTACAAGTTGTAATTCGCTTGCGATCAACGTTTCGCGTTTCACGTTTATCCAGTGTTCATTCAAGTTTGTCCTAATCGTCGATCAATTAACTCGTTAAGCGCCCACGTAGAAACCGTCGCGTCGCAGAATGCAGCTTTTCGTATCCTTGGGACGGATTTATAAGCGTATCGCTAGGCAAGAATCGCTATCGGTTGACAGTGCAGTGAGGGAAAACAATAAAAGAATATAATATGTGGATGTGAAAACATGGGCGCTTTTTACGTCACCATCGGTCAAACTGTACCTATGTATCAGGTGTTCTTTCTTCCAATGGGTGGACCAGCTCATTACAAATGTCCTCATTGGAGGACGGGTCGGTTAATCGGCTAAGCTGCTACTCAGGTAGCCCTGAAAAACATACTTTATCTTATATCAATGTTCATCAATTTCATATATCAATTTCTTGTTATGGAACAATAAGAAATGAACATCGAAATATGAGAGTTAAATTTTTCATTCTGGTAAATATTGATACCATTTTTTAATTATCTTAGTTTCCAAGAATTTGAACACGCAGAGTCCACATATAACGTAACGCTCTGAAGGGGAGGTTGGAGTTTTGTAACACGTCACGCTCCTCTTATCGAAGAATTAAACTTCAATCTGTCTGGATACATTAAAGACCAATATTATCAAGAATAGTATATTGCGTGACGAGGGTCGAAAGGCAACGATTTCACGAGTGTGAAGTTAGCTGCCCGAGCGAAGCCATATGCATTTATCTGTCACTTTCTTCCCTAGGGTTGAAAATTCGATTTTCGACCCGCTCCACAGGCGTCGAAAGTCGAATTTTCGATTGAGGTATGATGAAAAAAAATTTATTAGTTTATAAAACCGCCGTCTAAGTAATCTTTTAAATGAACGTACCGTCTAAGTTAATCTTTAAATTATATCAACGTTCTCAAATCAACGGGTCCAAATGACAACGTACCATCTCGGAGAGACCCGTGTGGAAAAATTTCGTGGCGCTGTACTGTTTCTGTCCAGATCGCCTTGATTCGACACTAGCGCGCCACAGGCTAACTGCCCAGTGGCTAGACTGGGATGTAACGCTCGGATCGACTAGTTTCTAGACAAATCGGCTATTTTTATGAAAAATAATTGATAATTAAATAATAAAATTATTGCTCATTCCATAAAGGTCCAATATATAGATTTTGCAGTTAATTAAAAATATAAAAAAAAGTTTTTGAAAACAAATCATTGAAAATAACAAAGTTTGTGTGATTATATTCGCGATTAGGCTGCGAATTAATGATTGTTTATTATTTTAAATAATTAATACGTTAGGCTTAATTATCATTTACGCAATCAATAAATAATGAAAATGAATTAAATAGAATTAAATGATTTTCTGGAATATTATCAATAATATACATAGCATTATACATATTATAATTATTATAAGTCCAATTGAAAGAAAATGTTTTTGGACATTCTTAAAAAAATCGTTCTCAAGAATACAGTTCGTACATTAAGATTTCTAGCACCTTCAATAATTATTGTTTACTATCTTAAATATATAATAGTGTACAATTAATTATTGCTTGAGCATTTTTGCAATTATGTATTGTAATTTCCTAGATCTTTTATTCAAAAATTATTATTTTCTAAATTCACAACTGTAATTTTGGCTTCAGTCCGAACCGTGATTCTGCCTGGAAACTAGCTAAAATCTGGACAATCTTTATATATTCAAATTCGTGACGCACTCCTAGATAGACAGGTTAGTATTGCGTGAATAGCCAGGCTTGGAAAAACTGTACTGGCTTTAGCATGATTCAAGACTGCCACGAAGTTTCTCCACACGGGGACCAAATGAAAATGTGCTAATTCGCGTGGCGAACTCGCGAAGTTTCATAATCCCTCATAAATTGTATTGGGGACATGAAGGCCCTTAAATCTGTGGAACCTTTCCGTTTGGTTTTTCTGAGATGAAACCTTTTCATTTAGTCACGTCAAAATAAAAAAAAAAATGTCTTGAAGCCATGTGACGAGTGGGTCACGTGACCGGATTCGTACCTTACCGACACTTTTTTTATTTGTCAACTTATTTTCACACGAAAATCCACATCGAGTTGAAATTTTGGGATAATAAATAAGAAGCACTAAGAAAGGCGGCTCCGGTCCTAAATTGTAATAATCATGAAAAAAAATTCGTTTGTAACATTTTCTTTTTGCCTTTTTCATTATTATTACAATTTAGGACCAGAGCCGCCTTTCTCGGTGCTTCTTATTTATTATTCCAATTTTTCAACTCGATGTGGCCATTCGTGTGACAATAAGTTGACAAATAAGAAAAGTGCCGGTATGGTAGGAATCTGGTCACGTGACACACTCATCACATGGCGAAGTATTCTCATAAAAAAAAAAAAAAAATTGATTAGCATTTCGAACTCGAAAGTTCATTGCCTCACTACCCGATACGGGTAGTGTTTCTAGGTGGATAAATACTACCAGTGTGGGTCCACCACACCCACGACGGGTCAACAACACGCAGTATTCCCCGAACGGTCACCCATCCAAGTACTAACCGCGCCCAACACTGCTTAACTTCAGTGATCTAACGGGAACTGGTGTTTTCAGCGTGGTATCGCCGTTTTCTCATACTAGTATTAAATAGCTTCAACACATTATTTATTGTCGGATTAACGATTACATAACATTACATTTAGATTTTGTTTTTAAAAATAGGACGGGGTCAGCTTCGATATCAAATAACATTTTAATGGGGGGGGGGGGGGTCGACGAATCAGAACAGACTAAAAATAGCGTCACGTAAGATGCGGATACTCTCACATCAGGAACGTAAGGGTGACCCGAAAAACGAAAGTGTCGATTGTTCTATGCATAACTCATTTGCGAAACCCCCTCGCATCTTTTTACATTCCCAAAAAAAAAGGAAAAAGTGTTCTTTTTTTAAATATAAAAAGGCCCGTCCACACCCTGCCCATGTAGAAATTGCGATCGGAATTTGGAAGGGCATGGCTAGTTTCCCCCGTTTCTGATCGGGCGCTGGTCGGGAAAAATAGGGAGGGCCAGACTACTTATGTAACGCTGTTTTAGCCAGGCACTATCTAGAACTTCTAGCGAGGTCTTAACAGGAATACCCTTCAACCGCCCGTCTAGACCCTCTCTGTTTTCCGGTATGCTCATTATTTAGCTGATGTGATGTAAATATATGTGACAAACTATTTTTCAACAAAACATGATTATTTTTATTATTTTCCACTGGGTTCCACATACACAGCAAAAATTTAACTGTTTTCCTTATGTTTCACGTATTAACAAAAAATCCGAACTTTATTTTAATCAAAGTGATTGTGAAAGGTGAAAAAAGAAATTACCTAAAATTTTTTGGTTATATTCACATATCACATTCACTATATATAATAAATATAATGTAACAAAACTACTACTTGAACTATATTCAATAAAAGTTTACGTAGTGTTATTTTCAATGAAAGCACGTGTTCATAAGTGTTAAAATCACGGATGCTTCAGATGAAAATAAATTTCAGTTTGCTTTCACGTGTTGTTGAGGCAGCGATTCGCCTGTTTACTAAAACATGATTTAGTGCATACAAACTTCTGAAGATGGCACTGATGCATCATATATACTGCAGCACCATCTTCAGCAAATGTATCTGGGGTATGCTGACTAACGCCCGACCAGTGCCTGACTAGAATTTTTTGGTTCTTTTATCTAAATCAGGATCCAACTAAAGCCCCGCTTAAATACAAGATTAGGGCCTAACTAGAGGCAAATCCATCATTAATTTTGAAGTCCAATCCTCCCCCCCCCCCCTGAGGAATATCGCCCTTAATTATTACTTACTTTCCATGAATTGATAAATTACCATATTGTATGTATTTTCAAATTTATTTGGAATTATTTAAAAGAATTTTGTCTACTTGAACAATCTTATTTCGATACAGTATCTCGAATGAAGAGTATTTTATGAATGTTATGGTCTATTTAATGGACTCAAAGTGTATCTGTATATTTTTAATTACATTGTTTGTTTATTATTCAAACCATTTTGCTTGTTCAAATCTAACATTTTGATGAAAGAAGCTAGACTTTGCAAGTCATTTCTTATTGCTTCAACAATTTATTCTTTTATAGTATTGCAAATAATGGCATGTGCTTAATTGTTTGGCCTAATTTATGAATCTTAATATAGAGTTTTTTATTTTAATTGTCTATTTATTCTCTGAATGATTTATAATTGTTTGAATGCAATTTTTGACAGGAAAAAAGCTAAGAATAGATTTCGCCAAAATAAAACCGATGATATTCGGACCGTGCATTTTTGGGCATTGAAGTACATTTATTTGGTGGTTTGCAAACTGAACATCTTTCATGTTTTCTTTGACGCGTATATGCATAGAGAGGTCGTTTTGTCGTACTAATGCATACTAATTCACAGCTTGTGTATGGAGTACTGTAGATTACATTGGACATTTTTTCTTTTGGTATAGGATCTTTTTTACATTCTCATTCTAATGAGAAGGTATTGGTTTTATTTCAAATTTGACTTGGTCGGTTTTCATCAAATCTCCACGTTTTGAGACCCCCTGAGCTAGAAAAAAAGGTTTTTACCAAGGTGTCTGTCTGTCTATAGTCTGTCTGTCTGTAGGCACGATAAATTTCGAAAAAATAATCAGATTGGGTTGTGCTTTGGCACACTTTTTCAGGGCCTGAAAAGAAAGAACAGGTTTGTTAACCAACTACTTTGGATAAAAATTCGAAAAAGTGAGCACATTTTGAAAATTTTTGAGACCATTTGTTTTCAAAATTGAAAAATTCTATGTTCGGCTATTCACAGTACTCCAAAACTCGAACAATTTATTCTCATGACTTTTTCGGATAAAAAAAAAATTACCGGAGTTATAGCATTTTCAAAATTACAAAAAACAAACGTAAATGAACACTTTATGCCGAAAAACGCACGATATGGAAAAAAGTCAAGAGGAAGAAAATGTTTCTTTTTGAACACCCTACAATATTTTCTTAACAACTTTTTGAATTTTCTGAAAAATAAAAAATCCAAATTTTGATCACACAAAAAAATAATTAAAAATCAATAATTTCATTTTGCTGTCAAGCTATGCAAGATACGACCAAAGTTGAATGGAAAAAATTATGCACCCAAAAATGATCTCCAAATTTGTCATTATTCACTTTTTGATATGATGCGTAGTTTTTATTTTATTCGTAAAGACAGCATTGCAAATAGTAAAATTAAATTTTTAGACGAATAACACAAGCTACGAGAAAAATGACGGAGACAAAATTTGTTCATCCAAAGAAGAGGTACAAATTTGTTATCAATCATGTTCTGATAGGATGCGTAGTTTTTGTTTTATTCGTGACTTTTTCATTTCAATCATACGGTGCACAGAACCGAGCGTGGAACGCAAGTTTCAAATGATTTCCAAATCACATATCGAGCGCGAGTGCCTGGATGAGAATGTGTTCCTTAAGGTCGATAGAACCTTGAGTAAATAAAGTTCCATTTCATTGTAAAATAAAAACAAATTTAACAATCACTTCACATGTAGAGGTTTTGATAATTTTATAATATTTGCAAATAAACTTTTTCTTTCCATCAAAGTCGAACACGAAGTTCAAAAATCTAGAGAAACCGAGCGTAAAGCGCGATTTAAATACGTCCGAGCGCGTAGCGCGAGGTGAATATATAATCAAGCGCGAAGCGCGAGATAAATATATGATCGAGCGCGAAGCGCGAGATCCAACAATCACGCGCCCTAGGCGCACGACGAGAATGTGTCCGCGAAGCGGGCAGATTTTTTTTATTTGAAAATGGATTTTTTGTGTGTTTGTGTGTGTATATGGCTTGTGTCAGTTGTAGCATATTGTGTCTGTTCAACTGCATCTATATTTTTTACTGTATATAGTGCAATCTCTGTTGGACGATTGTGCTGATAAAGGGAAGAGGATAATTATTGTTTATTAAGACTGTTTTAATTTTTTTTTTTAGATTTTGTTCGTATATTCAATTTTCAATATCCCCTAAGTATTTTGAATTTTGCAAAAATTATTTTAGGGTTTTTCTTTCAGCACCTAAGAGAACAGCCCCAATTAAAGTAGGGTTTAGACAAGGCCCTCTTCAGGTTTTCTATTTTTAATAAAAAATTTTTAATCAAGTGTGGCGATAATCAGGCAACCATATACAAGTATTCTGTCATTACTTATACATTTTTTCTCGCTGTTCTGGTTAAAAATTAATAAAATAATATTGAGATACAGATGGTATGTTCAGTTTTCATTCAATGGAATTGGAGGGGTTTTCTTTTGAAAACCCTAAGTCGGGAAGTCTCCAGGAATACTTGGCAACGCCGAATTCAGAAACATAACCTATATTTTATCATAGTACCTTGCGTGCGAAATGCGAATGTCATTTTGACTTAGAGCGTACTTCAGAGATTGTATAATCTAAACATTTATTGAATTAGTGAATATCTAAGAGACTATAGCGAAAACAACTTGTATCTTGTTTTTTTTTTAAGAAAAAAATTCTAAGTTCCATCTTTATGTAAAATTGCAAATGTTCAGAAAGAATGACATTTTATGTCAATCTGAAACATTATGAAATGGTCTAAAACACCTAACAACCAAACCTTACACGAAAGTTTAAAAAAATTTGTTATTAAAAAATTGTCAAAGTTCACGATCAAATTTCGAAGTTCCGTCGTGAAAAATTTCAAATGTTCATAAAAAATTACATTTTCTGTTATTGTAGAAAGTTGTAAGGTAGTCTAAATTGCCAAAAAACGAAATATTACACGAAGAAAAATTGTAATCGATTTAAATTATTTATTTAAAAATTATTTTATTGATATTCCTGTTAACAGTTCATATATTTCACATTCAAATATCGTCGTATAATAATAAATATTTGATTAGAAAAAAAAAGTTTAAAATTTGGTGTTTTAACATTTTAAGCTGTAGCTTATGAGGATGGCTTTTTCACAGAATTTCAACTTTTAAGTTTAGCGCAATGGTTAAGTCTCCCGACTGCAAGGCGAAAGATTTAGGTATAGATGTAGGTTCGATACCCCGTAGCGTTAGAAATTTTATTTGCAATATAATATTAAAAAATAAAAATTGTAATATATTTATTCACTCTACACAGGACCATTCATATTCAAAGTCAAAATACTCGCAATCAATTAATATTTATTTTTTAAATACCTTTTTGTCATATCGTTAGAGTATAGCAGTAGTGGGTGCTGCTAATCTGCAGTACTGGCCCAGTAATGAACTTGTTCCATTATTGGTTCAGGCAGTACTAGGTCTGTCCTAACAGAGTACTTTTCGAAAATAAAGATTTAATTTCAATTCGAAATTGGGGGGAAAAAAAATTAACCTAGGGTAAATCTAAGAAAACCATCCAAGGGCTGGACGAGTTTGCCCTATATGGGGCGTTTGCAAGTGCAAGCGTGACGTTCCTTGCAGTCCTTGTCAGCTTCCCAGACCAGGACCACACTAGAACTAGGGCAAACTGGCGAGGACCCCACCAGGACCCCATCAAAATGTCTGCACGGGAGATACTAGAATTTCATCAGAATTACTAATGATAGCTCAAATTCTTCAGATGATTTGAAATGGAATTTCTCCCATATAAAATATGCGCTACAAAGTTGGCACTTTTTCCCCTAAAATAATCCAAAAAAGGACATGGCGGAACAGTATCACTTTTAATTAACGTTACTATTCTAATTCCTGATTGCAATAGCTTAGAGAATAAATTTCAGGAGAAAAATTATTTTGAAATGAAGGTGAACAGCTAGTAAACCTAAAAATAATAATAGATCAAAATTGTTATAGAATGGAAATGACGGAGAAGCCGTAGAATAATTCTAGGGCGATGACTTGTACGGAACTTAAAATACAAGAATGAAAATTCCAAATCACGTGGTCTGTGGAGTATATTCCTGAAGGTTACGAAATTTTTGGACATTTTTTTAATACATGCAGTCCTTAACAAGGGCCGACTCACTCTTCGAGATCTTTTCAAATGTTTATAAAATTTGGAAATCGTAAAATCTCTTAAAATCTTTTGAAATCCTTGAAGGCTCTGAAACTGAAATCCTGATATCTTGAAACCTTGTAAACACTCAAAAGTTGAGCGATCAACTCCAAGTTTTGTAGCATGTTATGATCAAATAAGGAAAAAGTGGGTTTGAAAATTTGGTAATTTATTTTCTGAATGAAAAGAAAAAGTTTATAAGTTTTTCAATAGACGAATGATTGTTACACAAATTCTTTATAAAAAGTGGACATATGTATTTACTTTGAATTAATATTCAATAGCTATATAAGTCAAAAGGAGAAAGTGCCAACAAGATTACCGAATCAACGTGTCTTAATATTTTTTATCACTGGAACTTAATAAAGTCAAAAATGAAAGACGCTGTTAATTTAAGATTATAAAGTTTTAAAAAATGGTAATTATCCGAACGGACACATTAAATTTAAAATCTAAATGTTTTTACACTTAGGAAGTTCTTCATATGATTCAATGAAAGATTTCTTAAATCAGAAACAACTGTGATTCTTCTTAGTTAATTGGCCAAAATATTGTTGTTCAAATACCAGGATTAATTCTAATGAATTACCCTATTATCCATAAATATCCAAGGAAGCAATTAGATTGAATTAGTGAATTCGAGTTTAGATTTTCTAGATCTTTAATTTGGTTTTTAAAACTTTTTTGAGCAGAAGAACATCATAAATAATACCACTCAACTGTCGAGCTGAACTACAACTCATCAAAGTCCCCAGGTTTATTTTCTCATTCGCGCTATCTCACGTCCGGAATCTCAGCTCATCAAGCTATAACTCGGTCTTTTTCGACTCTAGGACTCTGTGTAATTGAGATATGCATTATTCAACGAGCGAACGAATCACTATCTGAAACGTTTAGGGTGCCAGGTTCGAGACCTGTTCTCGAAAAGATCCTTGACAATTCCATCCTGTCTGCAAGTGCTAGATATAGACGTTGGAATAGGCCAAACTCTGCTCATGCGTTTTGTACGCAGTAACGTGGGCGCATTCGTGCTCGCGTGCGCACAACATAACATTCTCGCTTGATGGTTATTTTTTATTGGCTATTGCCGGAATAAAGACGTTGATGGGCGGGTTGGGAGTGGAAAGTCTGGCGCATCATTGTGTTCATAAGTTTGTTTCTATAACGAGCATCCGCTGACAATAATAAAAGATAACGATGACACTGTCATTGTATAAATCAAAATATCCAACCGCGTGAGTAGAAGCACGGTTAAATCTGATTTAAAGACTTTCTGAACGTTTTTAATTTTTCCTTAGGTAAATTCATCTTATCGCTTATTTCCGGAAGTTGTTGAAATTATTTTCGAATAAGAGATTATAATCGGATAAGATAAAATCGATAATGGTTCCAACAAATTAAACCACATTTCCTGGAGTAATAAATGATCCTACAATCGTTCTGTTCGTGCATGTGTCACAATTATATCTGTCTTGAATTTTATAGCATCTGCACATTAACATTTTGGCACTTGAATTATTCATGACCAGTTATGGAATAAAGTGGTGCCATCGACCAAGATTGAAATCCCTCTGGGTCAGAAAGCGTATCAAGATGAACATTAATCCACCACCACGTGATCTATTCTACATCATCATATCAAATTTTTATTGAAATAATAACGATAATGGATTCGTAACTATCAAGAATGAGTGAGTCATGCGTTGCACTAAAACAGTTTGACATTCGGTATCTAAAACAGAAACAAAACACTTTTTATCCTTTATATTATTTTAAACTGTTCCGCCCAATCAAGGCAATTCAAGCACGTCAGGCTCTGTTATTTTAGCAACATGTTTCGTTTTAAGAACCATTAATTTCAACAGTAATTATAAACAATTAGAAGCACAACAATTAGTGAAGCCCTCAAACTGCATAATCACGCCTTCTCGTTTAGCCACGTCCGACCCATCGACTCGTGTTTATACCGGCTCCTTTCCTACTTTGCTGCGGCTCGTATTCACTATACAGTATACAACTAAACGTCCAGCCTAATGATGGCATTCAGACTGGATGATGTTGGTTTAAAAAATTGGACAGCTGTGTTTTCTTAAAAAATAATTTTTCAAACATAATTTATCTCATGAAAGAATTTGATGAAACTCAAAAAATGTATTATAGTTACTGTTTCTCTCTGAACTCTCTGACTATCAATAAGTTAAATATAATTGAGCCGCCGGATGCAAGAACCAGCTCGACGCTCTAAAATGCGTAAAAGTATTGTCCGATCGTCTCAAAGAAAGAAAATTTTCAAAATTGAAAAATCAATTTTTTTGAAAATGTGGTATTGTAGAGAATAAGAAAATGAAACTTTTTCCCATTAGAATTTTTTTCGCCGAACCTTTATTTTTAATAATAAAAACGAAATATTGAAGAAAAGTTTCTCCCTGATTTTATTAGGTTTAAAAACGTAAATCTTTCTAACTCGGCCAAGTATTATTGAAATGAGTTCATATTCGTAGTACGTATTCGAAATACTCTAGCGATGCCTGGGAAATCATAGAAAAGTTAAAAATCGCTTATTGTTTAATAATATTTAATTGCAACATGAGGTCAATCGATAATTGTGTTTTCTTGGTTTCGCCGGTAAAAAGTATCTAGGTAACTTCCACTTTCATACAACTTCCAGTGAGTGATTTATTGAGCAATGTTGAATGAAGTTTTTTGGAAAATCTCATATGCATTCGTTACAAATTCACTGATATATTCACATTTGGAAAGAGTACTCGACGTCTGCCCGCGCAGACTGAACTTCGAGAACGCTGCCTGACAGAAGAGCAGTCCTCGCTACGCATTAGCTAACAGCGCGAGCAGACGTCGAGTACTTTTTTCAAGTCTGGATATCTCAGTACATTTTTAAAGAATCGATATGAGATTTTCCAAAAAACTTCATTCAACATTGCTGAACAAATCTCTTACTGGAAGTTGATTGAAAGCCAAAGTTACCTAGATAATTTTTACCGGCGAAACCAAGAAAACACAATTATCGATTGAGCTCATTTTACAATCAAATATTAATAAACAATAAGCGATTATTAAGTTTTTCATGGTTTGCCAGGCATCGCTAGAGTATTTTGAACACCTTCTACAAATTTCAATAATATTTGGCCGAGCTAGAACGATTCAAGTTTTAAAACTTAATTAAATCAGGGAGAAACTTTTTCTCAATATTTCGTTTTTATTATTAAAAGTAAACGTTTGGCGAAAAAAATTCTAATGTGAAAAAGTTTCATTTCCTTATTTTCTACAATACTACATTTCCAAAAAATTGACTTTCTGATTTTGAAAATTTTCTTTCGTTGAGACGATCGGACAATAGTTTTACGTGTTTTCGAGCGTCGAGCTGGTTCTTCACCGAAAAAACGACATTCTCATTTTAATAATTCCCCACTAAGTTTAAGAATAGTTGCATCCGAAATATGTCGCAGTAATTGTATAATAAGTGACGAGCTCGGAGAAATGCAACCAATTCTGAGGATAAATCGCATGTTCACATCTCTAACTTTATCTCTTTCTCTTTGCAGAGAGCTTTAAAGTGAGAAAAGTTTGATGTCACACGTCAGCGAATAAATAATGTAGAGAGGTTATGTCTCGGTGTGGCACGTTGTTATTCAACCTCAATGTGATATCAGACCTTTCTCACTCTAACATTTTCTGTAAAGAGAAGGAGATGGATATGTGCACGCGATTAACCCTTAGAATTGGTTGCGTTTCTTCGAGATTGTCACTTATTACGAATTCGAAAAATTGATCGAAAATCACGTCGCACAAAACATTGAAAGAAATTATTGAACAAAGCAAGGCGCATTTTTCTCTTAAATTACGAATTTCTCTTACTTCATTAAGAATATTACTAAGAATATCAGTGATTTTTCGGAAAGAATTCATTAACTTTTACTAACTGTTTCAGCTACAATTGATTTGCTTATTGTCAGTAAAATTTAACTGATTTAAAGTAAGAGTCTCACTTCTTTTATAGCATGCTTAATTGCTTATATATTTAATTTCATTGACTACTTAGTATATTTTTATTATAATGACAATTATTGAGCATTCAACATAGTTTTAACATCGCTTAGGGGGAGGGGGGGGGGGTAAATGCGATAGTATATAGAAGTGTGTTCCATTCCTACTACTCTTAAAAATCTATACTTACTAAACAAATTTTGATAATCTCTTCCGGCGTCATTAAAGATTTTTAGTAATAGGGGAAAGGTGCCCAAGACGAGCCCCCTTCCATATTTTCCGAAAATTTTCGATTTTAAGGAACTTTAGAATCAAAAGCGATTATTGGCATCGGAGTTTGATGTTTTCTTTACAAAATTCACACATTTGAAAGTTCAAAAAATGTTTAAAAAGCAATGAACTTCGATGTTGAAAAAAATATGTATTTGTCTCGTCTTAGGCAACCCGGTATCCTAAGACGGGCCCCTTTTTAAAATAAAAAAAGCTATGTAATTGAACACTAGATATTGATGAATTTTATTGGCAGCATATTGTTTAAACATATTCTTTACATTTATGACATATTACTTACGCAAAATACATGATAAAACTTAAAATAAGGGTTAAATGAGGTCAAACAGAAAATAAGTGTAAAAAAAGTTCAAGGACTCACAGAAAAAACTGGGGTTTCTATTAGAACCAATTTTTGGTTCTAAAGGAGCTCAACAAAAAGGAACCTCTCTTGCTGAAAAGGAACCCAAAATGATAAATGGTTTCTAAATGAACCCAAGTGTGGATTCAAATGGTTCTAATAGAGCCTTTTTCTCACTTCTGCCTTGACTCACTTCAAAGATTGCACAAGTTAATGATGCACATTATGCTTTACAATTTGAATTAAATATTCCCTACTAAAAAAAAGTCAGGAATCGTCAGAAAAAAAGTCAGGACTTCTGACCATTTCTGACCACTTTTTTTACGTTACTCGACAGAAATCGTCAGGAAAAGTCAGAATTCGTGAGAAATGTTCAGAAATCGTCAGAGCTTGGGTTCGAAGGATAATCCTTTCATTAGGGGTCCAAGAATGGAATGACATGAAACCTAATCCCTTTTATATTTCCCAGGTTATTTATATTATTTATTTATATTTATTTATGCATATTCTCTTTTTACTTATAATTAATTAATAATATTCATATATTGAATGACTTCGAAACCCGTAGATTCTGAATTTCTAACTTTTAAATCTGTCCATGCAACATTGAAAAAAAAATTATTTTCAATTTTTAATCCTTTTGGGTTGCCTACCTGCGGTCCTAGCCGATGGGATGTGAATTAGCAAATCTTCAGAAATCGCCAGACTCGTCAGGAATGGTCAGGATGTTCAGGAATCGTCAGAACTTCTGACCATTCGTGACGATTCCTGACTTTTTTTTTAGTAGGGATTATTGCACTGCAAAAAATTTGATGAAGAAACTAAAATCATAGACATTATTCCTTCTTGAAAGGAAGATTTTGCACATGAAATGTGACAGTTTTTAAGGTTATGTTGCAAATCCGAAGTTTTCCACTGCGCATGCACAAGAAGCGCGGGGCTATTCAATGTGATATAATATACACTTGCAATATTAAGTTAATATACATTTTTCCAAGAAGCTAGGTATTTCTATGATGGAATTTGATTTCTTTTAAATAAGAATAAAAAAGTTTTGTAAACATTTATATGTGTGACTATTCATAGTATCTATTGATTTCAAATAGGCCCGCGCTTCTCGGCATATGCGCAGTTGAAAACGTCGGCAACCACCGATGGCCATCTATCGGATACAAACAAACTAAAATGGAACCCTTAATAGGAGTTCCTTTAAAGCCTAAGTTCTGAATGATCCCAAGTTTCACTTAAGCCGTAACATTACTGATCCCCCACTTTTTTCTGTGCTAAATATTTATGAAAAATTATAAAATTTCGAATATTATTCATCTCAGATCCAGAATTTACTGATATAAATCAAAAAAGCAACATAGTTTGAAAATTTTCTTGTTCATGATGTAAAAGCAATAAAGAGGTTAGGTCATTACCATCGGGACCATCGGAAACTCACGAGTAAAGCAGATTTCGGGGGGTTCGTTTTAGGAATTTCGCATGATCACAATTTTTTAAATATTTTCATTAAACAGCATACAAAAAAAAAAAATTGATTAGCATTTCGAACTCGAAAGTTCATTGCCTCCCTACCCGAATCGGGTAGTGTTTCTAGGTGGATAAATACTACCAGTGTGGGTCCACCACACCCACGACGGGTCAACAACACGCAGTATTCCCCGAACGGTCACCCATGCAGGAAAAAGCACTTTCAAAATAACTAGAATTTGGCTGAGCACGTATTCGCATGCGTAAGTGATGACTATAATGTTTTTGTACAAAAATATTAAGGTTGTCCCGTCTTAGGAGGGGGCTCGTCTTAGGCAACTTTCCCCTATTTGTATTAATTCTACATTATTTAATAAACAAGGCTATTTAAAATCATCTGGATAGTCTTTGAAATAATTTGTATCGTCAACAATCTGAAATAGATTTTCACAGGACCGACTGACTAAAATTAGATGAGCTTGCCATAATAGACCGTCTTCTCTCTAAATATGAATCAGTAAAAAATTCACTGATTAAAATAGTAGTTGGACATATCGCTGAATAATCAGTGATTCCGGACATATTCACTAATCAATTGAGTAATACCAGAGTAAAATCATGCGAGACATAACCTCCAAGTTTTAAAGTAAAGCGTTGTTATTATTCTTTTACTTAAGTAGCAAGAATCATTTTTCGATTAAATAAATTTTTCAAATTTCGGATTGTCAGAGTGCTGAATTCACTGCGGTAAAAATATACTCTGAGTGGTATGAAAAGTACTTACTTGACGGGTGTGTACATGACTGTCGTATCTTGATGATGAAGAAATATGTGAGGTTTTTTGTCATTTAGAAGCATCAAAACTTTTCACCTTTTTTTAAATACTTTATCACTATCATGGGCTTAAAGTTTTTACTATGATTATTTTATTTAATCTACTAAAATCTTATTTTATTATGACTGCTAAATTGATGTGGTGCAGTGCTGTCAACTCTCAAAAGTGTTACTTTCGCTGAATGAATAAGTAATTATTCACTGGTTTCCAGTGACCGGATTCTAGCTATTTGAATCAGTGAGATTTCACTGACAATTATTGACTTTTCACCGATTCAGATTTAGAGAGTTGACAGCGCCACATTCGCGGCCAGAAGGACCCTTGACCCGAAGAGTTTCCCGATAATTTTCTACACTCTGTAAATCTGAATCAGTGAAAAGTCACTGATTGTCAGTGAAATCTCACTCATTCAATTAGCCAGAATCTGGTCACTGACAACCAGTGAAAAGTTACTTATGCATTCAGTGAAAGTAACACTTTTGAGAGTTGGCAGCACTGCACCACGTTAATTTAGCAGTCATAATAAAATAAAATTTTAGTATAGATTCAATGAAATAATCATAGTAAAAACTTGAAATCCATAAATGTGATGGAATATAATTAAAAAAGGTGAAAAGTTTTGATGCTTCAAAATGACAAAAAACCTCACATATTACTTTACTTTCAAGATTCGACTGTCATGTACACACCCGTCAAGTGAGTACTATTTTTTACGAGCTATAGTATATTTTTCCCGCAGTAAATGGGTTATGTCTCGCATGATTTACTCTGATGTTAATAAATTGATTAGTAAATGATTCCGGAATCACTGACTAATCAGCGAAATGGCCAACTACTATTTCAATCAGTGAATTTTTCACTGATTCATATTTAGAGAGCACGGGGAAGCTCAAAAGCTACGTGAAGATCTGTAAAAATTCTACGATAATATTGCTACAATACCTTTTAGCTATATTCCTGATTCAACGCTATACAAAAATGATGTGATACTTTATGGAAAATAAAAACAACATTCTCAAGACTTAGATTTTTTTCACGAATCTAAATATTGAAACAGCCTTTTTCTTTCATTTGTAAGAAAAGTGTTTCTTAATTCTCAAGAATAAAGTTCCAAACAGTATAGAAATTTGAGTTTCAGAAACAAATTACTTAACTTCGTTAGACTACTATTTAATATTCCCGAATTTAGTAACATGTGATGACATTCATACAAATATTTGTTACCTTATCGTCGTCATATGACACTCTTGATGAGAAGAGTAGTGTCACAATAACTGAATTCCAAGCACTTTATATGTCGAAATTCAATGGAATGAACTTTCAAAAAGGAAAGAAATTTTATTTATTAATTTGAATTCGTAACTTGGAATCTTTATTGAAATAAATCTTTTCTTTCTTTGCAGAATTGAGCCTACTTCAGTTAGCATTGGAGAATTATTGAAAAATTGTACTTCAGGTTGTGAAGCCGCTGCTAGCTTTACAAAGAAAACTTATAAATCTCTCCGAGAATGCTAAAAGAAAAGTGGAAGTCTGAATAAACCGCAAGAAGAGAAGAAAAAAAAGAGAAGAGAAAAAAGAAGAAAATCAGTTTGAGTAAATAATTAATATCCTCCAGCACGTGAGGATATGAGAAAACTTAGCGGTAAAATAACTAAGATTCCTAAGACACCTGATATCCACAATCCCAAATCCAGGCCTATAAAAAATGTATGTAATACAGTAAAGTCTCCCGTATTTCCGCCTCCTTGAAACTTAAAGATTCTTTATTTTTAAGGCTGGAGGGGCCCCCACCTATACCGCGAGTGGGCAGGTTCTTTTTATCAAGCGACGTTCATTGGCTGCTCCGGCCTTGCATCGATGCGCCCCCTGCAAGCAACTTTTTCAACCACGCATGTACCGAAAAAGCGCGGGTCGATTTTAAATCAATGAATTATATCAATAATAATATACAGGCACTGAAATAAATTGATTATACGAACTGGATAATAGAATTAAAGAATAATGCACCATATAGAAAAGTATATTAGCAAGTACAATCTATAATATTTTCCTAATATATGAAGATGTTACCAAATATAATCTCTAGATGTTAAATTCTTATAATCTTCAGGCATGTGTAGTCCCAGATGGTACGTCGCATCGTGGCACGTGTCCTATGTATCAGCTCGAATTGTAACAAGTAATAATTAACTTTTAAAATGATTATTAGTGATAAATCACACGTGACTTAGATTTGGAAAATGGGTAAGTTTATATTTCTTTTCATCACAAATCACTGCCACTTGTACAAATACAGAAACTCAGCCTCCTTTACTTTCGTTTACGTAGTCTTATGATAGCCAGTTTCCTGCTTATTATTGTGTGTTTAAAAAATTGAAATTTATTCTCCAGTTCTACTTTCGAGCTCGTCTATGAAAATTTTGTATAGCTTTGTAAATACACTTGCTGAAATTATAATATATATTTGAGGTTATCTGATGGACCAGGATGTATGTATATGTATATTAGATTTAAAAATCTTGGATTATAGATTTCATTATCTCAGATTATAAAGTTTGATAATCCAAGATATTATCCTCACGGAGAAAAATGGATGGTCAGAGTTAGAAAGTCAAAATTTAGAGAGCCAGTCAGTCCTTCTACATGGTCGAACGGTCCTTCCAAAATTTTTCAGACATAGTAAGAATAGCTATTTGTGATACAAGTGCGCAAAATAGGCGATTGCCAACGAGTGTAAATTTGTCAGCATGAGCCGGAGGCTCGAAGCACGAGTCGGAGGTTAGCGCACGAGCGAAGCGAGTGCGAAAACGAGGACGAGTGCGAAGAGCTGAAGGCGAATGCTGAAATTACACGAGTCAGCAATTGCCTGTGCGCACGTGTATCACACGCTATTTTTTGCAACAACCTTCCGAGAAAGTTGTTAGGAGGTGGTAACGAAAAATACTAATTGTATATTGCATAGAGTGGAGTAAAGGAATTTTATTGAAAATTTTTTTTTTTTAATTTTTGACAAAAATTTTTTTTTTAATTTTTGAAAAAAATTTGAAAAAAAAAATTTTGAAAAAAAGTGCTCTGGAAAAAAATTTTGTGCAAAAAAATTGTTAAAAAAAAATGTTGTGAAAAAAATTTTTGAAAAAAAATGTTGTGAACAAAAATTTTGAAAAAAAAAATTTTGTGAAAAAAAATTATTAAAAAAAAGTTTTGGAAAAAAAAATTTTGAAAAAAAATATTTTGTGAGAAAAAAATTTTGAAAAAAAATATTTTGTGAAAAAAAAATTTTGAAAAAAAAAAATTTTGTCAAGAAAAAATTTTGAAAAAAAAAATTTTGAAAAAAAAATTTATGGCATTTACGCTCTTTTGCCCCCCCCCCCGGGGGGGGGGCTACGAAACCCTGAATACAAAACTTCAATCATTAAAACACTGAGCGCTGCTGTTGCTACGTTGCCCCCGAATTGTCGCGATGCGGAAAGTTGCTTATCTGCAAAGTGCGCATGCGCGTACATTCCGCTGATGTGGAAAGTAAAGAAGAATCGAACTGCGCATGCGCCAATATTATTCCCGCATTGTTATCCGGAATGAGTCACTTCGCGTATAACTTAGCTACACGGAACGGAGTACTTTCGAGGTGGGTGTTGCAAAAAGACTCTTATTCTTACGAGCGGATCATCGTACAGTGTTTTGAGCTCCTCTTTGGTACCTTCCCCCAACGTTAGGAGCCGAGAGAGTCCGGTCGTTACCGATCATGCACGAAGCTGAAAAGAGCCAGTTGGCGCGCAATTTAAGTGTCTACATTGAAAGTTTGATACCATTCGCATAGTTTATACATTCATTTAAAATGAAAAGTATTGTTTTTTTCAAAATGTTTGTAATTATTGATTTATGCTAATTATATATATTCGTCACAATTTGAGTAGTGCGTGGGCACATTTCAACTGGTTAAAATGCTTATGAATAAATTTCATTGTATTATTAGAACTAATTTACGGACTGAAGAAACAATCAGAGAGCAATGCGATCAAGAACTAATTTTTACATTCTCATCCTATATTGGGAAGGTAATAGATTTGTGTAAAATTTGACTCCCCCTCCCCCTTTTTTGTCGAATGTCCACGCTTTGAGACACCCTGAACCCAAAACACAGGTTTTGACCAAATTTCTGTCTGTCTGCATGTAAATTTTTAGTTTGTTAGCCCGCTATCTTTCAAAAGAATTAGCTTATTGGATTGACCTTTGGTATACTCTTCAAGAATTCTGAAATGAAGGTCAAGTTCGTTAGCCAGCCAATTTGAACGAAAATCCAAAAGGTGGGCACATTTTTAAAATTTATGAGGACACTTTTTTTTAATATTCGAAAATTCTATGGACGGATAATAATAGTACTCAAAAAGGCGAATAAAATGTTTCCATTACTTTTTTTTGATAGAAGAAAATTACCCGAGTTATAGCATTTACAAAATTCTTAAAAACAAATTAAAATGAACATTTTAAGCTAAACAACGCATGATGTGAAAAAAAGTCAAGAGAAGAAAAATGTTTGTTTTTAAAACCCCTACAATATTGTTAGAAGACATTTTTTAATTTCCTTGAAAAATCGAAAATTCTAATTTTTATCGCACAAAAAAATAATGAAAAATCAAAAATTCCATTTCGCGATCAAACTATACAAGATACGGAAAAAGATGAATCGACAAAAATTGTGCACTAAAAAAATATCTAAAAAATTTGTTTTCAATCACATTTTCATGGGACGCGTAGTTTTTGTTTCATTTGTAAAAAACTGAATTGAGAATAAAATAAATTAAATTTTTGGACAAACGACACAAACCAAGAAAAAAATTAATAGATACATATCATGTTATAATATTTTCAAATCAAATATCGAGCGCGAAGCACGAATGTCTGGATGAGAATGTGTTCCTTAAGGTCGATAGAACCTTAAGTAAAGTAGATCTCCTCTGTAACAAATTTAATAATCACTTCGTATGTAGAGGTTTTGATAATACTTTTTGATAAGCCCGAACACGAAGTGCAAAAACCTAGAGAAACCGAGAGTAAAGCGTTTTTTTCTCGAAATGTTTGTAATTATTGAGTTATGCTAATTATATATATTCGTCATAATTTAAGTATTGCGCACATTGCAACTGGTTAAAATGCTTATAAATGAATTTCATCGTATTTTTAGAACTAATTTACGGACTGACGAAACAATCAGAGGGCAATGCAATCCAGAACTAATTTTTTTAATTTTCATATTTTAACAGTTTTTGAAAGTGTAGGAGAGAATAGAATTTTAATCCTCCATGAACATCCTCATTAGACTTTTACATATACTACCTTTGTACCTTCTGAGTATAATAATTTTACTTTGGCACTTTTTGCCATGCTTCGTAGTTACAAAATTTTACAATCATTTATTCTGCAATTGCTTAATATTGCCACTTGATATTCTCCCTTTCATGAGCAATAAACAAAGAGGCGGTTGCTCTTTTTGTACTTTCTTGAATATTTTTAGTTGTAGTAATAGGACAATATAAATCATATATTTAAGATGTTAGGAAAATCAAGTCATAATTGACAGTTAAAGATTTAAATAAATATAAAACAACGCTATCATTTTCAATGCTCTAAATGAATGGATAAATCAACAAATTTGTAAAGATTTAAAATTATATCATCTTAAGCAATTTTAAGTTAGAAACATTAAAAATGGAGAGATTAAAATTTTGTTAACCGAACACTTCTTAAAGTAGTATTGATAATTGTTCAACTGTTATTTATACATACAAATTTGTTTTGAAATCTTTTTAAATATTCCCTCAAAATTATTATTTTTCAAAAGAAAAATCACATTAAATTTTCACATGAATCTTAAGAAAATTTTTTTATTATCTTTAATCCTTTCAGAATCCTGAAAAAGCTTAAAAATTTTATTTAGAAATCTTTAAAAATCTGCATTTTCTTTTAAATTTTTTGAAATCTTCTCATATTTCAAATTAGTTTCCGAATGTTTGCGAAGTTTACAAAATTCAGAATGATTTTCTTTCAAAAAGTGATTACTAGAAAAAATGAATAAGGTTCTCTAATTATATTACAGGTCATTTTTCCAGTTTCCACGTAAAATCGCCACCTTGTTGTGTTACACATTTTTTGTAGGTTTATGTTTATTAGAGTGCTCAGTTTTTTATCGAAGGAAAAACATGCTTATATTGAAATTTTCCAAAGAAGAAACAAGCGAGGAAGTAATCGAAGATTAAATCATAAGCGACGATTGAAAGAAACAGACTGTTAACCAACTTTAGTTAAGCTAAGTATTGTAGAAATTCAAATACTACAGTTTTTATATAATAATAATAATAGATATTTATTAAGATGCCAACAAAACATATACAAAAGTATTCAGAAAATATTAATGGAAGGCGGCACATAAAGGGCCGAGGTACAACTTAGAGCTGCTTTGCAATCTAACCTAATATGGATTCGATTATACAGAATAACGCTCATGAAAGGAAGAATATCAAGTGGTAATATTAAGCAATTTCAGAATAAATGATTATAAGAATAATAAGCGGAGAATGGCATGAATGAGCTAAACATGTGATTTTTGTAACGACGAAGCATGTCATGAATGAGCTAAACATGTGATTTTTGTAACGACGAAGCATGTGGAAATAAAATTGTATTCTATTCTACATTTTCAAACTGCAAAAATATGAGAATAAAATAAACTAATTCTTGATTGCATTTCCCTCTGATTGCTTCTTCAGTCCCTGAATTAGTTCTAATAATACAATGAAGTTCATTCATAAGCATTTTAACCAGTTGAAATGTG
>CAKNXH010001371.1:128156-182476 GCA_932178445.1 Andricus quercusramuli
ATATATAATTAGCATAAATCAATAATTACAAACATTTTGAAAAAACAGTACTTTTCTTTCTAAATTAATGTATAAACTATGCGAATGGTATCAAACTTTCAATGTAGGCATTTAAATTGCGCGCCAACCGACTCTTTTCAGCTTCGTGCATGATCGGTAATGACCGGACTCTCTCGGCTCCTAACGTTGGGGAAAGGTACCAAAGAGGAGCTCAAAACACTGTACGATGATCCGCTCGTCTTATTCTTTGGCTAGTCTGACGGTTACAAGAACATCAGACCCACTATCAGAGAACTAAGGTATCCCTTTCGGCATGGTCAATACGCGCATCCTTTTTTTCTCTCGTTTCGACCATCCCCGAAGGAGTAGATAAACCATCGCATATGCTCGATTGCTCGACGTTTGCGCGTCAATCATGCGCGTGAAAATTTAGAGGTTACCGGGTATCGCTAATTAGTGCCAATTTGCATAACGGACAAGTGGACCGCGTGGTGCTGATCCATCCGATAAACTGTTTTTAAAGTATTCCCAAATATTCCTAGTGGTGCTAGTGTTGTGCTTGCAGTGTTGCTAGTGTTATTCCCAAGTGTTGGGAATGCAAACGATCGTATTGGTAAGCATCTATTTTACATAATTTTGTGACATTCGAAACAGTTAATACTGATATTTTTAGGTTATATTATAATACAAGTTTAATGTCATTTATGATTATTTGAGTAATCACTGATTATTCTAGCATTAATTAATGTAGATTAAACTTGATATGTAATTATTAATTTAACAATAAAACTTTATCTTTCAGTTGTTTCCTATTGCACATTTGAATTCGTGCAAGTATCGATGGAAGGGTCTGTGTCGTCGTACGTGAAGCTGATGAAGAGCTGGAAGTGTGGGCGAAATATAATTCAAATATTCAAAGGTAATTATCATTAATCTTGATTGAAAAGCCAACTAATTGGTTAAAAATTTGTGCATTTTTCTGACAATTTATTTTTGGGATTAAAAACTCAATGTGTCAAGTTAAAATTGAACTATTTGATTGAAAACTGACCTTTTTGTTGAAACTTCATATTATCGGGTTGAAAATCGGGTTTTAAAAATTCAACTGCTTTGTAAAAGATACATTTTTCTTAATTTAAAATTATTTTTTACAACGAAAACTTAAGTATTTCATTTTTGTTTGGAAATTAATCTTTTTAGTTAAAAAATTTAACTATATGGTTCAAAATTTATGTAGTTTCTTACAAATTTCTTTTTTTGGTGGGAGAAACATAAGTTTAGTAGAAAATTTATATGTTTAGTTGAAAAATGAACATTTTAGAATTTCGCTTTTTTGGAGTAAAAAACTTATTTCTTAAACAGAAAATTCAACAATTTGGTTGAAAATGAACTTTTTGGATAAAATTTCATATTTTCGGGTTGAAAATTCTACTATTTCATACAGGAAATTCGCCTTTCTGTCTTTAAAATTCGAAAATTTGTTTACAAAGTCAACTGTGCGGTAGAAAATTTAAGTCTGTTTATTACAAAATCATTTTCTAAATGTAAAATCAATTTCTCCATATAAAAATTTACCTATTCCATTTTTGGTTAAAAATTGTTTTCCTTTTATAATTTACAACTTCACCTATTCGGTTGAAAATTAATTTTCTCCAAATGAAACTATTCCATTTTTGTTCAAAAAATAATCTTTTTAATGTAAAAACTTAACTATTTGGATAAAAATTTATGTAATTTCTTATCAATTTTTTTTGTGGAAGATTGATAATTTTAGTAGAAAGTCCATGTCTTTATTTGAAAATTAATTTTTCTGAATTAAAATTAAACCATTCTATTTTGGTTGAAAAATTAACCTTTTTTGTTTAAAAATTCAACTATTTAAATCCAAATTCATGTAATTTTGTATAGAAAAGTTGTCTCATTGTCTTGAAAATTAAACAGTTCCGAACAAAATTCAACTGTGACTTTCGTGTTTATTTATCAAAGTTTCGTAGAGAAAACTACCGTTATGAAGAACAGAAACTTATATTAATTAAAATTGATATAATACCTGAAAATAAAAATATAGAAATAATTATAAAAAGTTATTACGTCAATTGTCCATGCTTTGACCAATTTTTCTTTGTTTATTTTCTTTTTGAATTCAAAGCTTTTTTTTAGAGAAAATCCCATACAATTTTGCAGGTAATAATGTATAATATATTTTGTAGAAGTTGACCGAATCGGATAAGGAAATTCAACGCAGATTGAATACAACTTCTGATTGCGTGGAGATACACTCCAGCCATTCATTATCGCTATTGGGAATACGCTGGAGACATACCCCATTACCGGCCTACAAATTTGGAATTTTATTCAGCGTTACATCTACGACATTCACATCTGTACCGACGTAGAAAGCTGTTCACAGTATGAAATTGCAGTTGATCTGTGTATCCTAGAGCCCATTTTGAAGTTAGTTTTGAAGATGTTACACATCTTCGGTTCTTTTATTATATTCAATAGCCCTAAAATAAAAAGTGGCCTGGTGGTACTTCCCATAAACCACGTTGCAATTTTGAGAAGGGGGGTTGAAAACATAAATCCAACTTTTTGGGTAGAGTTTTTTTTTTTAATTGAAAAGGCTACTATTACAGTTTTGGTTCGGAATTTAATTTAATTTGGTAAACATTTATTAACCTTGTTGAAAATTAATTTTTAGTGTTGAAATTTTTCTGATCAGAAAATTTAACTATTTTACTTTCGGTTAAAACTTTATTCTGCATATTGGATAAGTTGGAAAATCTGATTTTTTTATAGAAAAATAATTTTCTTGGTCGAAAATTCAACTTTTTGGTTGGAAATTCAACCATATGGCAGGAAATTCATATATTTTGTTAAAAATCCGTGTTTTGGGTAGAAAATTATCCTTGCTTGTTGATAGTTCAACTTTTTATTTGAAAATCTTATTATAAAATCCTCTTTTTGTATTGAAAATTATATTTTTTTTCCAAAATTCATTTTTTTTTATCAAGGTTCATCTCTGGTTGATAATTAGACTATTTTGATGAAAGTTCGTTTCATGTTTGGTTGAAAATAAATCTTTTGAACTGGCAATAATTATACTTTTCCATTTTTTGTTTGAAATTTATTTATTTTTTCAGTCGAAGGTTCCAATGTTTGGTTGAAAGTTCATGCATTTCATTTTAAATGAACTTTTATGGTGAAAATTCTACTGTTTTGTAGAAAAATCGTCTTTTTGGCTCGAAAATTAAACTATTTGGTTAAAAATAATTTTTTTTTAGTTGAAAGTTCAAGTTTTTGGTTGATAATTCAAATATTTTCTTTCAAATGAACTGTTATGGTAAACATTCTACTGCTTTGTAGAAAATTCATCTTTTTGTCTTAAACATTGAAACATTTCGCTTAAAATTCATGTCATTTGTTGGAAATTCATCTTTTTTGGTGGAACATTGAGCTTCTTGGTCGAGAATTCATCTTTTCGGTTGAAAATTTAATAACTTTGTTAAATTTCATTTTCATTGTTAATTTTTTTAATCGGAAAATTTAACTATTTTATGTTTAGTTAAAACTTTATTCCGTATATTGGATTACTTAAAATTCTTGTTTTTTAAAACTTTTCTTACGGTTGAAAATTCAACCTTTCGGTAGAAAATTGACATATTTTGTTAAAAAGTCGTCTTGCGTAGACAACCCTTGTTTGATGATAGTTCAACTTTTTGATTAAGAATATTATTGTCAATTCGTCTTCTTTTTACCGAAAATTATCTTTTTTACTCAAAATTAATTTTTTGTTGTTGAAGGTTCATGTTTTTGGTTGAAAATTTAACCATTATGATTTCTTTTTAAATGAACTTTTATGGTGAAAATTCTACTGTTCTGTAGAAAATTCATATTTTGGCTTAAAAAATAAACTTTTCAGTTGAAGAATCATATTTTTGTGTTGAAAAGTCAACTTTTTTTGTAGATAATTGGTCTTTTTGTCTTCAAAATTAAATAATTTTGCTGAAAATTTATGTATTTTGTTAGAAATTGGTCTTTTTTGGTAGAACATTATTTAGGTTGGAAATCTGTATTTTATATAGACTACTAAATCTCCTTGGTCGAAAATTCATCTTTTTGGTTGGACTTTCAACCATTTTGTTGATAATTGTTTTTTTGCCGTTAAAAGTTATTTTCACATTCTCATTCGTGAGAGTGTAATATAATTTCAAATAGTTTTTGTCTGAAAATTTAAATAGACCGTTTTTGGCTGAAACTGTATACTGTATAAGTTAGAAATTCAACTGTTGGGTAGAAAATTCATGCATTTTGTTGAAAATTCGTCTTTTTGGGTAAAAAACTAACACAGAAGATATAACAGAAGTGGATTTTTGTAACATGTAGTAATTGCGAGGAAATCGCTGTAAAGATTACAATTTGTTTTTTTTTCTGTAAATTTTCTTTTTTAAAAATTTAAATTATTGCTTGAAAGTTAATTTATGGAAATTCAACTTTCTTCTAAAGACCCGCCAGGCCTCGATGACACCACTAATTCAACTGATTGATTATGCTTATCGATTATTTACTTTTTCTAGGGAATATTTATGGAATGGATCACAAACAAGGAAATCTTTAGGCCAGCGAAAGTTGTGAGCGTTAGCAGTTTAAAGGCATTAAAGTGTTAAATAATTAATAATATTTTATAATTTATTCTACGTTTTATATACAAGGTTCGACCTTAATTGTATTAGTTTTTTAATTTATCTGTAACGAAGGCTGTAAAGCATTGTGATTTATGTAGGGATCTGTATAGATATTAGGGTGGACAAAAAAAAACTTAATTTTTTTTTCCTTAGATACCATGAAAATATTGTCAGAAATGATGAAAAAAAAATTCTAGTGAAGCTTGAGCTCTTAATATTAATATTAAGAGGTGACGATTTGTGATTTTTGATTTCCCATTTAAATAACACAGGAATTTTTTAATATTTTTTTTCGATTTTTAATGCGTTTGAACAAAAAATTATCTAGTGAAAATTAAAACTTATTCTTGTAGAGAATTTAACGATCTACAATAAATGTCTGATATGATTTTTTGCTAAGTCGACTCATTCAAAAGTTATGGCAGATTGAACATTAAAAAAATACTTTTTCATTAAACTTCCATCAGACTTTTGATCTCAAAGAGCTCAAAAGCATTGAACAGCTTTATTTTTGAGCTCAGAGAGCTCAAAATAACACAAAAAGTGAATTTTTGAGCTCTTCGAGCTCAAAAACATCGCAACCAGCGCTGAATTGCAAACACTCAATGACTGAAATTAGCGGGAAGTTGTAGAGATGGCCTTTAGGTCAACCGTTTTCCAAATTTTTTTTTCGAGTCATTATTCAGGTAAAGTAAAGTTCAGATTTTTTTTTTAATTAAGTTTCATAAAATTGGTTTTTCTTACGATATTTTGTAAAAATGTTATTGTTTTACCAAAAACATTCGATTAGTTTTACGAAAAATAAGATATTTCATGTTTTTGAGCCATTATTTTGTGATAGAATATAAAAAATTCTAAAAATTATCTTTTTGCAACACCCACCTCTAAAGTTGACGTTTGCATGCATGTAGATGGTGCCTAAAGTACCTTATTTGAGCATACTGTGCGTGAAAAATTTTTCGCGCATGCGCAGTTTGAAGATGGCTTACTTTAGAACCTGGTGAAAAAGCTGCGCATGCGCACATTCGAGATGAGGTACTTTAGACACTGGCATAGATAACTTTAAACACTAGTGTTGGTATCTTTTTGAAATAAATTTACATTTAACTTGAACGAATGTTTTAATGATTGAAGTTTTGTTGGTAGGGGTGCAAAAAAGCGTAAACGCCAACATGTTTTTTTCAATAATTTTTTTCCAACTAATTTTTTTTCAACAAATTTTTTTTCACCAAATTTTTTGTTTCGAAATTTTTTTTTCACAAAATTCTTTTTTTCAAACATTTTTTTTCACAAAATTTTTTTTCAAACATTTTTTTCACCAAATTTTTTTTCAAACAGTTTTTTGCACACATTTTTTTCAGAACATTTTTTTCAAAAAATTTTTTTTCTCAATTTTTTTTCAAACATTGAAAAAAATTTTTTTTTTGTTATTTCTTTACTCCACTCTATGCAATATAAAATTAGTATTTTTCGTTACCACCTCCTGAGAACTTTTTCGGACGGGCGTTGCAAAAAATAGCGTGTGATACACGTGCTCGTAGGTGATTGGTAACTCGTATGATTGCATTATTCGCCTGCGGTTCGAAGCACTCGTCTACGTTTTCGCACTCGCTTCGCTCGTGCGCTAACCACCGACTCGTGCTTCGAGCCTCCGGCTTATGCTGCAAAATTCACACTCGCACACAATCACCTATTTTACGCACTTGTATCACAAATAACTATTTACGATTTAGAGTTGGAATTTCTGAAAATATTTTCATGGTATCTAAGGAAAAAAAAATTAAAAGTTTTTTTTGGCCCACCCTAATAGATATACACATATTAAATATAGCAGTGAGTACTACTTATAGGCCAAAAATTAAAATGCGTTGTCACTTATATAAAAATCAAATTATGCATTTATAACCACAATTTTTAGCGATCCTCGACCCATTCAACATTAATTTGAATATTTCGTTTAGTTTTAAGGTTACGTGAGGGTTTATCATTTATTCAATCCATATACTGTTTCTGGATACGCTATAGAATGTTATACTATAGATCTGAATTACTATGAAATTATACTAATTACATAGTGCGATAACTTTTATCAATTGATGAATAGTAAGAAGTATTTCCATACCAATCTTCAATAAAAACTACTAATTCGTAGAAAAAACGTTGAAAATTAAATTCATAAAGAATTTTTTCTCACTAATTTCCTTTGTTACGATTTTACATTTTAAATTAGTAATTTTTTTATCAAAGATTATTATCAGAATGCTTACTATAAATTAATTGATAAAGGATTCCCCACTGTTTACATAGTAGACCTTCATACTAGTCCAGATTAGAAAACCAAATTAATTTTTTTATTCGTTTTTAAAAATAATATAAAAATATATATTTGGCTCTTAGAAATAGTAATTTTAACCATATCAGATTTTTGAATCGATCCTCTGCAATAGTCGAATTTGCCCTCCTAAAATATCCATATTGAAATTCCGGGATAATCTAATCGACCATTCCGAGCTGATAGAATCGACTGCATTGAGATAATCAAAACGGTGATCCGAGGTGTCCAAATCGACCCTTCGCAATGACCAGGTTAACACTTTGGAAAATCGAATCGACCATCTGAGACCATCGAGTGGTCTGTCTAGAGACAATCATATCGACCCTTTAGCATGATCGGGTCAGCTTTCTTGAGATGACCGATTCGACCGTCCGAAATGATCGAGTCAACACTTTGAGATGATCGATTTGAACCTCTTGTTTCAACCTTCTAGAGATAGTCGCTTTAGCCATATTCAAGGGCTGTCCTATAGTTGACCCTGCAATATGGCCGGTCTGCACATATAGATGGCCAAACAGACCTTCCATTTTTCTCCGTGCTGTCACATCTATTTCTTAATATCTACAGATTGCGGTTCTAATAACCTGGATCGCTGTCCTATAGTTAATAGTCCAAGATTATATACGGTAACATATTTTTCATTACCGGATATAATCCATTTTTATCTGTGGATAAAGACACCCGACATCCCTAGAACTTCTGTTTCTCCACGCAGTTTGATGGTTGCAGCTCTTGTATGAAAAATACCAGCCGCGTAGGAACAAAGACACAGTTACTCACATGCGGAAATTGCGCGATATCATGTATTCCAATTGGAAACGTTTCAGGCGGCTCCGATTTACGCAGTTGAAAATGTCGCGGTCCGTTGGCCAGTGCTTTTGTTGACGAATTACGTGAAAAATGTAAAATTTCCTGGAAATAGTACAAGTTTCCAACTAAAAATCAATATAATCGAATCAAAAAGCGACTCGAATATTTCGCGGCAATGCTAGGCTAGGTGGAAATGTCAGCGGTCTTATTATAGGACTGCATTTGCACACGAGTTTTTGGAGAAAATTTCTAAAGCAAAAGTTAAGTAATAATGGTCTGAATAGTAATATTTCTCAAATGTAAAATCTTTTTTCTCAGTTATGTCCCATTCTTTTCTCGAGTGGCGACTTTTCAGTGTCACAAGGAACTTTCCGAAATTTGAGGTTACTAATTTGAGGTGCCACTAACCTGAAATTTAGGATATTTTATTCTATTCAGTGAAACAGAAAGGTCGTCAATCGAGAAAAGAATGGAACGTGACTGAGAAAATACATTCCATACTTCAGAAATGACACTTTTCGTACTTTTATGACTTTTACGTTTAGAAAATTTTCCTGAAAAAGTCTGCATTCCCATGACGTCATCCGAAAATACTCAATTTAAATCAACAAGGGCGCTCTTCGGGCCTCTATTTTTTTATTGTTCAGCCACTGACGCGGATGAGAGTCTATAGGGACCGTGGTGGGAGTTGACGGAACTGCGCAATTTGAAATAGCCGTGTGTATATAAAAGAGACTTTACTGTATATAATTGGAAACAAAAACAGAATTTTTAAGATGTAGATTGTTTTTTACTAAGGTGAACAGGGAAACAATCTCTCCCTTTCTTTAGTTAAAACAGCATTTCACGATTCTTAGGACACAAGTTCTGAATAATATGGTAATTTGAGTTTCAGAGACATTATTCAATTTTTTATTTAGTTTTATATGCATTCTATTTGCGACCAAAGGATAACGGGATCAATTGCCAAGGGGAAACTATTTATCCCAGGAACATTCCATTTCCTCTAACCACAAACGTAAATGTGTAATTTTTTTTACTAGAAACTAGAACGTCATCAAATGAGTCGCAGTTAAGCTTCTGAATCATAAAAATCAAGTTCGCGTGCAAAAATAGTGAAAATAGAACTAATTTCATCTTCGACCTCGGACAATAGGATCCCCCTCGGCAATTTGTTCTGTTGCATCATATACGCTTCAGCTTTGAATATTGGTATTCTAAACCGTTTGATGTCGACATTTCCTTTTGATTTTGAATGAATTTATTCCTACGATTCCACAACTTTTGAAAGTATTCAATTTCTGTCTTTGCAACCGAATGCTTTAATTTATCAATTTTATTCAATTGCCACTTTTTAATTAGTCCAGATATTTGAGTACTTTTCATCTTATTGAGAAGGTAAAGCGCCTTTCCTTTGCTAAAACGGTTCATTAAGGAGTCCTAATGAAAATTTCAATTTTTTTAGAAATTAATACGACGCCTCCCAGAATTATTTTGGAAAAAGTTCAAAAAATCGTGTTTGTGTAGACTGAAATGCCCATTTTTATTTTATAACAAAACATTCAACAGTAAAATTGAACTAGAGAACATTCTGAGAATTAAAAAAAAAACATTTCGCTAATAGACACCGAGTTATGACTGCAAAGAACCCCGATTTTCTTTGAAAGAGGCTAAAAACGCCAATTCTGAAGTTTTCATGTATCTGTCCATTTCATGTATCTGTCCAAAATTGTACGAATATTAATTGAAGAAGATACAATTTTGAGTAACTCTACAAAAACAATAATCTAGCCTCAATAGGTTATTAGTCTAGCCTCAACCTAGACCATAAGTTATGGCCTATTGGGGCTAGGTTTTTTTTTTCTTCTTAGAATTAATAGAATTTGCGTCTACTTTACTTAACATCTGTACCTTTCTTTTTGGTAAAATTAAATGGTTTAAAAGTACAAATAAAAACTTCCGAATCGGGTTTCTAGCGCCTTTTCGAAAAAATCGGGGTTTTTCAAAAAGTCATAACTCGGCCCTATTAGCGATAGAAGATTCTTTCTTATCATTCTTAGAATTTCCTCTAGTTTTATTTTACTGTTAAATATTTTGCTCTAAAATGCAATGGGTCGGGTCAGTCTACGCAAACACGATTTTTATAACTTTTTTCAAAAATATTTCCGGGCCGCTTCGTAGTTAGTTTTAGAAAATTTGGAATTTGTATCAGGATACCTCAGTAAACCGTTTAGGCAAAAAAAAGACGCTTTACGCACTCAATATGGTAAACCTTGTTTCGTACGAAACGCCTGAAAAGTTAAACAACCATCGCAGGGTACCACTAAGAGCAACTGCCATCTAAAAAAAATGTCAATAGCCCCCAGTAGAACCGTGGTAAAATACACTTATGGCCACGTCTCACATCCGTGAGATGGGTGGTCACAGGGCACGACGAAATCACAACGACAGGCCGGCGAAACCCTCGTGTGTCTTGAGTACACGATGCGACCCAAGGATGACAGCTTTCTGCATTCATCTCACAAGTGCCTTTACATATTTATGGCACGCGGGTATGGCTTTAAGATTACGAGCCAGTAATGGTTCCGCACCTCCGAGAGCACCTATCACAAGGAAAATTACTTGAGCCGAATATTTTGGGTACAGTCGTTGCAGCTCTCTTTAAAGGTCTTGATACCTCTCCTCCTTTTATTTCTCCTTTGCAGAGGTGTTGTATTCGGATGGAGCCGAGAATTCGATCACGAATATAGTTCGTTTCTCGGAGTCTTGGAGAACAATGTCAGGCCTCGAGTGCGCAACGGAGACTGCTGCCCGAAAATCGTAGTTCCAGAAAATTTGGCACTTCTCGTTTCGGAAAATTGACTCTATCTCCCTTGGAGTGCTCAGCAGGGCAGGGGTCGCAACCAACACCGTAAGAGCGACAAAGATGGTAATAAAGCACTCCTAGGACCGCATTATGTCCATAGATATACGTCGTTCCTGCGTGGGTCGGACACCCCGATAGTATGTGTTCTAGGTACGCTAAGGTGGAAATGCCACCGTCCTGGCATGCGAAAATAAAACCCTCCGTACCTGAATTAAGCCTTGATGATTTGAGGAAAGCAAAAGTATGATCCTTCGACAAGGACTGTTTGTCTACATTTCTGTGAAAGTTTCCGTGCATTTTCTTGTCGAGTAGCTGTTGGTAAAATTTTCCAACCTCTGCTTTCTTTACTTCGGCTTTTGGAAGTGAAGCATCTAGATGGAGTAATGCACTTTCCTCACTTCTGATGTTAAAATTCATGCCAAGGGTGTCGACCACTTGCACAGAAGACTTTCTTTCCTACTCTCAAACTTTTTTCTGTGACCTGTCTTAGGCTAAATATCTGATCTGTACATGATCTTCCTGGCATAAATCCCCTTTGGACCTCCCATATCTTCTCTTCTGTAATTTCCATTACCCTACGAGTAAGTATTTTTGAGCATATTTTACTTACGGTACTTAGTAGGCTGATACCTCTGTAATTACTGCAGTTGCTTTTATCTCCCTTTCTTTTATATGTTGGTACGATAATCGCTTTTCTCCAATCGTCTGGGACTTCTCCCGATTCGATACATGAATTTATTAATTCGCACAACCTGTGAGGTATGTAGTCGCCACCGTATTTAAGCATTTCAGCGCTAATACTGTCTATACCCGCAGCCTTACCGTTTTTCAAGTTCTTAATTATATCTCTGACCGCAGTGTCAGAGACTTTTTCAATTGGGTTTTCTAATGCATTATGTTCTATGTCGCAGTTTTGTTGCACTATATCTTCACCTCCTAATAGTTCTTTAAAAGAGTCTTTTAAAGCGTCTACTATCCCGTCTATATCATATAGCATTTCACCTTTACTGTTTCTCATGCTAACAAAGTCTGTACTTTTACTTTCCTTCAACTGTTTATATAATAGTTTCATAATTCCTTCAAAGAAGTTATTTATTTTGTTCTCTTCTTCTGTTCTGATTTTCTCTCTACTCTCTTTGACTAGTCGTTTAACTTTCCTATTTTTGTGTCTGTAATCATTTTTAAGTCTATTTCTCTCCTCATCGCTAAGACCTGTCATGTTCAGCGTTTTATTGTGCGCTACTTTCTTTTCTTTTTGGGCTGCCTCAATTTCCTCATTCCACCATGCGCTACCAGATTTTCTTCCTACAACCGCCGTACCACATACTTCGGTCGCAGTTTTGACAATGATATCCCGTAAAAAAGTCCACGCGCCCTCTATATCTTTATTGCTTATAAGCGCTTCCCACGTTGTCATGTCTATGCGTTCAGTTAACCTCTTTTGAAACTCTATTCGCACTTCTGGTCTCTGTAAATTTTCAATTTTTATTCGTGTTTGTTTCGTTTTCTTTGTTTTCTTTGTTCTCCATCCCCGCTCTAAGTTTATTTTGCAGACTAAAAGGTAATGATCAGTATTGCATTCGGAACCCCTCATGACTCTCGTATCTTTAACTAGTTCTCTTAGTCTTTCATCCGCAATAACAAAGTCAATTATGCTGTGGATATTTCCTTTGCGCCAGGTGTACATGTGGATCATTTTATGTCTAAACCAAGTATTTGTAATAATGAGATCCTTTTCTAAGCATAAGCTAACTAACTTTTCCCCGTTATAATTTTTTCTTGTTGGATCTCCAAAATTACCTAGCACCCTTTCTGTATCTGCATCCTGACGTTAGACACCGACCCATCCGTTCATATCTCCTAGCAGAATTATTCTTTCACCTTAATCGCAAATACTTATTGTATTATTTAAAGTGTCCCAAAAGGCGTCCTTAACTTCCCTCGAATTGCTATTAACTGGTGCGTAGCACGCTATGATAAATAATCTTCTGATTCCTACCTTCATTCTAGCCCATAGCAATCTGGGTGATACAAAATTATGCTCTATGAGATGTTGTCTTGCTTTTTCATTCATAATTAAGCCGACCCCTTGACTACGATGTGATTCACTATCTACTCCTGACAATATTTCAAAACCACCTTTCAACATCCCATTTTCTATGTTTCTACTTTCGCAACCGTTTTTCTTCGTCTCGGGCACACAAAGAATATCTAGTTTCTTTATGTGCATAATTTCTCGTAGTTCTCTTATTTTAAGATCATTTACTCCTCTAGAATTCCAAACACCCAGTCTCCATTCATCGCCTGAAACTCGACCTTTGCGTTTCCCGTGTGCATGCTTTTCGTCAATCCAAGCTTCAGTCCATTCCGAGGCTACTTTATTGTTTGTATTATTCATGTTTAGATTGTACTCCCAACTATCACCTGTATGCGCGAGATTTGTTTTGCGAGTCGAAATCATGTCCGAATTAAGCAGTGATTTGTCGTATGGTGGAGTCAAGCTGTAATGTCAGTGCCACCAAAACTCCTGTTACTGGGGATGGGGGGGGGGGGGGATAAGGACATGAGAAAGGGAGCCGAGAGTCTCAATAGGTTGGTGATTTATGCTGAGAAGGTAACCAGCCTTCAGCAGCGTTTTATTAGATAGGAATTGATATGCCCAACATAATAGTAGAAAAACGACTGAGTATCGTGGTAATGATCAAATAGAAAATAACGGTAATTGTAAAAATCCTGTCAAAGCAAGAAATTCGAATGCAAATGATCAACAATGCAGTTCTTGCAATTGTATACCTTCAATGGTAGGGGTTCAATCCTCAAGTATGCAAATGTCACAAATGCCTTTAAATTCAATAGAGAAAAATTCAAATTTGGAGATTGTGCATTTGTCTAATATGAATTCACCCCCTCCTTCTTTACCAGTACAAGTTAGTCAAGTTTATACATCTGTTAACAAAAACCGTTTAAACCAATAATTGGTGTCTTGAATTCGGGCCCAGCATCGCACCATACATCATGTAATCAATATGAGGACCTTGCACGGAGTGTAGATCAATTAAAATACCATTTTGTCCACGATTAATTTTTCATATATTTAATGTTCCCACATCAGCTTTGATCGACACTGGAAGCCAAGTGACTTACGCTTCTGAGGAATTTTTCAAATATATTTCTTTGCATGGGAAATTTTCTGAGCTCCCGGTATCAAAAATTGTTTTATTCACTGCTGTGGGCAAAAAGCCAACAATCAGATAATTTTGGGAAACGATTGGTTATTACGGAACAGGGTTCAAATAGAATATAGATTATAGAAGGCATAGCCTGAGTATCGATGATTCTCCGGTTCCGCGGTCGTTGGTCGCGTTCGATCGGCTTTCGTCCGAGCGAGTGCGCGTCTCTCAAGATCATAACATTGCCTATATACAAGTAATTGATGTTACTCATAACAAATGTATTGATGTAACAGAGGACGAGTATAATGCGATGGATGCCATAACTCACCCCTCTTACTTTGATTTTTCTAACTCTAATGTTCACACATGTGATGATGCGAACACAGAGAATGCCTATTCTTGTAACGATGATTTTTTTCGGATAATGATGAATTTAACTGTTTTTCGTTATTATTTTCTTGAAATTTGTATAGTACTGACAATAACAAAGATTTATTTTTGAAAACAAAGGGTGTCAAATCAAAATTAGATGATGATTGGACGAAGGGGGATGTTTTCACATTTTCCGAAGATTTACCATCGATCGAGGTAATTTGTGGAAATATCATATACGAAAATGAATTTAATTCGAAAGATGAAATAAATGTATGTATTGAGGCTGTAGAAACGGATCATGAAAATGTTCAGGTGGAACGCGGCACTTTCTTGGACGGAGTCCGAGAGATTGCGTGTAAACTGTCGGGACTTTCTGACTGCGAGCGGGAAGCTTTCATTGAGATGATGTCTAAATTTGAAAAGTTGCATACACCAAAAAACGAAAGTGAAAATTGTTTAGAATAGAAATTTAATATCAAACCACATAAAACTTTTGTTAGGAAAGCGTGTTCAGTTTCTTTAGTACATCGAGATTGAGTAAATAAAACTATTGAAGAAATGATTGCAGCAGGCATTATTGAGAGTTCGAATAGTTCTTACTGTAATCCACTCAGAGTAGCAGTTAAAAATTATGGTTCTGTTAGAGTATGCTTGGATGCTAGGTTTATTAACGAGATTATCGAATCCGACCATGAATCACCACCGCAAATCCAAGAATTGATGCAAAAGTTCTATGGAACCGAGTATATGTCGACGTCAGACCTGGCCAACGGTTACTGGCAGATACCATTGTAAAGGGAGTCGCGAAAGTATGCAGCATTCCTATATAATTCAAAGCTATATCCATTCCGTTGAATAACTTTTGGATTGAAAACGGCTGGTTCAGCCTTTATTCGTTCGTTGGGTTGAGTTTTGGGAAATCAATTCTCTAATGTTTTAACGTTGTATGTTTGCGATTTGTTGGTAGCTACTTCGGGAAGTGTTATGGAACATTTTGAAACAATTAGTGGAATTTATCAGGTTCTTCAAGATCATAATTTTACGTTCAAATTACAGAAATCCGATTTTTTCGACAATCTATCAATTTCCTCGGGTATGAACTTTCAACACAAGGTATTCGACCTAATCTTGATCATCTTGAAGTGATACAAAATTTTCCAGATCCGAAAAATGAAACCGAATTGCAACAGTTTCTAGGAATATGTAAGTATTATCGACAATTTAGTGTAAGGCACGCGACATTGGTAGATCCATTCAGAGAACTTTTGAAAGACAAAACGCCATGTATTTGGACTGAAAAACATAAAAAAAAAACTTTAAAACTTTGAAACAGAATTTTGCGTATTATGCTCCACCATTTCATTACTAATGCTTAATTTAAGTTGCAAATAGATGCATGTAATCTGGCTATCAGTGGGATTCTATATCAACTTGATCGGGAAAATAACCATCATATTGTATCTCTTGTAAGTCGCTGCTTAAATCTAGCCGAGATAAATTATACCACCATCGAGAAAGAACACTTGGCGAACGTTCATTCTATAACTAAATTACGCATTTTTTAAATCGGAAATAGATTCCAGATAATAACTGATCACAAGGGTCTGACTTTTCTAAACTCAACGATTTATTAAAATGCGCGACCTATTCGATGGAGTATAATCTATAGTAGCAATATGATTTTGAAGTAACGTACTGTAAGGAACGTGATAATGTTGTTGCGAATTTTTTTAGTCGGAATCCCAGGGGACAGTTTGAGGAAATGGAGCAGGGTTATTTGTCGATTGATGTCTTGAATGTTGAGGCCATTGAAGAAAATGTCGAACTGACTTGTTGTAAATTAACTTAAAATACCAGACGTACGTAAGGAATTACAAAATTTAACTGATTTACAGAAACGGGATTCTTATATTATGGAAATAATGGATAATGGATAATTCAAAGCTTGGCCATCCAGGAGTATAAAAACGACTCTCTATCTAAGACAATTTTACTATTGGAAAAAAATGAATCAATATATTAAAAAGCATGTTATTTTATTTGATCTGTGTCAACAGGTAAAATGTCCTAATATAAAAATGGAAAGGGCTTTTAATTTTGTAAAATCGGATCATCTTTGTGATTTGGTCACCGTAGATTTCTATGGCTCTCTCCCTCGGTCGATCGGCGGAGTAGAATCAATTTTCGTTCTATTTGATACATTCTCAAAGTATGTTAAATTATATGCTATTAAACATCAAAATGCTAAACCGGCTGTAAAGAAACTTTTGGAATCTTATATTCCCGAAGTCGTTAAGCCTCGGAGGATACTTTTCGATCATGGAACCCAATTTAGGTCGCGATTATGGGTGGATAAATTGCGTGAATCGGGTATTCGGGTTGTTTACTCATCGAATCGTCATCCCAAAAGTAATCCTGCAGAACGCGTGATGCATGAATTTGGTAGATTATTTAGAACTTTGTGCTCTGAGGTCCACACTTGTTGGGCCAAACACTTACCTGACATTGAATTCTTTCTAAACATTACGACACATCACAGTACTGGCCTTACCTCGTGAGAATTACATTTTGGGAAAAAACCTAAGGATGAAATTATGAAGGTAATTACATTTCCCAAGTTAGTAGATCAATCCCATGATGCAAAGATTTTTTTAGCAAGAGAGAGGCTCAAATTAAACTTCGAGAAACGGAAACGAACCCAAGGAAGTTATTCTACTGTAGTATTTAAAATAGGAGCTTTAGTTTTGGTCAGTGAGCCAAAAGATTCTGACGCCTTCAAGAAAGTCACACATAAATTGCTCCACCTTTTTTATGGGACATACAGAATCTCAAAAGTTTATCGTAACAACTCTTATCAATAGGTGGATCCGGATGGTTCAACTAGAATCAAGGGCAATTATAATCAATGTAACTTGAAGGGCTATGTAAGAGAATCGTGATGGCACGATGCCAGATGATTCTCGGGAGAACTCTGTGGTTATCAACTGAAGGTGTGGACATAAAAAAAAGACGAGTCCTTGAACCAGTATGGTTACAGGTAGGGATCCGAGGTATGTAAAATTGTAGAATGTATGAATCATAACAGACTTTCTTTTATTTTGTGTATCATATGTATTTATGAGCTTTTTATATTTTGATCATTGTAAGTAGAGTGAGATACCGATTTTTCAAAAATATCGAGTATACAGGTAGAACTGATGAAGGATGATTTTTTTATGTGTCTGGAATGTTTCTTTATGCTTATGACATCAATCACTTTAAATCTTCACGGTATTGATTATTTTGTATGTACGTCAATTGGAGAATTACTTGTGATTCCTCAAGCACCTATCAGCGAGGTCCTTTTGCGAAAAGATGCTTGACGCCAGGAAAGATTCTTTCGATAACGAGGTAATATAAGTACGAGCGGGATTATGATTTTGTCCATTTTAATTTGTCTGTTTCGAGCCTTGAGGGCAAAACTTTGTGCCACGCTTTAAGTACTCGCCGAGAACACGAAAAGGTATATATTTTTGACGTGTATAAAAAAGTGCTTATCCTTTGTGTAAAATCGAACGTCTCTTGAATTTTCCGGTTTGTAATTTGTTCCAGTGTGGTGTTTATTAGTAGTGAATGATTGATTGTGAGACGCCAAAATCTCCTCGACTCTGAATATAAAAATTAAGTGGACTTTTATTTGTTACGCATCTCTGGAGATCCATTCATACCGTTATAAAGATCGCAGCTTGATTCTGGACACTAATTACTCTAAGTATATCGAGCCATAATCATTTTATTTTAGCCAAGACAAATTTGACGGCCACAATTATCCAGAACCGAACTTCCATCTTGGAACGCCTTCGTAATCCTTCGCATTTTAACGATCTTCAGGTGAAAATATTAGTGCGATTTTCTCCACTGATTTCAACGGTATTTTATCAAACTTTTTTATTTGTTATCAATTGTTTCGACACGCATATTTGTTTTGACATGTTCGGATTTTTGTCAGACGTTTTCAACCATTGTCGTATTATGGATGTATATGTGTGAATGTATGATCGTGAACCTGTCTGTTTATTTCTATGATTTTAATTTTACGTAATGAGCTGTGTATGAGTGATTGAATATAGATTATTTTGACGGTATTTGTTGACAATTTTAATCGCTTACCCTGCCTAATTCTTCTTTCTGATTCTCGTATGTTCACTAAATATAATTATAAATGATTTGACCAGTATGATAATTTATAGAGTAAATGCAAATTGAAATGGTGCCCATGTAGAAAAATATCATGACGGTCTGAGGACGGGCCTGTGCCATGCCTGGCGATCAAGACTACGAGAAAGAAGATACTTCTTCTGATGATGTTTCTTTTTCATTTTGCATCATTTCAGACATCTAGTCAAATTTTGAAATCATGAAAAAAAATTGTTTTCCGTCGTCACTTAGAAAATTTTTCGTCATGCCCTGCAGGTCCTCGGCAGGCCTGCGCCGTGCCTGGCGATCAAGACTACAAGAAATAAAATACATCTTCTGATATACTCAGAATAAAAATGTATCATCTAATGATTCATCTAATTTCATGTGATCTAATTGTGAAATATAAACAGTTTTCATGATCAACGTTTTTAATGAAGAACATAGTATTAATATTGTATTTATGAGGTTTTGTCATAAGAAGAATTTCACTATTTCAAAATTGATATTTCAAATGAGCACGCATTAACTGACCATTCAGAGAGCTTACACCGTTGCGTTGTGTGGATTCTGCGCCATGGAAAAGTTGCTCTCTTCGGGTTATTTTGGTTAGCAGCAGTACGAAGTTAAACGTCGCGTGTCAATTTCTGAGAAAAGATCTAAAATTTTTTCTCATTTTTCTTAAAAATTCATTAAATTCAAGCCATTTTTTCACTTTTCGTGTTGACTTCAGTGCACAATGCCTGATGATAAGAAAAAAAGAAAAGGTATGTTGAGGACAAATTTAAAAATATACGAACAAATTTATGGAATGTATTACTGGTTATGTTTGCACATGGACAATTTTTTCTTGTTTCATTCATTGTTCAACGACGACAGCTGACCTAGATCGTTTCGAAACGCTTCTCCTTCGGATGGAGATAATTCTCCGGAAGAAAAGGACTTGAAAAGTTCTTGATTGATGTAGTTCCTGGAAACTGGGTTCATTATAGCAAAACTATCCAATCTTGTGTGACTGTTTTTTCACTTGTACCTTATGACAACTCAATAATAAGAGAGCTTCATAAGCTTGTCAAGAATATCTCACCTCCTTTGGATATTTGGCCTGAGTTCGCAACAGATTTAAGAGGAGGAGCAGGTTAGTATAAAATGACAACAAATACTGAAGAAATCTCTAAGAATATGCATTTATATTATGATAATTTCAAGTTTATAGACATTCAATCATATCGTGTGTGGATACGTATTCCGAAGCTCTGAAAAAGGTGCAACTTTTGCTAGCGACTAGAAAATATGTTAACTCGACTGATACGGATCGGTCACCATCAGAAAAAGCAGAAGAAAAACGCTCCGAAAAAAGCTGAAGCCTCATAAGATGAAGTCGGATCTTGACAAGGTGGACCAGTGCTTGAATAAAGCAACTGAGTGGACAAGAAAACCAACTAACTCACGAGCAAGTGAAATTTCTGAGGATTATCACGATTCAACTCGAAATCCAGGAGACGGTACGAGTGGATCGAATGGGAAAAGAAGTGAGAATAGTATATAATGGTTGCAGATCCTTTGATTTCACTTTTTCTAGAATTCTTTCGTTTGGAAGGTTTCTCGAAATGTCATTTCTTCATCAGTTTTTTCTTTATTCTTTTGAAATTGTCCCAAAATAATTAAAAATAGCCAGAACCTTGTTTATTCTTTCAACATTGGCCCAAAATAACAGAAAACAGCCAGAAAGTAATTCATTCTTTCGAAATCATGTTAACAAGGGGAAGGCCTGCTCTGCGACATTGACTTTGAGATGAGACTAGTATAAATCGATAGAACGTCGAAAAATATTAGACACGTATAGCGGCTTTCTTGTAATTCGCCCCTACCTTTTTTTAAATGAATTTTTGAAAATCACGATTTTCGTGCTATACGAGTATCTACCGTGGTGCACGAGATTTTCCCAACCGAAGTCAATGGTACAGCGGTAAGGTGGTTGGCTGAGGAGCACGCTGTCGCGCCACGGTAGATACTCGTATAAGCACGAAAATCGTGACTATCGAAAATTCTTTTTAAAAAAACTAGGGCCCAATTACAAGAAAGCCGCTATACGTTTCTAATATTTTTCGACGTTCTATCGAATTATACTAGTGTCATCTCAAAATCAATGTCGCAGAGCAAGCCTTCCCCTTGTAAGATGATACAAAATAGTCAGAACGTCGTTTATTTGGTCCAAATAGGCCCAAAATAACAGAAAACAGCCAGAACGTAATTTTTTTGTTTGATTCGCCTCAAATAATATAAAATAATCAGAACCTTGTTCATTTGTTCTGCAATGGCCCAGAATGAGAGAAAATATCGAGAATCTCGTTTATTCTTTCAAAATTGGCCCATAATAACAGAAAATAGCTGGAACGTCGTTTAATCTTCCGAAATTGGCCTGAAATGATAAAAAAAATAGCAAGAACCTCGTTCATTCTCTCAAAATTGTCTCGAAATTCTTTTAAAATAACATAAACAAGTTGATGTAATTTACACTGATTTTTCTCGTGCTTTTGACAAAGTTAATCACACGAGGTTGATTCAGAAACTATAGGAATTTGGAATTCATGGCAATTTACTAAAATGGTTTAGTAGTTATCTGAGCGGTTCGCGGCTTGCTGTTAAGTTCAACGGTGTGTACTCCCGCGAATTTACTGCAACGTCTGGCGTACCTCAAGGATCACACATGGGTCCGCTGTTATTTAATATTTATGTTAATGACATTATACAAATATTTATCATTGTTATGGCCTTACTTTTTTCTGATGATTTAAAAATGTACACCATCATTACATCCCTTGAGGACGCTGTTGCAGTTCAAAAAGATATTACGGCCTTGCACATGTGGTGCCTAGAAAATGGAATGACTTTAAATATTTCTAAGTGTAAAACGATGCGTTTTTCGCGAAAAATATATCCTGTCGAATTAAAATACTCGATAGACGGGTCTGTCCTCGAAATTGTTTATGTAATGCGCGACGTTGGAATTTTTGTAGATGATAAACCCTCTTTCTTCTAGCATATTGAGTATTGTAGCGCTAAAGGTCTAAAGATGTTGGGATTTATCAAACGTCACTCGGTTGAATTTAAACAACCATACACATTACGCTTATTATATGTCACGTTAGTTAGACCCATTCTAATGTACTGCTCACAAGTTTGGTCTCCACACTACGCCTCGCATAATAAAAAACTGGAAAGGGTTCAACATAGGTTTCTCTCATGGGCGGAAATTAAGTTAGGTCTTCCTAATCCACGATTGTGGAACGACTATTCGCATATTGCTGCTGCTTTAAATATAAGCTCCTTGAAGTCACATCGAAAAGCGCAAGATATTCTATTTATGCACAAGCTAGTCAATAGAAATATTACCTGTCCTCAATTACTTGAAAGTGTACACTTACATGTACCGGGTAGATCCCTGCGAACCTCTACCGATCTATCTCACATATTCCATACATATAAATTCAGATCTAGTTTCGGCGAACATTCACCAATATCTCGAATGACTAGAATCGCAAATGATTTAGTTTAGGTTTAGATTAACTAGAAATTTAATATTCTTCGTTGCTTACATCTGTAATTGAGCTACTTGCTCGTTATTTGAATAAATAAATAAACATAAATTTGCCAGAACCTCATTTATTTTTTCAAAAAATGGCCCAAAATAATACAAAATACAACGAGCCTTGCGCCAAGCGCGCCGTGAGTCGTGCGGCTGGCCCGCCGCGAAACTACCGTCATGTTGAAGTCTTCACAAGAGCGTTTCACTTCTGGCCCGCGCCATGACTTTTTTCTACACGGGTGAGAAATTTATTTAAACGAATTTTCAATATCGTGCAATGCAAATTCTAATCGGATCTTTCTATGTTGATACGCATATTAAAGTTGATTTTTAATTATTCTTTCTTCTTTAAAAGATTTTTTCATGTAATCCTTTTACAACATTAATAAAAAAAAATAAACGGGTTACATTTTGTTATATCTCAAAAGGTCTCTTTTCAAATTGATTGCATTATTGCCCTCTTTCTTTATGTATAACCGAAAATTAAAAATTAAAAATTCACCCAAAAATAAAAAATAATATAAATAACAGTACGATAAGAAACTTCAGTCTCATATGTGCATACATTACTAATATTGAGCCTATGATAGAAATATTTGTTCGTAGTGTCCTGATGAGGAGATCTAAAGTGGTCTCGAAACATGTTGGTCCCAGAAGTAGTATAAAAAAGACGGAGAAAGAGAAAGGAATAGAGAGTGAGGATGGCTTGGTTGTCTCCTTCCCGATTCTCTCCCTCTTTTTTCCTCTTGTTATATACTTATCTCTAACGGAACGATTACAATGTTGTTTGGAAACATATTTTGAGGCCTCTCTTTGCAATTCTTGGTGCAAATATTGAACTTTTTGAATATGTTTTTTCAAAACAACTGAGTTTTGGATTCACAATGTTTCTGAGCCTTTTTGTTCAAAAATGCATTTTTGCACAGATTGCCTTGTTAATATTGTGTTTCTAATTTTCTTCTTAAAAATAAAAAATTAATTTTTAATGGATAAAATATACACCACGCTGTAAACGCATATAAAAACTCATAACGCAAGAGTTTTTGACACAAACAAAATCAATTTTCACAATTATAACATACCTCTACGAGCCTCTTGCAGTACGAGGAACATGGTGTTGAATAAATTAAAATGATCACTTGAGCCGAAGTAACATTTTCGAAATGCCTGTTGTGAATGATTGGCGGAGAGCTTGCTATTCTTATGGTTTCTCGAATTATCGCATCACATAAAAATTCACACGAGGGAGTCATAATCACCAGATTCTATGATTGTCGTTAACATAATTGTCTTGCTAATGCAATGTTCCCAATCAATCGATATTTTGGATTACTAAATTCAAAGTATATTATAAACAAATTAAATCCTTAAATTACGTTAATCTCGAGTCCCATTGTATTCAATTTTAGAAGCTTTAATTTTCAAATGGCTCGCATAATGTAAAAAACGCTTAAAGTAAGAAAGAATGTTAATACCATCAAATAAATATTCATCTCAAAGAATATACATGTTTGTATTATAGTTTTCAGTTCTGGCCGGGTAAAGAAACAGTATTCAGTCGATATTAGAGCCTAGCGTCGGTTTTGAGCAGCGAAACGACTTTGACAACTTGATTACATGGGCAAGGCTTGAAGAAAACCCCTCTTTTTTGAATCTGTAACGAAAGAAGAGAAATTTCTTTTAGAACTCGTCACGTGAAATGAATATCGTCCGTAATTTCTTCCCCCTGGCGCGCTTGAAGTCGGCTTAGAATTATTTCTCGACGCTTCATAATGGGGCTCGTGATATGTCTGGGCGGTTAATGTATGGTTGCGATGAAAATAATGGCAGCAGGCAGTTCGTCTCAAAAAGCTGCAGGTGAAGCGTTTAAGTAGCGTTTAAACTAACTCACTGATAGCCTAATTAATAACGCACCATGTGCACAATTACTATGATTTTAATTCCAAATTTTTATATCGACTTCTAATATCTGCTGCTAACATTGTTCGTTCGCTTACTTGAAAACCTTGGTGTATTATTAGGGATGTGAGTCCATGAAACGTTTTACTGAAACATTGAAAGTGTTAAGAAAAAATAAAACGTTTCGTCAGACCAGAGTTTCAGGGACGCTCGAAAGTTTCACAATATAACAGGGTGTCTACTGTCTATTGACCTAGAAAATCTGGAAAATTGCCGGAAATTTTGTGCACCTTGAAAAATACGGGAAATTGCCGGGAACTCATGAAAAGATTCGGGAAATCTCTGATTATCAATTAATATTATAAATTTGTATTTCTGCTTATAATAATTATTATTTGTACTATTATTAAATTATACGCGTCCACCGTGTAAAACAAAGTCAGGGCGCGGGCCCGCGCCAGGCTTGCCCGTGATGCTTTGAACCCTGGCGCGGGTCCGACGGTCAAGCCTGGCGCGGGCCAGAAGTGAAACGCTCTTGTCAAGACTTGAGCATGACGGTAGGCTCGCGGCGGGCTAGGCGAGTAACTCGCTGCGGGCCAGCCGTAATTTCATGTAATTTTATGTTGGGAACAATGCAAATTCAACTCAGAAGCGATTCCAAGCCTTATGTTTGAAACAATTTAGATTTAAGTTCTTTAGGTCGTAATATTTCATTTACAATTGTTTATTTAATTCAAAGTTAATTCAAACATTTCAAATTAAATGGGTTAAAAATTGAATATTTCAGACAAGAACAATATTTAAAGAATATTATAAGGTGAATAAAGTCGTTTCATTATTAATCTTTCATTCATACAGAATTATTTGGAATTTAAAAAAGTTGAAAATTAAAATCTAATTTATATTACTAATAATTGATTTAATTTAAAATTATTTTCATTGACTAATTTTAATTTACAGTTGATCAACTAAATAAGTTTTTTATAAAAAATTGCAATTCTCAATTTTTTATTTGTAAGTCTCTGAAACTGCATTTTAAAATTCTTTACTTTGAAAATTTACATCTCTTGAAAATTTACGCTTTGAAAATTTACACTTTGAAAATAAACAATGGAAAATTTGTAAACTAAACGATTTTAGAATTGTGTATTGTAAACTAAATGACTGCATAATTGGAAAAGATAGCATCTGCACATAACATTTGAAAACAATTTTAATCTAACATTTTTATAATTGCATTCATATCACGTGATACGAAATTTACATTCGAAGTCATTAAACAAATTTTTGTCCTGAAAATGTAAACAATTCCCGGTGAAAGAATAAATTTGCTTTCAATCCCTGTTTCTTCCGGTCTTAAAAGAGTCCACTTTATTTCTCAGGCTTCCCGCTTTGCCGGCTGAGCGGCCACCATATTTCACAATTATTAGTTTTAACATGAAAAAATTAAAAACTAAATAAATAGGGAAGCTGCAGTTTTTATACTATTTCTAATCAACGCATGTGAGTTGGAAGTTTTTCAATGAATTGAAAAAATTTGTTGTACCTTTTGGATGTTTCTTATTGAGTGATTTCAATTTGAAAGAGCGTAAATTCCTTTGAAAATTGTTCTTTAAAAAGTTTGAAGACAATAGCGAAAGGGAACAAATATTAAATGAAATAACAATAACAATGTAAGAGTACAATTATACTTTTTTATACATTCTTTCAATTATAAACTACCAGCAAGAAGTATGGGCCTACCTGGTTTTTGTAAGTTGCATAAAATCACCTAATTTTGATGATAAAACAAATCAACTTTTCTGTTCAAAGTATGTAGGATCCATTATTAATAATATATCCAGAGTGCCTTTAAAAGTTCGTATTGCATTGTTTTTAGTTTAGAAGTAATAAATATTTCCTTTTTCTGATACACATGATGTTATGACTTTTCAAGTTAGTTTTTTAAAACTGATGTTGAACTGGTACTCTTGGTGAATTATTATCAATCCTGAAAAAGAAATATTAATTTTTTCAACTTTTCTGCAAATTTTCTATCTTGATTCGCGTCTGCTCCGTTTTTCAATTCTCTTTCTTCTCCATACTTGACCTAGGTTCATTTTTGAAACTAAGAGGTAATGATCCGTTCTACCATCAGAATCTCTCATAACCCTCTTATCTCTCACTAGCCCTCTCAGTCATTTAAACGTAACAACAAAGTCAATCATGCTGTGGTTTTCACTTCTGCACCAAGTGTACAAGTGGATCATTTTATGCCTACGCCAAGTATTTTCAATGAGCACGCTCTTTTCTAAGTATAAGTAAACGAATATGTCCCCGTTACCATTTGTTTTCGGGTCACTGGAATGACCTAGTACTCCATCCGTACCTCAACGTTGGACTCGAACCCATCAATTCATATTTCCATTCTTTCCCTATGATTGAAAGTACCAACGGTATCGTTTAAAGTGTCTCAGAAGGCGTCTTTTACTTCAATCCTTTTTACATCAACTGCAGCATAGCACGCTATGATAAATAATCTGGGGTTGAGTCAAGCTAAACCCCGGCAAATCACGTTGCGGGAACTCACTTAGAAAAATATTCAGTCAACAAAAAACGGCAAAAATGCGGCAAGTCACATTATAGCATCTCACATTCGGAAAAATTTGAAGCTTAGAAAAAATTGGCAAAAGTGCGGGAACACATCTCTATCACAAAATTATTATATTTCAAACTACCATCCTTTTCCAACGTCCCATGGTGGGGGGGGGGGGGGGGAAGAGACACCCCTGTGATTGGTCACAGAAATAATTTAAGTCCTCTATTACTTGTTGCTCATTTTTTGTGGACTACAGATTTTTCCCAATGAGAGATGTCGCAATGTGACTTGCCGCAAATGTGACTTGCTGCATTTTTGCCATTTTTTTGAGGACTTCATATTTTTCGAATGAAAAGATGCCGTGATGTGACTTGTAGAAAATGTAACTTGCCGGGGGTCGGCATGATACGGACCCATTGCTGTTTTATTTATAATAAGATCGACACATTGGCTACAAATACACTATCTACTATGTATTCGTTAGAAATGAATGTTTTTTAACGAGAAATGTAATGCCTTTTAGAAAGATTACAAGTTTGAACAATTACAGGCCATGCTCCGAAATATTTATTTGAAATGAATATTCTTTGAGCAAAACAATTAGGTCGTTTACAAAACAGACAACTTCGAACAATCGTAGGTCATCGTCATGTAAGGGAATACTTGTTGTAAATTAATATTCGTTAAGGTAAACCATCAGGCCGTTTACAAAACAAACAAGTTTAACCAATATAAGATTATGTTAGAGAATATACTTTGAAAGTTCAATTCTTTTAATGGGAAGTTCAGGCATTTTGGAACGCATAAAAGTTCAAACGATGTTTCGTTATGTTAGGGTTTACTCGTTGGATGTGAATATTTCTTAACGAAAACCATTCTTTTATCAAACTTAAAAGTTCAAACAATTGTAGGTTGTTTTGGAGCATATTCCTCGAAAATTTCTTGTTACGGTAAGAATATAAATGTTTTATTAAGCAACTTGCGACAGAATGGAAAATTTTGAATAAAAATCATTTGTTCTTTTAGAAAACTTACAAATTCCAGAAAGATTTGGTTACGCAATTAAAATTTCGCCTGAAATGGATATTTTTGTAATAAGAATAATCAGGTCAATTGACAAACTTACATTCTTCTAGAATTTGAGGTTATAGTAGGAAATTCAAGTCGGAAATGATGATTTCTCAACAAAAATCCTGAGGTCTTTTAGAAAACTTTTGAAGATTATAATATTATTTGCCATTTGAGATTATGATGGGAAATTTTCACCGGAAATAAATATCATGTAACCAAGAGAAGGTCTTTTAGAAAACTAATGAGTGTAAGCCGTAAGGCATTTGATGTTCTGATATAGAATTTTCGTCGTGAAATTTGTTTTACAAAAATCATTAGTTCTTTCGGAAAACTTACAAGTTTCTTGGTACCAAGAGGTTCTGTTTACCTTCAAGGGTTGGAGGCCAAAAATCGCAGTGGGTATATTCAAGAAGCTGAAAAATCCAAAATTCTAGCAACATTGTGAAATTCTCAAAGAGATTATTTTTTGACACTGTCATATCTGCGTGGTACGAAGGGTTTGATTTTTATCGTTAAGGGATGGAGCTCAAAAACCTGATTAGTTATTTTCGAGGAGCCCAAATATCAGAGACTACACGGTGTGCCTCGACTGACTTCAACCCAAAAGGGCTTGCATGTGCCGGTTTTTTTCTGAATATACTTCTGGGATGCCCCACGATCATTTTGAGCCCAAAAACAAAAAAATCGCTTAGCCCTTTTTGAGGAAACTCTTTTTTTGGTTTTTTGAAGAAGTTAATTAATATATTTTAAAGAAAATAAGTTTAAACGTGAAATTTCATTGGCTTAAACCATTCAGTTTGGCATCCAATGAAGGGCTACAGGTGCTGAACATCTTACGAGAACTGAAACCCTTCAATATATTTGAGAAATGGTGAAAAAAGTGGGAGAAAATCATTTTTTTGAGAATTGCCTTATTCTAGTGCATCCTAGGTCCCAAAGACCTTAACAAGAATTAAAGTTCTTCAAATTTTCTGTAAAATAAAAAAAATCGAATGTTCTATCTCCAAAAGTTTGGGAGTTATGGTCTTAAGAAGTCGGTTTTCAGCGATTAATTTGAATGAAAAAAATATGTATATAGTTTTGGGGAAATAACTTATTCCCTATGCATATCTGGTAAAAATGACAGAATAATTAATTGAAGAAGACTTAATTTTGAGTAGATCTAAAAAAAACATTGCTCTAGCTCTAATAGAACCAAAATTAGGGCCTTTTGAATATGACACTTTTTTTATTAAATTTTGTTCAATATCAACTTTTTAAATAAAATGTATCGTTTTCCAAAATAACTCATTTTCCGCGCTATTCAGAAGAATGTTGCCACCAGATAGGTTAAGGAGGGCCTGATTTTTAGTAAATCTAAAAAAAAAATATTGCTCTAGCTCTAATCGCATCGAAATTATGGCCTTATGAATATGATCCTTTTATAATGAAATTATGTTAATTATCATTTCTTAAAAAATAAAATACGAAATCAAAATCTTATCAGTTTTTGAAATGAAATTTCTATCTCATTTTTATATATCTCATTTTTAAAAAGAAATAGGTTCCTGAGCATTGAAGATGATGAAGTCTGTTCACTCATTTTAAGCTCACAATCATGTTTTCAGAATATCGTTAATAAAAGTTTTCAGTTCATAATTAAATTAATTAAGTCTTTATTTAATTCAAGCACAAGATACACAATATGATAAAACATGTTTCCATGTCTCATCCTCCAGAACCGAAATATTAAATAAAAATTAAACAAAATTCCATAAAAAGCGTTATTTTTAGGAGGCCATAATTTCGATGTGATTAGAGCTGGAGCATTATTTCCTTTAGATTAAAAAAAAAGTCAGGTCCTCCTTAACCTATCTGGTGGCAACTTACTCCTGAGTTGCTCGGGAAATAAGTTATTTTAAAGAACGATGAATTTTATTTTAAAAAATGATATTGAACAAAATTTCATAAAAAAGAGCCATATTCAGAAGGCCATAATTTTGGTTCTATTACATCCAGAGTATTGTTTTCCTTTTAAATCTACTTAAAATTAAGTCTCTTTTAAATAACTGACTGGAAACTCTCACCTAAAATGCTGGGGAAATGAGTTCTTTTGAAAAAAGATAAATTTTATTTATAAAATTGATGTTGGACAAAAATTCATAAGAAAAGGGTCATATTCAAAAGGCCATAATTTTGATTCTATTAGAGCTAGAGCAATTTTTTTTTATATCTACTCAAAATTAAGTCTTCTTTAATTAATTATTCCGTCATTTTTACCAGATATGCATGGAGAATAAGTTATTTCCCCAAATCTATATATATATATTTTTTCATTTAAATTATTCGCTTAAAATCGAATTCTTAAGACCATAACTACCAAAGTTTAAGAGAAAGATAGTCTTTGGGACATAGGATGAACTGGAATAAGGCAATTTTCAAAAAACTGATTTTTTCCCGTTTTTTCACCATTTTTCAAAAATATTGAAGGGTTTTAGTTCTCGCAAGATGCTCAGCACCTGTAGCCCTTTTTTGGATGCTAAACTGAATGGTTTGAGCCAATGAAATTCCACGCTTAACTTATTTTCATTAAAATATGTTAATTAACCTCTTCAAAAAAATAAAAAAATCAGTTTTCTCAAAAACGGCACAAGCGAGTTTTTTCTTTTTGGGCTCAAAATGATCGTGGGGCATCCCAGAAGCATATTCAGAAAAAAAACCGGCATATGTAAGACCTTTTGAGTTAAAGTCAGTCGAACACTACCCGATTCGGGTAGTGTTTCCAGGTGGATTATTTACTACTAGTGTCGTGTGGGCTCACCACTGCTGAAAAATCCTGCTGAAAAATCCAAGACTCTAGCTCTATTGTAAAATTCTCAAAAAGATTATTTTTTGACAATGTCATATCTGCGTGGTACAAAGGGGCTGATTTTCAACGTTCAGGGTTGAAGCTCAAAAATCGAATTGTTTATTTTCGAGGAGCCCAAATATCAGAGACTATCTACACTGTAAAATTCTGGAAAAGATTATTCTTTGACAAAGTCTTATCTGCGTGGAAGAATGGGGTTGATTTTTAACGTTAAAGGTTGGAGCCCAAAATTCTGAGCTATGCAAAATCCCAAAATTCGATTATGGAGGTGCTAGCTTGATGAACCTGATCAAATTGACGTTCTTGTTGTGTTTTTCTCAAGTGTTTTCATGATCAACCTATAATAGCAAAAAAAACTGAATTGTTAGAGTAACGTCTTCCCTCTGGTACTCCAGAAGGCACTTTTTCCCTCGAGTTTCGCTTTTCCTCGGAAATTTTTCGATCACATTTTATCCCTTAACATTTTCTATAACGTTTTTCCTCGGATATTTACAAGTAACATTTTTACCTCGCGATTCTGTTCACCTTTTTTCCTCTGAACTTTTTCGGTTACTTTTTTTCCTCGGAACTTTTTCTTTACTGTTTTTCCTCAAAACTTCCTGTGTCACATTTTTCCTCTGAGGGCTTCAATTTTAAGTTATGTCAGGGAATTATCCCACAAAAATTACATACCACATCGAATACTATGAGTTCGTCAAAGACCCAATGCTTTTTTTACGAAATTTCCATTTTTGAGGAGAATTCCCTAACATGACTTTAAATTTTTGAAACTTGTAAGTTTTCTAGAAAATCTTATAATTTTTGTTGGGGAATGTGTATTTCTCCCGAAACTTTCCTAAAATAAGCTGAAATTGTTGAAACTTTTAAGATCCTTAACAGATCTGACGGTTTTGTTGAAAAGTTTGCATGTTTTATGAAAATTTTCCTAACACAACATGAAACTAATAAATAATGTGAGTTTTGTGAAACATCTGATGTTTTTTGTTGAAAAATATTTATTTGCGGCAAAAATTCCCTGACATTACCTCAAATCATTCATTTTCAACAAATATTTCCTGCTATAACCTCAAATTACTCGAACATGTACGTTTTTTGAAATAAACCATCATTTTCGTGAAAAAAATTTCAATTTTGTTGAAAATTCTCTAAAATGGCCACCGATTAATGAAACTTGGTAAATGTCTGAAAGGCCTGCGATTTTTTCTTGGCAACTATTGATTTGCAATAGAAATTCCTCAGAACAATTTTGATTAATGAAGAGTTGTTTTAGGTATATTTAATTATAAATCGGTGGTGGTAGAGTGACATTTTTGCCACGGAAAAAGTCAAAGACGTCAGTGCTGCAAGATAACTTCAATCGGAGGATGGCTCAAGAGGGGTTCGTCTGCTATTTATTTTTTTTTGCCTTCTTTCTTATTTATTATTGATTTGTTTTTCACTGCGAGGTAGTATCAATCTAGACATAAAGATGTAACCCTGTAGTCAGTTGCTATAATATAACGAAGCGAGTGGTGATATGTATGGAAGATAGGCCTATAGTGATGAATGCTACCATGCTTCCTTGGTCTTATCAATGGCATCTCCTCTACTGTTACTCATACGCGATTGCAAGTCACTGCTGTCCGTCTGTCGAAAGGACCTGACCATCTCGACAAACGATATAACTCCAAGAGTCTAATAACTTGACGTGAGCCGGTTCATATTTCTAGGCAAGATAAGAAATATAAACATGGATAATATTAAAATTATCGTTGTTGATCGTCATTTAAGTGTCTTCACTGCAAGAAAAAATATATTACCAGATATTGCTTCTTGCTGCCTAGGACTAGACCTTTCCAGTGGGCACAAAAGTTCTACAGTTGTCCTATAAACGCCTTGTTGAGGATGTCCAAAGGACCTTCTAAATACATGAAAAGGTCCAAAGTATGTGTTGAAGACGTCAAGTCACATAGCAAAGAGATATATTCGAAATACGTCTTTAGGATGTCCCCGGTGTCCACTGGATTGCGATCCATCAGCTAGTAAGTACCCTCGCTAGTACCAGATATTGCTCCTAACAATTATTTATTGGCTAAAATATTGCGTTTACCCTTGCGAAAACTTTTATCCGGCCCATATCAGGCATAATTAAGGCCCTTCTCGGGCCCGTCTTTATCCTAGATTAAATCCTCATGTAGGTAGGCTGCGCATAAGCCCTCGTGAGTGCAATACATTGGAAAACCCCGATAAGTCATATAGCGTTGCATGCATCTGTGTAAAGTGGTGCATCAGCGGCTGCGCACGCCTGTGGCTTTCTTTTAATGCGCTTGCACCGAAAAGTGCCTGATTTGAAATTAATGAATACTAATATATATTGAGTACTTTTAGAAGCAAATGATGTAAAAAAGTTCAAATTATGAACATTTGAAGTCACCCCCAAAAAAAAATTGTCTTCCTTCGACAAAATCGTTTTGTTGGCCGCATTTGATTGATTTCATAAAATATTTTTGTTAAATGAACAAAATTTTCGTTTAGATGACCAAATTGGTTGAATCGTTTTGTTGATTTTCGAAAATATTTTATTGATTTTACAAAATTTTTCAGTTGGATCTACCAAATAATCTAAGAGATTATTTTACTAGAATTAAGAAAAATATTTTGTTGATCCAACCAAAATATGGTGCGATCGCGTACTCCAATTCAACATGACAGTCCACGTTCGCGAGTTCGTAGCATCGCGAAAAAAAAAACATAAAAGTATTTGCATCTTGGTGAACTTATCAAAATAAGTGCGTAAACAAAATCGATTGGGATTAAGTGATTATGTGGAGAATACGGAAGATTACTAATTGAACCTCTGTGTGTGCGCCTACGATTGCGTGATTAGGTTTTTCTTTGAAAAAAAGATTTCTTGAATCAAATAAACTAAGGGTCCAGCACAATTTACATTGTAGTTGAATAAACAACTAAATAATTCACAAAAGATGACACGATTCGATGGTAAGCCATTTACATTGTGCATTGTGCTGGGTCGTTTATGATTAGATGAACAACAAATTTTGGTTAAATCAACCATGCGCTTTCTTTAGACCAGTAAAAACACTTGTTTGAATCAAATAAAATATTCTCTTGGATTAAGCAAAATATTGGATTGGATCAACCAAAAGTTTTACTCGGACCAACCAAAATATTGGTTTGTACCAACCAAAAGATATGGTATAATCAACCAAATTTTACTAACCAAAAAATTTTCTGGTGTCAACAAAATATTTTGTTGTGCATATAATAACCGCATATTCCAGGGTATTGATTCAACCAAGATTTTATTCTTCTAAATTCTTCTTTTTTTTGTTATAAGTTCATCTTTTAAACTAAAAAATTTAATGGTTCGATTTTTGGTGTAAAACTTCTCTTTTTTAGTTGAAAATTCGTTTTTCTTGATTTAAAATTAACCTTCTTGTTGATTCGACTTTCTAGCTTGAAAATGAAGCTCCTTTGTTGAAAACTCCTTTTTTTGGCATAGAGCATTATTCTTCTGTGTTATAAATCCATCTGTTTGGTTGTGGATTTAATTATTTTGTTAAAAATGCAATATTTTTCGATTAGCAATTTCAGGAGTTTAAAGCGTTTCATATTGAAGTAAATATGGTATCTATATGACATTTCTTTGATAAAATTTATTCACCTATTTTTGTGAAAACTCGCCCTATTTCCCCTGTTTTGAGTAATTAGCACTCGGGACCATATATTGATCCTGGTGACTAGGATTTTGACACTAAATAACTATATTCGCAGACTAAACATTGTTACTAGCAACCGAGGCTTAATATATTAGCTTTCCGCTGGTGAGGAACAGAAATTTTTTTGGCAAACTAGGACCAGAGATTGTTTTCAGTTAGCTTATTAGATCAGACATTGCCGTTAATTAGCAATACTAATATTTTCCTATCACAACTCGCAGTGATCTTTTTTAGTCGAGAATGAGAATATCGGTAAAATTAGCATCAAATCTCGAACATCGATTCCGAAGTAGTGTTTTCAATATTCCCTTGGCTCTTTATAAGAAGGTGCACCCGCAAACCCTAACTAGCTTGGCAGTCACGCCCCGCGGGGTTAAACTGTTGGTAGATGTAGAAGCGGTTTGTTTAGACGCGGGTCTAATACACCAGCAACCTATAATCATCTCCGAATGGGAGGGATCGAATATATCATGGCGCTCGAAAGAAATTGATGGTAATGAAACTCGAATGAATGACACGAACTACACGATACTTTCCCAGACGGATAGATGATGAACTCAGGTATTCAGATGCAAATACTCTAATTAAAAATGTAAATATAGGTTTAATAAATTGCGAACTCAACTTTTCGGTTATTTCGTCATTTTCTCCACACATGCTTCAGGCATTCAAATGCAAAATTCTTAAATTAGATTCTATGAATTTTTGTGATGAAGCGACATAATGTTATTCGTAATAAAAGAGAAGTGCTCATTTTCAGTATAGTTCAATGGGAACGTATGCAAATTACACATGGAACATGTGGAAGATTAGCTCTCGTTTTCGAAATCAATTTTGAAAGCATCAACCTGCAAGTTATCTATGTGGTCAAGTTTTATTGAATTCTCTTTTATGTTGTCAAAATATGGGTATAATTCACGCTTCAGCAAATCATCGCTAGCATTAGCAATTTCCTCTTCAGTCCCTGAAGGAACTTATTTTACAGTGTGCGTGATTTCGGTAAGTGGTGACACCTGTTCAAAAATAAAAACTTGTTCAGAAAATTTTACTGAAATATTTTGAAAGTTAGGAATATGTAGCCTTCAGGCGACTTGAATTATTATGATACACTCCCGAAGTCATTGATTTTTCCGTCAATTTAAATTGAAGTACCCCGAGTCGAAATTCAGACCCTACTTTGAACCTGCAGCTCCTCATTAGAACCTGCTTTGACGCTATTTAAACCTATAGCCCCTACTTTGAGGTTTTTACTCCTAGAGAATGAAACATTAGAGCCTCCTTTGACTCTATTTGAACCTACAGACCCTACTTTGAATATTTAGAAGCTACACCCAGGAAACAAGAATCCATTGAAAAGGCGACTCCGTGAATTGCGTATCTGTCATTTGCAGATTAAGATTTTTAAAACTGAATTCCCACCTTTTTCACGGTATATGAAACTCACCCCCCCCCCCCTCCTAGTTACCAACTTAGGGCCTCCCTACCTTTTTGGCTGGGCTCCCTACCTTTTTGGTTACAATCTCAGCCCTGCGGTCCCAAGTAGTCAGAGAAGAATATGAATCAGATTTTCGACTTGCGAAAGACAACCAAATTTGGAGGTTACGGACAAAAACATTGAATAAAAAATTGTCGGTCTAGTCTGTAATTTCAACCCAAATCGGTTTCATTCTCTTGAGGAATCTTTCCACTAAACTGAAGTTTGAGCGCACCTAGGGCGCGCACCTGTTGGCTCTCGCTTCGATAATGTGTTCACCTCGCGCTACGCGCTCGTACACATTTGCCTGACGCTTTAAGCTTGGTTCCTCTAGGTTTTCGCACTTCGTTTGCTCGCTATTGCGCGCTTCGCGAGCTAATACTCTCTTAGTAAACTTCATCGTCATGACTTGCTTTTGGTTTAATTACGCCAGTTTTACATAAGAAGAACTAATTTACTTAAGGTTCTCTCGAACTTAAGGAACACATTCTCATCAAGACACTCGCGCTTCGCGCTCGATATTCGGTAGTCGCGCTTCGCAACGACTATATGTTATGTTCTATGTTCTTCAGATAAAAATGATTAAATTTGTATTTGATATCAAATAAAGAAGGGAATTCCATTACTTCAGTGTATGTTTCCGTATCTTTCTAATAAATCATACAATTTGAAAGATTTTTTCCAACTACCTGCAAAGGTGAGAAAAAAGTATCTAAGACGTTTTTGGAACATGTATATAAATTTTAAAATGATTATTGAAAAATGGAAATTTGACAAAAACCGGGGGGTGGGGGGTCAAATCTTACACAAATCTAATACCTTCTCTGGATGAGAATGTAAAAATACAAATTTTCAAGTACCGTGAGCATTAATGATAGTTATTTTATTGTTTTAATGGTTAGAAATAGTATTGAGAACATAAAAACAATGGAATATTGTGAAAAACACACACACGAGATGAAAAAGAAATGATATAGGCAAAGTTTTGATGAGAATGTGCCCACTCATCGGGCTGATTTTTTCACTGTTGATGTTATTTTTTATGAACAATACAAAAACTATACAACCTACAGAAAAGTGACCCGGAACAAATTTGTAGATCTTTTTTGAGTGCACAATTTTGGTTCAGTCATGATTGGTCCTATCTTGCATAGTTTGGCCCTAAAATTGAATTTTTGGATTTTTAATTATTTTTTGTGCAATAAAAATGTGAATTTTCGATTTTTCGAGAAAATTGAAAAAGTTGTTATGCTAATCTTGTAGGGCGTGCAAAAAGAAACACTTTTCTTGTCCTGACTTTTTTCCGTATTGTGCGTTGTTTGGCTGAAAATGTTAATTTTCGTTGATTTTTTTGGATTTTGAAAATGCTGTAACTCTGAAATTTTTTATTTTATCGGAAAATGTCCTTGGAATAAATTGTTTGAATTTTCGATTTCTATGAGCGGTTGTCAACGGCGATACCACGCTGAAAACACCAGTGCCCGTTAGATCACTGAAGTTAAGCAGTGTTGGGCGCGGTTAGTACTTGGATGGGTGACCGTTCGGGGAATACTGCGTGTTGTTGACCCGTCGTGGGAGTGGTGGACCCACGCTGGTAGTATTTATCCGCCTAGAAACACTACCCGAATCGGGTAGTGAGGCAATGAACTTTCGAGTTCGAAATGCTAATCAATTTATTTTTTTATGAGCGGTTGTACATATAATTTTGAAATTTTGAAAAAAATGGTCTCAACAATGTTCAAAATGCTCTCACTTCTTGAATTTTCATCAAAAATGGCTGGCTATCGAACTTGACCTTTATTTTAGGAGACTCAAAGAGTATACCAAAGGACAATCGAATCGATCAATTCTTTTGAAAGTATCGTGCTCACAGACAGACAGACATACAGACAGACACATTCGTAAAAACCTGTTTTTTGGGTTCAGGGGGTCTCAAAACGTGAGTATTTGACAAAAACCAGGGGGTGGGGGGTGGTCAAATTTTACACAAATCTAATACCTTCTCTAGATGAGAATGTAAAAAAACTACAAACAAAGAATTGTATACTTCATGAGTTTTGTTTCAATATTAAGTTCCTGAGGTACAGTTGATAATAAAAGTATTTCTGCAGAGAAGGGAACTCGGAATAAAAATTTATAATCATTACCGAAATTACGCTATTATTATTTTTATTAATATTATTATTGCCAGTGTAGGGGCTGGAGCACCAAGGTAGGGTCTGGAGCGCCAATGTAGGTTCTAATTTACCCTACTTTGACGCTAAAAGTGGAAAAACGGCCGATTTCGGACTTTTTTTGCATCAAAGTAGGGTCTAAATTGAATTGAAATCGCTGCTTATTTTGACCCTACTTTGCTGCTCTAGCGCCTACTAAGATAGGAGTTATAGGTTCAAAGTAGGGACTAAATTTCGACCAGGGGTAGTCAACAGCACGTTATATTGTTTCCCAGTAAAATTGCACTGTTTCGAGTTTAGAAAGATTCGTTAAATTCTGTATTCTTCAAATTAAATAAAGTGCCAAGATTTAAATAAATGGTAATTAAGCATATTTCAAATTCTCCAGGCGTATAAATCAGGGTAAAAAGGTTTTCGACAGTGTAGGAGCTATAACCAGAAGTAAAAATATGATAGATAAAGCTAAAATTGCAATATATAATTCTGTACTTGCACCCACTGTGCTGTACGGTAGCGAAACCTGGACATACCAAGCAAGGATAGGTCATAGGAGTAAAATTAACGCTGTTAGCATGCAACTTCTGCGGAGTATATGCGGTAAAACGCTAATGAACAAGGTTATTATCGAGAGAATTTGAAAAAATGTGATCTAGAGGAAACGCTCTTTGACAAGAGTAAAAAAAATTGTTGCGATGGTTTGGTCATGATCAGAGAATTAAGGGAGAACGATTGATAAAATAAGTATATTTAGGTGAAGCGAATGGTAGAGTACCCTGAGTCAGGCCGAGGAAAGAATATTGGAAATGTGTGAAAGACACTGCAAGACGACAAGATATGAAAAGCCACAGAAACACAAGTGCTCGCTTAATATAATAATAGTATGGATATTGTGTGATCTATGACCCAATGGCACATGCTGACTTTCTGAAGCTCTTTGACTGGGATGATCGCTAGAAAGTTTGATCAGCGACCCGTGTCGAAGCGATGATGTGTAACGGAAGTGCTATTTGAATAAGCAACACGGGAATTCTACATTTTGATCTAAAATACGTCCATTATTCTACACATCTCTCACTTACTTTTACCATATGAATTCCTTAATCCCGGCAGTATAAAGAAGCTAGAGCCGGGAGAGTTATATTTACCCCATGGCCTAATGATATAATAATAATGTTATAATAATTCATTATATATAATAAATATAATATATTTTAATATCCTTACCCAACATGCATATGACTGTAACCCAGCCCAAGGATGGTGGGGTAAAAACCCAGGCTTTGTCCAATATGTTAAATTACATCAATAAATTGTATTAACAAAAATGCCTTCGAGATATTGGGCTGTAACCATCTTCAACCTGAGAGAAAAATGTGCTTGCTCATAATAATTATAATGAAAATGAAGAACTTTGAGGTGTAGGACATGATGGTAATAATAATTTATTGGTATATTTGCACTTGGACAGTACCCAGAAAGCTTATTTCTCGCTTACCATCCGTCCCTGACAATCTTCGAAACTTCAAGCCAGCTGTTGCTGAGAACTATTAATTTATTCCCTGCCAAGTACGTCCTAAGTACGGTGTAAATGCGCTTCAAGGTATAAGATCCGAGGCGATCAGTTGTCTGATACCGAGGGCTGGTACCGATCCATGGGAAGGTTGATTGCAGGGTGCCACACGGTGTTTGCTTTATAAATCGTGTATCCTGAGACTCGACGAGGGAGAAAAGGGAAAAGAAAGAAAGATGATGCGCAGAGCTCTCGGTATGAGGGGGTTTATGTGTGGAATATTGGCAGACACAAAACAAAAAAGAAAACAGAATCTTCGATTGATATCTTTTTGAAATCAGATGCTGATTTATCGAGATTTATACATCAAGATTCCAGACCCAGAATCGCCTGCAACAATTTCGAATCAGTATTATCTCTTCTTTACTCTCTGCTTGTGAGTGAACAATTTTAATTGCAATCCTTAAGACATCTGTTCTTGTTCATTGAAAATGGACATGTTAATGTGAATATGTTAAAATGTGCAAAATATGATGTCATGGGATAAAAAGACTCTATAGTTATAAGCTCTATTTTTTTCCAATATCAAGCTGCCTTTGAATTTTTGAAACATTATATTTTACGTCTTTAGCAATATTCAATTCACTTCTGTCTCCTCTCAAATGTCAGAGAAATAAGGAAAAAGTCCGGGAAATTGATCAATCAGGGAAAGTCAGGCAAAAGTCACGAATTTTGAAAAAAATCTTGCAAAATCAGGGAATTTCGATAAGAGACACTTTAAATAACTGTCACGGATATGAAATTTGAATTTTTTAAATTTTTACTTGAAAATGTTTTATTCTGGTCATAGAAGATTCTATGTTGAAAATGTAGCAAGATTAATTTTCTACACTTTGAGTAATATGGTCAGGAAAAATGAAAAATTGGTCAGAGAAAAATTAGGGAATTTTGAAAATAAAGTTTTGTGGCCATCCCAATATAATGTTCTTGTTAGTAATTCATTTGCCTCATGTTGCCATTTCTATTTATTTTGTTGAAATTTCTCGGTGCTGACAATTATATTTTTAGTTCAAAATTTCATTATTTAGGGAAAATTCAATAATTTTTTTGAAAATTCGTATTTATGGTTTGAAACTTCATGAGCTTTAGTGAAAACTTCACCATTCTCAGACCAAAACTGTAACTTTACGGTTGAAAGTTTTCCTGATTGAATTCGACTAGTTTTTATTTAAAATACAAATATTTTTCAATTGTAATATCTACTTTTTGATTATTCGTTGGAAACTCATATTTTTGGTTCGTTTAAGTTATTATTTTATCTCTTTGCTCGAAAATGTTTTCTTTATTAATTTTTTCAAACCTTAAAAGTAGCTTTTTTATTTATGGTTGGAAATTAATCTTTTTTAGTTGAAAATTGGTTTTTACAGAAAATTTGTCTTTTGGCTTGAAAGTACAATAATTTGGATTCACTTTGTTTCCTTTCTTGACTGGCAATTTATTTGTTGAAAGTTCATCTTCTTGTTTAGAAAATTCAACTACTTTGTTGAAATTTTAATTATTTTGTTGAAAATTAAACTCTCTGGTTGAAAATGCAACTGACTGGGGCTAGACAGCAGAAAGATTTTAATCAAACAATTAGAAAACCTAGACAGAGCCAGTGTAGCGCCAGGATATTATTGCGTGAATATACAGGCTCGAGAAAAACTGTACTGGCTTTTGCATGATTCAAGACTGCCACGAAATTTTTCCACACGGGTGGACTTAAAAGTCAACGATTTTATAAAACATTAATCTTTTTGGCTTGAAAATGTAACTGTTTTGTTGAAAATTCATCTGATTTTGAATAAGGTTTAATCTTTCTTCTTTAAAACTTTGACTATTTCGTTGAAAATTCATCTTTGTATGTTGAAAATCGACTTTTTCGTTAAAAAATAATCTTTTTGGAATTAAAAGACAAATTTAATTATTTTTTTAGAAATTTAAGTATTTTCTTAAAAAGTTTTCTTTTTTTGTGTGAAAAATGTAACTGTTTTGTTCAACATTGACTATTTGTTCATATAATTCGTCCTTTTGTTTTGAAAATGCATCTTTTTTCTGCTAAAAATTTAACTGTCTATAATAAATTAAATTTTTTGGTTGAAAATGCAGTTATTTCTGGTTCAAGTTCAATATTTCTCGTTGAAAACTTCAACCATTTGGATGAACATTCATCTTCGTAGATTGAAAATTAGATTTTTTTGTTAAAAACTAATCTTTTTTGGTTTGAAAGTCATTAACTGTTTTGTTCAACATTCATCTATTTGAACAGATAATTCGTCGTTTTGATTGAAAATTCATCTTGTTTTGTTGAAAATTCTACTGTCTATAAATAAATTTAATTATTTGGTTGAAAATACAATATATTTCTGGCTGGATTTTAATCTTTTTGGTTATGAAATTCGTCCTTTTCGATTGAAAATTCATCTTTTACGGTAGCAAATTCATCTTCTTTTGTTAAAATAAATGACTAAAAATTATAGGGGAGCGTCTCCGGTTGTGGGCACAGTTTTGTTTTTGACCTATAATTCTTGTTTGAGACCATATTATGCGGGCATATGGATATCATTGGAAAGCTAGAGGCCTTAGCTAACTTTTTGCTAAAGTAAGTACATTGATTCCGTCAACTAGAAAAATTTTACGACCAATTTTGTGAAATCTTCATTTTTGGCAAAAAAAAAATCGCAACCGGTTGTGGGAAATGTTACAAGATCAAAATTCTAGTCTTCAAATATTGATTGTCAAAAATAAACCGAGAAAGTCAGGGAATTTTGAAAATGAAGTGTTTCGGCCACCCTGATTATATTTTGAAAGGTTTCGCTGCCTCGTGCAGAAACTCCTAAAGTTTCGTTCGAGTATCCCTCAGAACGTCCGTCTATCCGTCCATCCGTCGTACTTTTTACCCATGAGGGGAAGTTAGCGAAAGTGAGTTGAGTTGTAGTGAGGAGAAATGAGGGGGAGGTGAATTAGGGTTTATGAGGGTGAGGACGTGCAGAGAGGGGAAGTAGGAGAAGTGATGGGAGGGTAGGGCGTTCAAGGGAGAGGTATGTGGTATGTGATGGTGAGTAGGAGAGGGAAAAGTGGGGAAGGATAGTAGGGCAAGTGTCAGGAGGGGAATTATTTGTGGGAAGGGGGAGTAGGCGAAACCCTTGGTTTTGGAGGCTGCGTCGCCCTATGTGATTAATTGAAGAAATTATGATATTTTCATACATTTGAAATGCAAATTTCTTAAGATAATGTGGGGTGAATACAAATATCATGGTATTACATTGTAACATTTCCTTTTGTTATATTGCTTTTGTGGTACACGATTTAGCCGCAAAGTTTAATGAGTTTTCGATCGGATCCGAGATTTTTGCAAGGTCGAGTACCGTGGAAGCGTCGAAGGTGAAGAGAATTTTTTTATCTGGTTTATCGACGCGGCCCTGCTTCTTCTCCGATACTTAGGTAATAACCTGGTAATGATGGGCTCCGTTCGAACGGAATTCTTTTTATTTCTTACCTCGGTTGCCGCGTGCAGAGCTGCAGAGCAAACACGCTACGAGGATCATAATGATGATGATGATGATGATGATGATGATGATGATGATGATGATGATGACGATGATGAGCGCCTTCACGCAACCCGCGAACCTCGCAACACGATTACAAATTTTAAAAATTCCTTTGGGCCTGTAATACGCTACAAGTTCGGTGATCAAAGACGAGATTCCATCGATCAATTAGTAAATAGATTAAGCGAGACAATAATTGGAAAATTAAGAAACGAGGCTTTTATGATGATACGTTAGATCTAATGCCTTCTCTCTAATTTCAGATTCTGATTTATTTAGTTCCAAATTTTCGGCAGCTTGTCATCATTATGTCAGGTAAGGTCTCTTATTAAGACCCACTCTGTCAATCATTTTTTTAAACGTTGGAATTTGGAGATACAATTTTCTTGGCGTATCCGTTTTGTCATTTATATTGTGCTCCTGCAGTCTTGGGATGTAACTTATTCTTAATAGTCAGGAAGTTCTTAAAAAGTGTAACAATTTAGAATACCAACGTGTCTTATTTTTCCTGTGCATAATTTTCACTTGTAAACTTTTATCTGAAAACTCAAGAAAGCTTATAGAGAATATTATAATTTGGTTGGTAGAACATTGAAAACCCCAGAAATTATAAATATTTGTAGAATTTAAAAAGCGATGTTCTAAACACCTCGCTTGAATTATGGAAGACTTTTAGATTTGATAGCTCTTCAAGAATCGAAAGCATTTGAATTAGAAAACCTAATCATTTGTATTTTTCGCATATGCTTCTTAATTTCAGTGATCAAATGGAAAGCCTCAAACAATTCTATGCATTTAAGCGAACACATTTCTTTCTCATGACAATGCTTTTCAAAATAACGTAGAACTCATTAATTAAAAAGTAAAATAGATAATGTGGTCGCTATTATAATCCTTAAAAATTTGTTTGTAAGTCAGTTTTTCTGATTCAATTTCTGTTGATCTTGAAACACCTTGTATGAAAAGATTTTGCCAATAAATGTTTTCATAGCAGATACAAAAGGTAATTGTTTATTTTGATGACTTTCAAATTTTTCCCTAAATACTTCAAAACATTTTGAAAAATCTCTTTTCTGGTCCAAAAGTAAAATATCAAGACAAAAATGATCAAATTTTTTTTAATAATAGATTTTTCGGGTTTTTGGGTTTTCAACGTAATTTTATTAAGTATGTCAATGTAATGTATGCATGGAATTACTTCAAACATGTCTATTTATTATGGATCTTCAAAAAGACTCACAAATTTGAAGTTAATCGTGAATTTAGTTTTAAATCATTTCTGATTTTCATCTGTTTTTTTTTTTCAAAAATAAGTTCCGTAACCACAATGAGAGAATTATGAAAATAATTAAAGTTATTGATTTCGTACAAGACGATAATAATTTTCATAACAAAAGATAACGTGTCTTCTTATATATTTTGTTAATAATATTAATAAATTTTTATAAAGATTGCAAAAAATTATACATTTTTCTTGGAAACGATCTGTTATGTCTAGAAAAACTTATTGACTTGAGAAACTCTTGGAAAATAAGAAGGAATTTATTATATGGAAATAAACATCAATTGATTAAAGATTTAATTTATGTTATACGTTAAGAAATTTCTTTTTTTTTTCAATAAATCTGTATGATATTACTAAGTGATTTTAATATTTAACGGTTGATTATTCGGAACAATTTTAATACTAGAAAAATAAGAATTTTCATAATTGATATTAAAATTATAATATGATAAACAAATTTCATTTTAATTATAAATCATACATTTTTATACCAACTTTGTTATTTTAATTGGAAAGAGAGGCCTGGAAAAGGGGAAATATGAGTTTCGTCACACCGTACTTCTTTCCGAGGTAGGAAAATTACAAATAATTGCTATTTTTGGCAACCAGATGATTAATTTTTCGAATTGACCTTAAAAAATATCATTTTCTAATATTTTCATGACCATATTTGTAATAAAAAAATAAAAAAATTGATTAGAATTTCGAACTCGAAAGTTCATTGCCTCACTACCCGATTCGGGTAGTGTTTCTAGGTGGATAAATACTACCAGTGTGGGTCCACCACACCCACGACGGGTCAACAACACGCAGTATTCCCCGAACGGTCACCCATCCAAGTACCAACCGCGCCCAACACTGCTTAACTTCAGTGATCCAACGGGAACTGGTGTTTTCACCGTGGTATCGCCGTTGGTATCGCCATATTTGTAATAAGCACTTTAAAATTATAATAAAAAAGGTTCCAATAACAGAATAAGAATAGAATTAGTTATGATCGTAATTTTTTCAGATTTTTAAGTTTTGTGGTTTTTTGTTGAGTTTTGGGCAGAATATATAAAATTTTGTTGGTCTCCCCCGACTGATATTTTACTTTTGGACTGAAAGGAAAATTTGCTAAGAGGTGTTAAACCATTCATTCTGAAATTCAGAAAAGTCATCAAAGTAAACAATTACCGTAACAAATTTGTAAAGGAAAAAGCCGAGGGTATTCGTCCAGCTTTTTAGGACAAATAGAGAAAGTCTTGCAAATTTGATTGACAGAGCGCCCAGGGTTAGGGGGGGGGGGGGGTGAAAACCCGGATGATAATGTATTAGGCTGGATCTAAACAAATTAAAAACTTCATAACCGGTGTAAAATTTAAAATTAATTTTTTAATATCCGGAAGATAAATGCACTTGACTAAAATAAGTTCGTGGGAACGATTTTTCCGCATTTTTGGACAATTTTCCATGACGCATGCGGGCTTTTTAAGCCAAATTTAAGCTAATTTTGAGCATTTTTGGGTCACAAGGCATAAATTTCCATTTTTTGCGTAGCAGTGTCCTCATAAGTATTTTTCTCGGTGAACAGAGTACTTTTTGCTTCAAGCGTTCTAACGGACGAACACCGACTGCATAAGGGTTTCATACGAAACCCTACAAATGTTTAAGTTCAGAATTATGGAATCATCATAAATTTTTTTTATTTCCTCAAGTTTTTGGAACATTCAAGGTTTTTCAATTTTGCTTCCACAAGGAAATATCTCAGTTTTACAAGCCTCTTAAATCTCAAATTTAGAAGCTCTGCATATGACATTTTTATTACTGGAGTGCTTTACATTTTTTCAGGCATTTTCTGAGTAGAAGGAATCTTTTTGAGGTTCAACAAAATGTTATAATATTTGTCAACAATTCTAAAATTTATACAGGAAGAGAAAAAATAAAGAGTACTATTTTTCAAAAAGTCTGAAATAAAAAAATTTTCAAAATGTTATTTCTCAATATATTCATACAGTTGCCGTGCCAAAAATTTGGTCTTCAGAAAAAAATGTTTTATATGATTCAATAATTGAAATCCTGTCATCAGTTATGTCTTAGGAAAAAAAAATGGATTTTTTATGAAAAACGCTCAAAACTTTTTCGGTACGATTAGCGAGTCTTGTTGAAATAATTATTTTTGTAAGTTTTAACATTTTTTGTATTAAAAATCGTGTTTTTCAGTCAATGTGACAACGTTAGTAATATTATTTTGATTCATAAAATCATACAATTACTATTTTTTTAGATATCTAATTTTTTGCACGATAACTTTGGATACATTTGGAATTGTTCAAGTCTTCTTGCTTGATCATTGAAGTAAAGCAGCGTTTGAGTCGATTAAACTCGGATGAGGGCCATCGTACTAGAAAGGTAGTATTTATCAGCTTTTAAGTAGCAACGTTCTCCAACTAATACTTACGCGTGGAAAATTTATTGTTTTAAAATTACCCCATTAGCTCGATAAATCGAAGAAATTATTGCATTTAGAGAGAGTTTAAAGTGATTTGACGATTCAATGAAGAACAAAACTATATACATCATTTTTCATTCACAGGTGTGTGTTCTTTCTCCAGTCGCATTTTTTATAATTCTGCGATTATGCGGTAACCTCAGCCGACCTACATTATTAGAGGATTAGATACATTCAAATTTAGCAGAACTTAATTTTTTTTAAATACACGCAAGGTGTCTGAAGGAAAGATAGAGAAAGCTAGTTCTAAGATTTATTTGTTGACTTACATTGATTTCATCTCATTTTTTTCTACGTATTGGATTTTGTCAATTATCAAGTTAGCATAAGTATATCTTTTACCTAATGTATGCGAATTTAGAATAATCCGGATACACTTGAAACAAATATACGGTAATGAATTATCACAGAAAACTCTGGGCTTCTATGTGAATTGATTTTTAGTTCCAAGGGAGCTGCAACAAAAAGAAACCCAAAATGATAAATTACTTCGAAGAAAATCACAGATTTTACAAGTTCATGATGCACATTTCACGTTACAATACAGATGGAATAATATTGCACTGGCATAAATAAAAAAAAATTTTAGACATTAGTCATTCTTTAAAGGAAACTAATGCACACAATATGTTACAGTTTTTAAGGTTATGTTGAAAATCCGACGCTCTCGCTAATAATTATTTTCAGACGTTTGGTATTCCTATAATTTGATTTGATATGTTAAAAAGACACTTCTGTTAATATTTATATGTTTGAATATTCATAGTATATATTGCTTTTAAATGGGCTCGCGCTTTTCGGCACATGGGCAAATGAAAACGTTGGGACCCGTCACTGGACAAATATCGGATGTCAACGAACTAAAAAGTAGAAAACCTCAAAAAGAGTTCTATTAGAATCTTATTTCTTCAAAAGATGCCAACTTTTACTTGAGCCACAACATTACTGAAACCCTAATTATTTTTTTGTTTCTTTATTGAATCCCTTCAGACAAAGCAAAATTGGGGATATCGTTAAATATGATGTTAATAGAAGTGCATCAGGAGTGTATCAGGTCAGCCCTGAAAAAGTGAACTGCAATCTTCACGAAACGTCGGCAAGATTCATAGTTTTGCACACGATTGGAACCCGAAAAAGCTTTAAATTTTTAATTTATTAGAATTATATCCGATTGTACATCGTAAATCTTCAGATTGGCTTCCAGAATTAACACATACAGGCCAGAAAGTTCTAAATGCATTCCAAGATTTTGTTATCTAAAAAGTGCTTTAGATTTGAGATTCGCCTCGTTTCAAGCAGCAAAAAGCGGTAGGTTTCAGAAAGATGTGTATCTAAACCAAAAGTTCAAGAGTCTGAAGACTTGATGATGAACGAGTGGCAAGAGTGACTGCTTATCTGGCACATACACGGGGTAAAGTGTGATACCATGAGCATTTTGCCGCAGTTGATTGCCACTGGGCTACATAAAACCGCCCCCTTGTTTGAGAAACAAGATACGAAGTACGCTTGCAGGAGTACCTCTTCTTTCTTTCTGACCCTTCTTACTCTGCTTCTTCTTCTTCTTCTTCTTCTTCTTCTTTGCAGAAAGGAGAATATGCGTACTCTGATTTTTTTTCTTCTTCACCTGAGAAGGTACCTCTTCCTTCGCGAGGTGGTCAGTAGTTAGCACTCCATTACACATGGTTACCTATCATCAGAGCACGCTAACATACGTTTTACTTCGTGGTTCCATGAATATTCATGGGTCATATAAGGGGCCATTCAAAAACAACATCACGAATACTCGAATACTCCCCCTTACATCCTTTTAAGTTGAAATTTTGTCCTCTATTTTATTTGATAAACGCCTAAAATATAACACAAAACATACAAACATATAATATTCTAACAGACTTCAGAGCCAAAATGCTCCCAAAACAGAGGTAATAGGGCGATTGTTCACAAAAATAGGGGAATCATACAGGGGGATAAATTCTTTCCAGTAAAATTAATGTAATTAAATTAAAACAGTTGACTTTCAAGCGAAAAAAAATTTTTAACCAAAAAGTACCATTCTTCAACCATATGATTGAATTTTCAACAAATAAAAAAATTAATTTCATACCAAACAGATGCATTTACAACTAAATAGTTGGACTGTCAAGCGAAAGGGATGAATTTTCAACGAAATAGTTGAATTTGTATTCAAATAGTTAAAGTATCAAAATAAAAGGATGAATTTTCAACGAATTTGTCGAATTCTGAAAGAAAGATGTTCAAACCTAAACCAAATAGTAGATTTTTTGAAAAATAGTTGAATCTTCAAGCCAAAAAGACATATTTTTCTAAGACACATGTATTTTCAAACAAGAAAGAAGCATTTTCAACCAAGAACTTTTCTTATTAAAAAAAAAAAAAACATTTTTACATACAGAGGAACGAATTTTCTACGAAAAAAAGGAATATACAACAAAACATTTGAATTTCGGAAAAATATTACCTTTAATAAAATTGATGAATTTTCAACCAAAAAATATAAATTTGAACACATATTATTATCAAACAAACTTTCACCGTCACAACCAAATAGTTGAACTTTTAAACGAATAGGATGAATTTTAACAAAATAATACAAGTTTTAACCAAATATGTAGTTGAATTTTTAAACCAAGAAGATGAATTCTTCAGGAAACTGTTGAATTTTTGAACTAAAAATACAACATTTTTATCTAAAAAAGCTTATGTTGAAGAAAACAGTTCAATTTCCGACAAAAAAATGTCTTTCTAAAAAATAGTACCTATAATTTTCTTTCAAATAATAGAATTTAAAAAAACTTGAACCAAGAAATGTTTGTCAATCAAAAGAGAAAAAAATATCAACCAAATTAATGAATTTTCAACACAAATAGGCGAATTCTCTATACAAATCAATGAAACTTATTATTATTATTATTATTATTATTATACCATTAAGCCGTTTCCCTTTCGAGGTAGGCGTGACTTGCTCGGTTGGAAAGTAGTGGGATAGGTATATGGGTGTAAAGTAGGTCGTTATATGGTATAAGGTAGATAGGTATATAGGTACATATGTGTTAGGTATAGATATTTTAGATTGATCTGGAGTTTTCGTGTTATTTATTCAAATGACACGTTCACTGCGCAACACTGCTCCGACCCAGGTTGCTGATCAATCTCTCTAGCGATCACTTTGTTTTCAGTCTTTGTTTCAGGCATCATTCACTCTATTGTCACTCTGTTTATAAACTATTTGTCGCCACACTTTTCTGTCCTGGCATTCTACTCTAGCTTCCTTTACGTCCATGCATCTCTTCATGCAAGGTCTTCTGTTCCTATGACTTCTTATGTCTCTTCGGATTAATGTCTCATTTACAGATTCTAACCATTCTTTCGGCGGTCTACCTCTGGGCATTCTGCCATTTACTTTACATTTATATACTTGCATCGTCAGTCGTGCGTCTTTCATTCCTTCAAGATGTCCGAACCATCTTAACTGATTTCTTTCCCATATGTCAACTAGCGTCTCTCCTGTAACACATTCTTTGAGGATTATCTCGTTTCGGACTTTGTCCATCAGTGTTTTTCCATATATTATGCGCAGAGGTTTCATGCCGATCGCGTTGATTTTACTCCTGTCCTTTTCTTGACAGGTCCATGCCTCGCTACCGTATAGTACAGTTGGTACGAATATGGAATTATGTATGGCCATTTTAGCTTTTTTTTTTGATATGTTTTTATTTGTGAGGATGGACCCTGCTCTACCGATAACCTGCTTACCCTTATTTATGCGCCTATCTAACTCCCCATCTATTTTTCCGTTGCTAGTGAATAGACTACCTAGATATACGTACTTGTCAACTTGTTCTAATCTCACATCATTTAGGACAATGTTGCATATTGTTTTCTCACTTTTTCCCTCAAACACCATGACTTTCGTTTTATTCACGTTAATTTTGAGGTCCATGTTCTTCATGCTTGTATTAAGTTTATTCAACATTCTTTGCAAGTCTTCGACTGATTCTGCCATAACAATCTTGTCATCTGCGAAAGCCAACCCACGTACTTTGACGGTTTCGAGATCTATACCTTTTTCGTCGAAGAGGGCAGTTCTTAGACACTTATCCATGAATATGATAAATAGCCACGAGGACATAACGCATCCTTGTTTCACGCCTTGCATAATATCGAACCAGTCACTCAGTTTCCCATTTACCCTTACACTTGCTTTACTATCCGTATATATTGTTTTTATTGCTTGTAGGAGCCCTCCATTCACTCCATACTCTTTAAGGACTTCCCAAAGTTTTAGTACTATTTACCGTGTCGAATGCTTTTTCTAGGTCAATAAATGCACAGAAAACTTTCTTTCCTGCTCTCAAGCTTTTTTCTGTGATCTGTCTTAGGCTAAATATCTGATCTGTGCATGATCTTCCTGGCATAAATCCACTTTGGACTTCCCATATCTTCTCTTCTGTAATTTCCATTACCCTACGAATAAGTATTTTTGAGTATATTTTACTTACGGTACTTAGTAGGCTGATACCTCTGTAACTACTGCAGCTGTCTTTATCTCCCTTTTTATATATTGGTACAATAATCGCCTTTCTTCAATCGTCTGGGACTTCTCCTGTCTCGAAACATAAATTTATCAATTCGCACAACCTGTGAGGTATGTACTCGCCACCGTATTTGAGCATTTCAGCGCTAATACTGTCTATACCAGCAGCCATACCGTTTTTCAAGTTCTTAATTATATCTCTGACCTCAGTGACACTGACTTTTTCAATTGGGTTTTCTAATGCATTATGTTCAATGTCGTAGTTTGTTGCCCTATATCTTCACCTCCTAATAGTTCATTAAAAGAGTCTTTTAAAGCGTCTACTATCCCGTCTATATCATATAGCATTTCACCTTTGCTGTTTCTCATGCTAACAAACTCTGTACTTTTACTTCCCTTCATCTCTTTAAATAATAGTTTCATAATTCCTTCAAAGCAGTTTTTTATTTTGTTCTCTTCTTCTGTTCTGGTTTTCTCTTTACTCTCTTTGACTAGACGTTTAATTTTCCTCTTTTTGTGTCTGTAATCATTTTTGAGTCTAGTTCTCTCCTCATCGCTAAGACGTGTCATGTTCAACGTTCTTTTGTACGCTTCTTTCTTTTCTTGTTGGGCTGCTGCAATTTCATCGTTCCACCACGCATCGCCAGACTTTCTTCCTACCCTCGCCATACCACACACTTCAATCGCAGTTTCAACAATGGTATCCCGCAATAAAGCCCACGCGCCTTCTATAGCTTTATTCCTTTCAAGCGGCTCCCAAATTGCCTTATCTATGCGTTCGTTTATCTTATTCTGAAAATCTATTTGTACTTCCGGTTTCTGTAAATTTTCGACCTTGATTCGCGTTTGTTTCATTTGTTTGGTTCTTTTTCTTCTCCACCCCCGCCCTAAGTTCATCTTGGAGACTGAAAGGTAATGATCAGTATTGCATTCGGCCCCCCTCATGAATCTTGTATCTGTAACTAGTTCTCTTAGTCTTTCATCTGCAATAACGAAGTCAATTATACTGCGGTTATTTCCTTTACACCAGGTGTAAGTATGGATCATTTTATGTCGAAACCAGGTATTTGTAATAAATAGGTCCTTCTCTAAGCATAAGCTAACTAATTTTTCCCCGTTATAATTTTTTCTTTTTGGATCCCCAAAATTACCTAGTACCCCTCCTGTATCTGTATCCTGACGTTGGACGCCGACCCATCCGTTCATATCTCCTAACAAAATTATTCTTTCACCTTGATCGCAAGTACTTATTGTATCATTTAAAGTGTCCCAGGCGGCGTCCTTAACTTTCCTCGAATCGCTATCAACTGGTGCGTAGCACGCTATGATAAATAATCTTCTGATTCCTACCGTCATTCTAGCCCATAGCAATCTGGGTGATACAAAATTATGCTCTATGAGATGCTGTCTTGCTTTTTCATTCATAATTAAACCGACCCCTTGACTATGATGTGATTCGCTATCTACTCCTGACCATATTTCACAACCGCCTTCCAACACCCCATTTTCTATTTTTATAAATTCGCGACCCTTTTTCTTCGTCTCAGGTACACAAAGAATGTCTAGTTTCCTTACGTGCATAGTTTCTCGTAGTTCTCTTATCTTAAGATCATTCACTCCTCTAGCATTCCAAACACCCAGTCTCCATTCATCGCCCGAAACACGACCTTTACGTTTACCGTGTGCATGCCTTTGGTCAATCCGAGTTTCAGTCCATTCCGAGGCTACTTTATTGTTTGTATTATTCATGTTTAGATTGTACTCCCAACTATCACCTGTATGCGCGAGATTTGTTTTGCGAGTCGAAATCATGTCCGAATTAAGCAGTGATTTGTCTTATGGTGGAGTCAAGCTGTAACGTCAGTCCCACAAAAACTTCTGTTACTGGGGGGCGGGGGGATAAGGACATGAGAAAGGAAGCCGAGAGTCTCAATAGGTGGGTGATTTATGCTGATAAGGTCACCAGCCTTAAGCAGCGTTCTATTAGATAGGAGTTGATATGATCCCATTTGCCGATTGCCGGCCGACCTCTAAAACACGAGCCAATAACTTTTTTTTTTTTTTCAAATTAAAAGTTTCACTTTAATTACGCGGTTATTCTATAGGAAAATATAAATTTTCAACCTAAAAATTGATTTTCAACCAAGCAGAGTAATCTTCTCCTATAATAATATATTTTTCAACCACAGGCATCGAGAGTCAATTTTCGACTGAAGTATGATGACTCGGGCCGAGGCGTGCATGCAATTTTTCATCATATCGATAAAATCGAAAATTCGACTTACGACGCCTGTGGAGCGGGTCGAAAATGGAATTTTCAACCCTAGGGAAGAAAGTGACAGATAAATGAAAATGGCGGCGCCATTTGCATAGATGTTATTTTTACATAAAACTTCAACCTGAAGAAGGCACAAAAATGTTGCCGAAACGTTGTTGCAAACGCATTTTTATAATAAACGATCGCATGACCGATTATTTAAACTTGAAATTATATTTAATTTCAAAGTTGGATCAATTCACTTTGATGGACGATCGTCACCTATATTTTTGAAGAATTTTCTGATGTGCATTTGTTTATAGAAAATGTTTATATAGTTAACAATCATTGTCATTGTCAAAAATATGGTAGCAACGTGTCTTTAGAAAAACATTTTGATTTGATTTCGCGAAGAATATTAAGCCTATTCGTGGAGAAATGGTGAGAAGATGCATCCGTTCATGAAAATTGATCGTAGAAGGGCATATAAAGTCTGATCGCTGGTGGTGGGGAGGCCCCTCGGCATTTTTAAAAACATTTGAAAATTTTAATTTCTCAAACATATATTCTTATTCAAAATTTAAATGCGCATCTTTTTTCCCTCTTGAAAAAAGTTGTAGCTCTGTGCATTCTTGAAATAATTCCAAAAAACACGAATTTTGAAAACTGAAAAAATTCGGTTTTTTCTCACTTCAACTCGCTCTAATTCACAGAATCTTAAAGATTTTTGCTTAAAATTTAGAGGAATCATATTTCAAAGTGTACTTTAAGCAGTAGAGTAGTTTAGATTCATTTTTTCCGTTATGAAAAATTGTTAATAATGTTTTTCTAGGTAAGTATACGAAAATGGTTCCAATATT
>CAKNXH010001371.1:182876-195177 GCA_932178445.1 Andricus quercusramuli
AATATTGGAACCATTTTCGTATACTTACCTAGAAAAACATTATTAACCATTTTTCATGACAAAAAAAATTAATCTAAACTACTCTACTGTTTGAAGTACACTTCAAAATATAATTCCATCAAAATTGAAGCAAAAATCTTCAATATTCTGTGAATTAGAGCGAGTTGAAGTGAGAAAAAACCGAATTTTTTCAGTTTTCAAATTTCGTGTTTTTTGGAATTATTTCACGAATGCACAGAGCTACAACTTTTTTCAAGAGGGAAAAAAGATGCGCATTTGAATTTTGAATAAGAATATATGTTTGAAAAATTAAAATTTTCAAATGTTTTTAAAAATGCCGAGGGGCCTCCCCACCACCAGCGATCAGACTTTATATGCCCTTCTACGATCCGGTGGTTCAATTGTTTATATAATTAACAGTTTTGTTACTCTGAAAAATAATATAGCAAGGAGTTCTTGTAAATATATTTCTAGTTCATTCCGCGAAAAATTAGGCTCACGAAACGTTTGTTTATAATATTTCAAACTTTTGTTTGCCTTACTCTAATAACCAATAGATTATTAGACAATAATATTCAACATATTAAACATTCTTTTTAGTTAGTCATTACAATAATTAATAACCTGTTCAAGTAAATTAAAAAATCTTAAAATGAATGGTATCAATAAAAAGTTATACAGTAAGAAGTATGAACGTTCTTGTTGAATAACAAATTTTTGTCGCAGTCACTCGTTTTACCTGGAAGCCATAAGTTCATTTCTAAAAGAAAAAACATCAAAATCCCTTAGAAATTGTATTGTCGGTCGATTTTTGCCCAAAAAAGGGTGGTTTTTCCCAATGCCTCCCTCCTCGTCGCAGCAGTGTGACGCAGTATTTGAACGGCTCCTAAAGTAGTAAGGTGTATGATATTTCGAGCCATTTTTCGACTAACCATCAGAGACATAATGTTCGCGTAATTGTGTTGGATATCATTGGTTATAATTGCGAAATGGCCTCGCTCGGATTCTGGGTTTCTGTTCTATTTCTTTTTTTGAGTTCGATTAGCATACGTAATATCGGCAAGGTAGTGGCTGGTTGAAATGGGGTCAGTCGCCGATTGTAGGGTTGCCATTGAATGACGAACATGGTTTGAAATTCTCTTTTAATGGAGTAAATGTATGTAATTTCGGACTGTGAATGTTGTTTTCAGAATCCTATAATGAGCAAGAGCCTCGACGCCAATTCCATATCCAGCTGTCAATCGCTTTCACAACAGACAGTTAGAGAAAATCTGCTCTTCATTCCACTTACCAAATTTATTCCTTCCACCAGATCATGAAATTTGGTAAAAAAAAAGTAGTTTGGATCTTTCATCTCTGATGTAAAATTTTACTATATTTTACATGCAAAGTATCCAGATTCAGAAGGGCCTCATCCGTTACAATTGATAAACGATGAATAGTCCTAATTATGGTGATGAATGACATACTCAATTATGATGTCAGCGTTTGCATAACTGAATAATTGTCTACATAAAATACGAATATGCTTTTGGAATTCAATTATTATTCATGCTTCTACACTCTAAACTTAAATCAGACAAAATTTGACTGATAAGCTTGTTTTGGCAAAAAAGTGACTTGATCCCACTGAAAAATCATTCGGTTAGTTATATGAATCAGTCAATATTAATGACTGATTTTTTATCAGTGGAAGTGACTGATTTGTCTTCTATAATAATAAAAATTATGTTTTTCAAATTACAATTTATATTTCAACTCTTAATTAAATTCCTGCACTTTAATAAATGATTTAAATTATCCCTAAATTATTGATTTATCCATTTTAAGTTGCGGATTTAATCAATCAAAATGACTGTTTTTTAGTGAATGTTACTGATTACGTCATTTAAAATGACTTTGTTTAGATGATTGAAAATAACTGATTCGATTAGTTGGGCGTTACTGCTTATAACAATTTGTCTTTATTGGTACAAAATAGATTTTTTTGGTTCAATACCCATCTTTTTGTTTAAACTCAATTGTTTTTTATTTAAAATAAGAATATTTTTTCCTTCGATTATCAACTATTATATATTTTTTTTAAGTGGAAAATTTATGTTGAAAGCTCAACCACTTTGTTCAAAGTTTTTTTTCTGGTAATGATTTATTATTGTAATTGAAAATTCATCTATCTTAGTTGAGAATTAAACTATTCTATTCAAAATTCGTTTTTTTGTTGTCAAAAATTATTTTCTTATCCGACGGCATTAGCTGAGAGGTGAATCTAGACTCGGGAAGAGTCCAGGTGTCAATCCATTTCGAGCGCGGATATCACCCGGATGGGTGGACCATCTGCAATGTAAGACCGGGTTGTGTATTCGATGCGTTACAATTAATGTCGTGCAGGAGGTTTGTCGCCCATAATGATTGTGTGCATGCGATGTTTGGGATCGAATGTATGTCTTGAAACTTGACTGTTGAAAATCTGGCAGAACTCGGGAGGTGGTATTCTCCGCAGTTTTCCTCTCTCCTGGCCAAACGTTCATGAAAATGCGAGTAGTTCTAACAAAGTAAGATGCTGCCGCTAGTTATTATTGGTTATGATTAAATTCATACAGTGATTCTAAGGCCACCTTAGTAAATCCAAAATTTGCACAGGTTCATACCCAGTAAAGTGGAGTCATCTGGCGGTATATGTACTAATGCAAAACGACTTATGAATGATAACTTTAGCACCGAGGTTTACCTCTGTTTCATCAGGGCTTCAAAATAAGAAGGCATAATACCATAGGTTTTAAACGCAGTGCTACGGGACTTAAATAAACCAGCCTTACAACACCATGGTAATAATAATTTCCTCCATGAAAATTGAAATATTTCATTTGCGGTCGAAAATTATTATTTTTTATTCAAAAATTAAACTATTCGGTTGAGGATTAAACCTTTTCGTTAAAAATTTATCCTATTCAGCTAAATTGTACTATGTTTTTTATTTTAAATTGAAATACTTTTCGTCCAAAATATTAAGTGTTGAATTTTTTATTAAAAATTCACCTTTTATGACTGAAAATTCAAAAATTTAGTTAAAAGTTGAACTGCTTTCTCTTCTTGTTTCGTTAATGTTTCATCATTTTAGTTAAAAACTTATATATAATGTTAAATTCCATTTTAGGTTGAAAATTGAACTATTCCATTTCTGATAAAAAATTGATATTTGTCCGTTGAAATTTCAACTATTTGATTTAAATTGTATGTTTTTTATTTTTGTTTGAATTCAGATGTTTTTGATTTCAATGCAAAATCTTTCTTTTGCATCAAAAATTTTACTATTTGGTTGAATGTTGAACTACTTTCTTAAAATATATTTTTTTGTTGTTGAAAATTCATGATTTCATTTAAAATTTCATTTCTCTTTGGTTAAAAATTGAACTATTTTGTTGAAAATTAGTTTTTTCATTGTTGAAAATTGATCATTCTTAATTGAAAAGTCAACTACTGGTTGAAAATTTAACTTTTCATGTGATGAGGTCTAGTTTGTTTTTTTCTTGCTCAAGATTCATCATTTTAGTCAAAAGTTCATCTCTTCTGTTGAAAATTTAAGTAGTTTCCTAAAAATTATCTTTTTTGGGTGAAAATTAATTGTATCTATTGCAAATTTAACTATTCCATTTTTTAAATTGGAAATTGACCTATTTTAGATAAAAATTGAACATATTGTATAATATGAAATGACTGGTTTTATCAGTGTCTTCGAATGTGCATTATTTGAATCAGTCAAAATTGACTTCGAATCAGTCACTCTTGACTGGCTTAAATGTATGGTGTATACTATATTGCTTGATGATAGAATAATTAAATTACTCAAATAGTAAAATGCGCTTAAAAGTAGCGTTAGAATATTGTTTATTAGAAGAAAGAGGCAAATGAATGATATATTTTTAAACCAGTCAAAAAAGATGACCTGGTCAAGACTATTCCTTCCAGATTTGAACCTTTATTCATAAGAATCATTTTATACCCCTACGGAATAAACATACGATACATTTTTTGTATTTAAAATTCGCTTTAAACTCCCCATAAAATAAATTATGACGGAATACTTTATTGAGGTGGGGAAATTAATTATGAAAGTAATTAACACGCGAGGCGACGCGTCCTAAGATTAACTATCACCGAAGCCAACTCTGCGCCTCGTCTTATGGATATTCATGGACCATAACTAACGCAAATTATGTGTTTAACAGGTATGCTGAACCGCGGAAATTTAAATTATTTTATGGCTTTAATTGAAATCGAAGCGCGCCATAGACAGGAACTTCAGTCAGGAAGATAAGCAAAAGATAATTGCTGGTTGCATGCAGTTATTTACCCAAAGGATGAAATTCTGAGACTGCCATGCATGCAAACGATGGACTAAATGAGGAAATGATCGCTCTTAAGAGTTATGCTGATAACTTTGTAATGACTGCTCAAAGTTTACTTCAGATGTGAATATCAGATTTGCTGAAAATATGATAATGCTCTAGGGCATCAAAATTACGGGTCGTATATTTTTTTCCGATCTATACTAACCACATATTATCATTTTTTCACGATCTTCCCAATTTTCAATTCTTCTTGTTTAGTATTTGAAACTATGAATAAATTTCTCACAATCTTTTGGGTGATGCTTGGGTTTCCTTTTTATTTGATTCAAAATTTTTTGGTTATATTTGCACATGCCATTTAGTATTTTAGAACTATAGCTGTAGCCATAGCTACAACTATGATCTGGAGTAGAACGTCAAGTGTTACCAGCTAAAATTATTGTTTTTTATATCGGATTGAACCTTGGCTGAATTATAGACCTAGTAAATCTATATTAATTTACAAATCCACAGGTCCATTATCAACCGATTTTCAGTATACATGGGCCTGATGTTTTCACTTTTCCAGGTGCATTTTCACCTTCACGTTAGTGCAACTTCTTTTAGTAGTATCCAATTGTACTTTTATTCTAGTGTTTCAGAAAGATCTTTTTTTGTACTTTAAGATTATCATGAAAAAAATATTTCACTATGAATTTTTGTTCAAATCAAAACTAAAATTATTATTATTATTATTATTATACCATTAAGGCATTTCCCATTTGGGATTGGCATGACTTGCTCGGTGGGGAAGGGAGTAATGTGGGGTATGGGGTATAGATATATAAATTCTTGTGTTATTTATTTAAATGCTACATTTTTTCTGCAACACTGTTCCGACTCAGGTTGCTGATCAATCTCTCTAGTGATCACTCCAAGTGAAGGGCCTCACAAAATTGTTATGTTTGGTTCCCGAGCTTGCCAAGTTCCAACCCGATAAAAAAAATAATTGTAGGTGGTTTTAGGTGTTATTTTAATTTTAGGTATTTTTTTTATATATTTGATTTCGGTTTCGATTCCTTTGAAATCAAACCAAAGGGCCTCTGGCAAAGCCACCAAACGCATCCTCGGGCTGTGAATATAGGATCCCTGTACCAAGGGTTCCTGCTGAATATGGTTACAATAATTAATAAGCAGTCGTGGGCAATTGTCCAAGGATGGTCCCGAAGGAATAATCCCTGAGCAGGGGCGTAACAACCGTGTCGAAAGCTGAATGGTACCTGGGTGAGGTGTCTTAAACGGAGACTCTGGGATACGGGCGACCTCTCAGAGTATGAGGTCTCATCCTTGCATGCAGGGCTCTACCAGGACCGGCAAAAACTTACCCCCGTTGCTCGTGGAAACAAAAATGACACCACCAATCAACCAAAAAGTTCTAGATGCGGTTCAAAACGATCGAACGCGCAAAACATACGATACCGGGTCGGCAAACAGAATCGGTCACCCTAGAGTTCGAAGTGCTGAAAATAATTTAGATAAAAACACGACGACGAACCGGCGAAACGCCCACATTGAGTGGACGAATCAACTGAAGGATGATTTGTCGGACTGCTATGATGCCAGCATTATCCCTGTCCACAGAGGCTTTATTGCGCGTATGCACACACTGTGGAGCCAGAAACACCCAGAGCTTCAGCACGTTTCGATTCAGTCATTGCGAAATCAACGTGCCTTCCTCTTGCAAAATGGATACGTACGCGAAGCGTTTTACCGAACGCTGCTTCAACAAGCTGCGGACAAAAATGAGGAAGGGATATTAAGACCAACAGCGAAAAGCAGGCACCTTCTGAGAGATGATCGCGATTTCAGGACAAGGAATATCATTGACATGTAGGTTCCTCCTGAGCCAAAGATTTCGCTGAAATGAATACCTCCTTTCGTGAGGATATCTCGAAGGAGTCCTACCTCTGGGCTATGAATTGTTCAGTTCATGGTGCTGCGAGAGCTTTGGCTAACTCAAATCAAAGGCTAAAACCGATAATGGATTAGAAGAACAAAATACCCTTACATCAAATGTACAATAAGATTGGATGGTAAAGACAGAATGCGTCCCGTGTTCAGTGTGTGATTGAGTACAGGACTTTTGGTAGACCGTTCACGGGAAGGGTTTGAAATTTCGCTCGAAACTAAGGATCTACAATCACACACTGAACAAGTCGAACCTACTGATAATCAAACAGCATACTTTTGAAAAATACGCGTTTTACCTGACGCAGGAAGGAGAATACAGGAGAGGGATAGATGAATCAGGGAGTATCAACAGTTTCTCGCTGACCCATCGTGCCTCTTTAGCGATCTACCTGTTTCTGTCCAAAAATCCACCAGAGCTCAACAAGGTAGAAACTTTTCGGCGAAAGGTATACAAGATCTCCAAAGCATTTGGAATAAAAACAAGATATTAAGAATATCATCCGCTTCAAGTAGTTTTGCGAAAACCTCATAACATCTGAGAAGGAATGTCCATCAATCACTGCCGAAGAGGTGAAAAAATCACTTAGTGTTACGAACGCACTATACTCCTGCCCAAAAAAGGCAACTTGTCCAACCCAGAGAATTACAGGCCAATAACTTGTTTGAACACACTGTATAAGATCTTCACAGCTATTCTAAACAACAAGATTGTTCGACGAAATGAGCCTATGTGAAGATAGATTTACGAACAACATGGCTAGAAACAAGCTGTAGCAGGCTGTTGAGAGAACCTGCTGATTGACAGGTGCGTCTGCAAAGAAGCAGCAGCTCATCAGCGCATCCTGGCAATGGCCTGGATTGACTACTGGAAAGCTTTCGATTCAGCCTCTCATAGACTTATCATCTTTCTGTTGAAAAGCTTGAAGGTTGATCCACACTAAGTAAGACGTATAGAGAGATTGATACCCCTTCGGAAAACTAGATTTACTATCTCATCTGGAAATTATCATGTGAAAACGAACAACGTCACCTTCCACAAGGGGTATCTTTGTGAGAGATACCATGAGCCCTCTGCTTCTTTGCATCACACTTCTGCCTCTATCTCTCGCACTACGAAATTCTCCTAGATACCTTTGCGGCGACACTGATCATCACGAGCATAAGGTAACTTATGTAATTTATATGGATGACCTGAAGATCTATGTTTCTGGTAAAAGAAAACTTCAAAGTTCGTTAAATCTCGTCAAGAAGTACATAAAGGAGATTGGAATGGACTTTGGATTGAACAAATGTGCCAAGACTAATCTAAAGAAAGGAAAGATTGCTGTCGTTCCCAAGGACCATTAGCTTGTGGATATATGTGTCATTAGACATCTTGACACTCGAGAAACCTCAAAGCCGCATTCAGGACATAACTTCAGTGAAGGGGTCTCTCCGAAGCAGACACGAACATCTTCTCCGACAGATTTGGTCTTCAACTCGGTCGGCGTTGAACAATGTCTCTGCAACTAATATGCTTGCCGTCCCGGTTCTACTGTACTCGTTTGGGGTGGTTAAATGAACGAAGTACGTACTTACGGCTTTTGATATCGCGAAACGTAAGATTATGTATATGCCTAAGAGCTTGCATAACTGTTGGTCTGATCCTCGATTATAGAGCTCACGCCGCACAGTGATCAGGTTGGTCGAAAAGGTTATCAGAAGTCAAAAAATGAGTTTTATTTTTTTTAATGAAATATTGATGCCAATCTATTAACAAGTAGATATCTAAAGTACATGACACTCCAAAAATAATGAAAAATATATTAACATCAGTGAAAAATATGGGTGGAGTTCCGAAAAGCGCTTACCTCCGATTAATTTGAAACTCCGTATACCTATGTATTTTGACGTGCTGATCACGAGTATGATAGTGAAAATACCCGCAAATTTGATTTTCAAGGTCAAAACCCCAAAAAACTATAAAAATTTCATGTTTTTCCGTTTATTTCAGTAAATAATAAAAATTTACAAAAAAGCTTCAAACAAAAGTTTTAGATCTTTCGAAAATACATATTTTATATTCAATATGTTTTTACTCTACGAGTGACCGTTTTAGAGAAAAGAAGGGAAATGTCGGTACGAAGTGTAGAATTGCTTAGGTCACACACGGCACCCATTCCAACGTGTCATGGGGGCGGGAAGGCACCCCTATGACTGGCCACAGAAATAACTTAGGTTACACACGACCCCATTTCCAACGTCTCATGGGGGGCGGGAAAATACCCCTTTGACTGGTCACAGGAATAATTTAGGTCACACACGACCCCATTTCCAACGTGTCATGGGGGGCGAGGAGGCACCCCTATGACTGGCCACAGAAACAACTTAGGTTACACACGACCCCCTTTCCAACGTCTCATGGGGGGCGGGAAAACACCCCTGTGACTGATCACAGGAATAATTTAGGTCACACACGACCCCATTTCCAACGTGTCATGGGAGGCGGGAAGGCACCCTTATGACTTGCCACAGAAATAATTTAGGTCACACACGACCCCCTTTCCAACGTGTCATGGGGGGCGGGTTGGCACCCCTATGCCTGTCCACAGAAATAACTTAGGTCACACACGACCCCCTTTCCAACGTTTCATGGGGGGGGCGGGAAGGCACCCTTATGACTTGCCACAGGAATAATTTAGGTCACACACGACCCCCTTTCCAACGTGTCATGGGGGGCGGGAAGGCACCCCTATGACTGGCCACAGAAATAACTTAGGTTACACACGACCCAATTTCCAACGTCTCATGGGGGGCGGGAAAACACCCTGTGACTGGTCACAGGAATAATTTAGGTCACACACGCCCCCATTTCCAACGTGTCATGGGGGGCGGGAAGGCACCCCTATGACTGGCCACAGAAATAACTTAGGTCACACACGACCCCCTTTCCAACGTGTCATGGGGGGCGGGAAGGCACCCTTATGACTTGCCACAGAAATAATTTAGGTCACACACGACCCCCTTTCCAAAGTCTCATGAGGGCGGGGAAACACCCCTGTGACTGGTCACAGGAATAATTTAGGTCACACACGACCACCTTTCCACGAGTCATGGGGGGCGGGAAGTCACCCTTATGACTTGCCACAGAAATAATTTAGATCACACATGACCCCCTTTCCAACGTGTCATGGTAGGGGCGGGAAGGTACCTCTGTGACTGGTCACAGAAATAACGTAGGACGCATACCATCCCCATTTGTTCCCTAATGTTTCGTGGAAACATATCTTTTGCCATTAACCCATTTGTTTTAGCATTAGAGCCTACTTACGGTTAGTACTTGGATGGGTGACCGTTCGGGGATACTGCGTGCTGTTGGCCCGTCGTGGGTGTGGTGAGCCCACACTTTTAGTTATTTACTACAAGAAACTATCCACCTAGAAACACTACCCGAATCGGGTAGTGTCACGCCTACCCCGAAAGGGAAATGGCTTAATGGTATACATACGCACTTCGCCGCGGGAATATTTATCGTCTATTTTCTCGAAAACTATCAGTCGTACGGTAAAAATATATTCAACATAAAATATATATTTTCAAAAGATCTACAACTTTTGTTTGAAACATTTTTGTAAATTTTTTGTATTTACTGAAATAAACGGAAAAACATGAAATTTTTATAGTTTTTTGGGGGTTTGACCTTGAAAATCAAATTTGCGGGTATTTTCACTATCATATTCGTGATCAGCGCGTCAAAATACATAGGTATACGGAGTTTCAAATTATTCGGAGGTAAGCGCTTTTCGGAACTTTATCCAAAAATATTTTAAAAATTGTTATATGTAATTGTTGTGTATTATCTCCTTTAGGAGATTCACGTGTTAAAAATTTCATATTCATCAATATCATAATTGATTTTTATTAATGTTCTATGGGAAGAAATATTTCTCATTTAAGCAACTTTCGTTTAAAAAAACATTAAGTTGCCAGCCTTTGCCGCGAAATGTGGACACGCTGAGTTGTTGTGAAAGAATTAATTAATTGATTGCCATGAGAGATTTTTGCGTTTATTCGCGACTTTTCGAATGGGACGCTAATTAAGAAAGCCACACAGGTAGGATTTCGCGCGCGTTGAGGCGCGCTTTTAACTATTTTATCAATTTTATGAAATAGTGATTTCAATTTACAAATTTTTCATCGTTTTGTTATTTAGATCATCAATATTTTATTCAGATCGTGTTTGTTCGTGTGAATTAATTTATTTCAAATAATGATTGAATATAATTAGAAAAAATATGAAGCGAAATGTTCTCACATGGTAACTTTAAGATTACCCTAATAGCACGGAACGTTGCTGAAACGTTCAGCGGACACCTTCGGAACGGTCCCGTAACATGTAAAATGTCCGCCTCTTGGAAACGATCCAGTGGAATATTCCACTGGGACCTGAGGGGAACCTCCCATTATTGTTATTTTTAACAACAATCATCTAGTAAACCGTAAGAGATAGGTAAGAATGGATGACATTTTTGAGTTTTGTATACCGCATATACTACACTGTAATATGATATCCGTATCATAAACTGACATCGATTTTGACCTATCACTTACGATTTAGGCGATATTTATTGATAATAATAACAATAACGTAAATTTATATTTGCAACGTTCCAGTGGAACTTTCCTGGAACGTTCCCAAGTGGCGGACATTTTACACGTTTCGGGAACGTTCCACTGAAACGTTCCGAAAGTTTCCGTGGAACATACCAGGAACGTGCCGTGCTATTAGGAGATAATTCCTATAATGCACCTGTTACCTGGGCATTGTGGCAGGTACCTAATAAATCTTTAACCAGATAGTGCTAGTGCCAGTGAGGCCCGAGTGAAGAATTTGAGAATTCTGTACTTCAATCAAAATTAATTATTTTCAAACAAAATTGAAAATAATACGAGGTAACAAAATTTTGTTCACCATCCATTGATGAAACATTTCCGTATGTTTTTTTCAGTATAATACGAACTTGAGGGCGAAAATGTTCTTCTTTTCGCAATTTTCAGAAAAACCCGTTTGAAAAGGAAAAAAACACACATTTTTTACTGTTTCTTATAACTTGCATCAAGCGATTCGGACTTTTATTAATTCAAATAGCCATATCTATTTTCTTACGTTTTTGCACCTGCCCAATATGATTTTCACATTCATTATGTGATATTGAATATTCAATCATTAATATCTCCGAAAATATTTAACCTACGGAAAAGAAAAGATCAGTTTCAAAACCTGCGCTTCAAAGAGTGAATTTGAATAAATGTTTGTGCATTGTTTATTTGCTTACCTAATTATTATTTCGTCAGTACTGACTCACCGTTCACTCAATACAACTAAATAAGAGGTTAGAAATCAGGAATTCGAAAGACCATTATAAAATAAATTTCATGCTCTTATGAGTTTTTTTTCAATTTCGCCAACATATTAGATATTCTATTTTGAATTTTGATCTTTTTATGACATATTTAAAACTAGCAACCTACGCAATGTTTCTTAAATGGATTTCATAAAATTATAGTCATATTTACAATGTGTTAGCTACCATATTGGGTCCGCCAGTTTTAATTTTGAAATTTTGAAAACAGATTTGCAATCAGGGACCCAAAAAGTATTTACAAACTGAATTTTATGTAAATCGGTCAATATTTCGACTTTTGATCACCTTTTCGACCGTCCGGACCACTGTGTGTCGTCAAGGCGGACGCGGACTTCTGAATCTCTAATGTCTTCATAACCGAATTGTTCTAAGTACTGCTAAAACCGTTGCAAATGGCAGATATCCTCTTCTGAAAATGGTCAGGAAACACGAGATGATTGGCAAAGGAGCGTTCCTTCATAAAGCCGCAGAGCAGGAAGCCGAGACCCTTGGCCTAAAACTTCTCAAAGCCTTCTCAAAGCTACTCGACAAGAAACTGCGCGAAACCTTTCACGAGGAATTAACTATATTCATGATTAAATTCTCGGTTCCACCCGA
>CAKNXH010001371.1:195187-213504 GCA_932178445.1 Andricus quercusramuli
AAAAAAAAGGTTCTTTGGAAAAAGTCTCTGTTAAAATTGGGTTCCTTTGAAGATCATCGTTTTGGGTTGCTTTCGGGAATAGGGGTTCTTTTTTCTTGCAGCTTCTTAGAGATCGTCCATATATTACGTAAGACGTTTTTCTTTTGTTCATGTCGTTGTGTCTTTCTCAACTTTACAGCAATTTTATTCTCGTCTTTATTTAAACAAAAGAAAAACGTCTTACGTAATATATGGACGATCCCTTAGGAACCAAAAATTGGTTGTAAATAGAAACCCCAGTGTTTTTGTGGAACAGTGAACATATAGTGAATTTTAATGGTCACTATATATAACAACATTTCTGATAACTGTGATGGAATTAGAGATTACTTCAACCATCCAAACATTATGATTTTCCTTATTTTATCTTTGCTTAAGAACTATCTTCATGGTTAAATGATTTTTTTCTAAAAAATTTGAACAATTTCAAAATAATTGATTCCAATTTCGAATTAAACAGTTTTTTTCACTTGAAAAATAATCATGTTAGAGTCATAGTTTTATGTTTCAGGCAATTTTTTTCTATACTTTTTCACAGATTAATGTGAAAAGGGTCTTTTGAAATTGAAAAGCTACCTCAAAAAGCTACCTGAGAAAAATCAGATTTTTATGATTTTTTATTCTTTCGGATTGCTTAGAATGCTTTTGACCCATGTAGAAACTGCCCCATTTGTCCTCATTTCAATTAAGGCATCAGTAGTCAGAATCTCACTAGAACTATTCGCACTGTCACACTTTACAAAGCTAGGTTTTTGTGAAATTCTAGGCATTTTGAAAATCTTTTAGGCCCTTCTTTTTACTTTTAAAACACGTTTAAAATAATAAATCTTAGAATAGGTCATGTTTACTGTTTACAAATTTAATCTCTAGCGGCCATATTATATATTCCCTCACCAACCGGACAAACGCGCTACTCAGAATGAAGTACTTCCGATAATCCGACCAACCAATCAGATTTTCCCACAAAAATTAAAAAAATATACCTTTTAAACATTAAAAAAAATTTAAACTTGATTGAAAAAAGCTTTTCTTTAGTAGTTACATTATTTTTTTGGCCGTCTTTTGATTTTACTAGCAAAAAATATTTGAAAATATGCAACAACCCCATTGAGGAATTCAGAGAATTTTAGGAATTCAGATATTTTCCAGAATGCAGAAAATGCAAGTAATTTAGAATATTCCAGGAGTTCTCGGAATTCGGATTATCCAACGAATTGAGGATATTCATCGATTTCAGGTATTCCAGTTTTCAGAGCGCTGAGGAAATACAGAATATTTCAGGAATAATTAATATTCTAAAATTTCAGGGAATTCAAAGATTTTTAAGAATTCAGAGAACCTGCCAAATTTTCATCGCTCTAAATATAAATCTCTCAATTAAAATAAAAAGAAATTACAATTTTTCAATGTAAGTTTTGAAAGCTGCATATTGTTTATTTCAATTAGGGCTCTAAATTTGATATTATACTATTTTTAGCTGTATCTAAATTCAAAAAATTTCAATTTTACACGCTCCTAATTTGAAAATGGTTCATTCTCAAGTTGTGAAATTAATTCGTTTTCAGCTTTAAATACTTTAGTGAAATTATTCTGTACAATTTTAACTATTTTTCATTTAGAGGCTGCTCGCAATATCGAAGCCTTTTATTTGAGATTTATTCCACTATTTAAAGTTCTTAATTTGAAATATATTGTTCAATTGCAATCGTTTATGCAAGGAATGGTCGAATCTGGACATTTAAGGTTAAAGTATATTTTTCAACTCATCATTGGTTTTATTAATTATTATTTCTTCAAGTGTAAAATATAATTATTTTGGTCTATACAATTTCAAAAGATTTGAAAGTGAAACCAAACCCATACAATTAATTAACCCATACAAGGATGGAAATTTTCCCATACCTCAGTACTATATTTCCCATACTTGTATGGAAGTTTTACCACAAAGTATGGAAAATCTTCCAACAACCACCGGAAAATTTCTATACTGGTATGGGATATTCAAAAGTATGGAAAAAATTCCATAATTTTGTATGGGAAATCTACGATTATTTCTTACAGTGTGCTTTCAATTCAAGATTGTTAGAATATATATTTGAAGGCTTTTTATTTATTTCATGTATTCTGATTAATGAAAAAACAAAACTTAGGAAGTGAAAATACATTTAACGAAATACATAAATATATTCATTTGAAAAATATTATAGTTTTCAGTTATTAATTTAATTTTTGGTAAAATTTGGAAGATTGAAAATTCACCTCAATGAATTTCATATTATAAATTCAACATCATTTCCTTTTACACCAAAATGTGTTTCGTTCCCAAACTTTATATGATAAAACGAACCAATTTGGAGATGATTAAAATAAGAGTATTTGAAACTAACACGTCATTATTTAATGCAAACAAGTCTATAATTGTTATTGAGTCAAACAAATGTTTGTTTGATTCATACAAACATTTTTATCTGAGTGTTGTACATTATTATTATTAGTGATATTAAATATTTCATATAACACTACGAATAGGCTGAAGAAAGGCTGTATTTGAAAATGTAAAATCCATGAAGGTATGGTGCGATCGTACTGAATCGTAAAATCATTGTTTCCACTATTTTTTGATGAGCTCCGTGCCTCCGTGACGAGCAGCAATCGCATCACGCTGAAGAGCAATCGACTCGTTCAAATTGCTCCCCCATATCCCCAACCATCGTGGGATATCATGGATCATCGTAAAGCGAAGCAGCAGGGCGTTGACGAGGTATTCCCTGCAGAAAGCAGTAATTTTCAAAATCGAACCCCGCATTACGAACACCCATACACTATGCTCATCCTACTCACGATACAGAATTTACAATACCATTTCGCCCATATCGAATTACCCACTGCACATATCTACACAACTGCGAATTATACGCTCCATCAAGTCTGCTAGGCTCTAAATTTATATTTACAATCAGTCCGGAAAAATCGAGATTTATCGTTCCTTTATTGCCAATTTCGATCGATAGTTACCTATCCTCCAGTCTATTCGTTAAATCGAAGTTTTTTCTTATTGTTTTGAGTTTATAATTCGTTTTAGTTTACAGGTGCTCACTTTCATGTATTTCCAGATATTTACTTGAGGCAAACAATCACTGTAGAGCATATCCTTAAAATAAAATGATACGAATAAATAGAGAGACCTATACACTTTTCTTGGAAATATAGCCATTCATTATCGATCATTATGAGTAATTCCTGAAGGCATTACAGCTTCCGCAGAGCTAAAATATGCTGACATTGTATCAAGAGCGTTACTATTCCAACAGATTGACGTTTAAATTGTGAAATTATACCAATCAACTTGAATGGTCGCAAGTCATTTTTCCCAGTGCTATTTTCCTTGCAATTATAGCGTCGCGAAGCTAATTTGAAGGTGAACTGAAACATGCGAGTCAACATTCAAGATCGTTGTGATAGATTTCATGCTGTACAAGTTATACATGGCACAAACTTATAACAAGAAATTGATAATTTGTTTCCTTTGATACAAAATTTCTGAAGAACGATCACTACCTGATCAAAAATCAAAGAACTTTCTGTAATATATAATTAGAGAAAATTACTTCAATTGACGACTGTCAGAAACAGATTATATAGGAGAGAATGTGTCAGATTTTCATCCTGAACGTTGAATTCCTTTGTGCTAAAAAAAGGAGCAACAAGTTAAGTCAAGATGTTGCCTATACTATTAGAAAATTCTCGAAAAATTCAAGTTATACTTTTAAATTACAAATGGAGATGTGAGAAATGGATGTTGCTTAATAACCGTTTCCTTGCGTGAACAATCTTAAGTGGAGCACTACTAAAATAGTATTGAAAATTTATTTATCGCGATTTTCTGAAATTTGATTCCATATCAATTCCTTGTGATTCCCAGAAGTATAACGAGTTGAAAACCACGTGAGTTACGCTTACCCCAAAAAGGACTCTACTTAGTGGTATAATCATTATTATAGTGAGAAAAATCATCAGCCACTTGACTCAGTTTGTGGTTGATGATGAAAAACTGGGTTCACCCGAAAGCAAGTTAAAAAAAATTAAATGGGGCCGTGACTGATGATATATACCGATAAGCCCCGTGCAAACTATTCAAAAATCAAACTCTAACAAAAATACCTTCGGCATATATTGGGCTGTAACCACATTAAGCCTGAGAGAAAAACGAGCTTTCTCGTTCTCATAAAAATGAGAAAAAGAAGAAGAATGACACCGATGGCTTCTCAATTTCTAGGAACAAAATTTTCATTAATTATGAAACCAGATTATCCATGTCCTTAATTGTAAGGCTGGCTCGAATGAAAATACAATTCTTTATTTTATTGATAGGTTTTTTTCAATTAAAGTAATGAGTGAAATAACCTGCTGGTATCTTTTAATGTATGACTTATTCTAGCTTAACTCACTAATTATGTTAGAATTAATTAATTATTAGTAAAATTTTAACGGATTTCTTAGTCAAATTTAACTATTTGCGCCATAAAAAACATATAACGCTATTAATTAACACCATGGGATTTGTCAAATCGTCAGCAATTTTCCATATACACGGTAGAAAAAGTGTAATTTCAGGGCTCACTGAAGGTATTACAAGTTTTAAATAAGACTATAAAAAAACAGTCTCGAGTGGTACTGATTTAATTCGCTTCGTTCTTAATATGAGACCACTGCTCGGGAATCCCGGAGTCATTTGTTTTACATTAAAAATAACGGCATGAATTTATCCCATCCAAAAACGACACGTCGAGTCCAAAATAATACCTCCCTACTAAAAATGATGCTGTAAAAAAAGAGAACTCTAATTTTTGCATATAGAACCTTGGGGTATTATCAAAATGTTATTTACAATTTATGTTGTAATTTTTCAATTTTGGAAACAGCATTCAAACTTTGATACGTATATTAGCTTCCAAAACTGAGTAAACAATTTTTGAAGGATTTGTTAACGTATAGATGGTATTTGTGAAAACGGTATTGGAAATTTTTATTAGCATTTTTTTAAAAGTCATGCACAACTTTTGATATAGTCATTAAAACGGCATTAACAACTTTTAGACCGGATATCAACTTATTCAAACATCTTGATCCAGCTTTATAATACAAATTATTCATGGAAATTCTAGATACAAAGAAGAATTGCAACTAAATAAACCAACAATTGGAATGCAAAAAGAAACACTTTTATTAGCAAGATGGGACACGAAGGCCTGCCTGCAGGCCCAACCTTAGCGTGAAAGACGTTTAAGATATCCAAAAGCGTTGAAAATCCTTTCAATCCCACTTTGAGAGTTCTTCCCCACTCCCATTTATCGTCCATCATCTCCCCAGCGACAAGAAATACTCCAGAGTCCAGACGTATTAATTAAACGACTCATTTTCATCGCACGACAAAAACGTGAGTTTAACGCCCATCGCCAACTAATGCGATTCCCCCTTTGGCTTGATGTTGGTTGCGCTCAAGGGGAAGAAACCAGGGTCCTTCTATATTGCAACCAATCCCAAAGCTTCAGGTACACGCCCGTTGGACGTTTAGTTCCACCAAACACGCCTACTTCGGGTCGATCACCCCCTCCAAGTCCTGGAGTCGTGGATTCCTAGGGGGGGAGCTGGATTCCCCCACCAAGCCGGTTCGAACTCTCGTTTAGCTGGTAATTTTCTCAAACACTACCAAGCAGTCAGGCCACAAGCATCCGAGCGATCTCGAAGCGGAGCTCGAATCACTTGCCGCGCGTTTGCCATTCCTGTTTTGACAGTGACGAGTGGATCCGTGTGATTTTTTATGACGAGTGAGTTCAACGTGAAGTTCAGTGTGTGCAATTGCTGGAATGATTTAAACTAATCCATTTCTGGATTTAAAAAATTCATTATTTGAAAACCAATACGTGTGATCTTCAGGAATAAGCTTCTTATGACTGAGAATAAAACCCAAAAGTGATTTAATAACTACTCCCCTAAAACCTGAATTTAAGTTTGGTAGTGATTAAACATCGTGTAGAGATAATGACAATGTGACAGGTTTGAGTGCTGTCCTTTTCGCGAGATTATCTTTCAAAAGAAATTGAATAAGTGTAACAATAGACTCTATTACTGATGATTAGTTGCCAAAGTGGAGTGATCAGTGTTTACAAACCGAGTTGGTTTTGCCTTCAGTGATATATTAACCGACGGACAGCTGTCGGTTGATACAGTTGAACATTCTCCTAATATCCGTAGATCAAAGAAGACATCGTTAGTCTAGATTTAGCCAATGGCATCTATCACGATGCAAGAGACTTAGGACCTAATTGTTCCCAACAGCTTCAAAATTCTTGAGAAGGGGTCTTTCTGGCAGAGCCTGGGCGTCACGCCACATACGATGATGCCGCTCGCGCCGACGCCAATTGTTCCTGTGCCCTCCAAGCCTAAAATCGGCTTCAGCATCGACTCCATCGTCGGCGGTGGTCGGGATGATCGACTGGAGCGAGTGGAGATAGAGCGCGATGATGGGAGTCCCATGGATGTCATCGAAGGTTCCTCTTCTCCAAGGAATCGACGGCTCAATGCGAGATCTCCTGGTGCTCACTCCGAAGAATCCGATAGGCCTCATTCTAGGAGTTCCTCGGTGGAGTCATACCCTAATTCCCGACGAACACCCTCGCACAATAGTCATCACCTCCATCATCACCATCATCACCTAACTCTCGCCAGTCATTTGGATTACAGTAGAAACACCACCCATAGTCACAGCGGAGGTTCCACGCCTAACAACAGTCCCAGTCCGCCACATAGGATATCCCATGGTGATTCTCCTGTTGGTTCACATCCTCAACCACCTCCGGGTGTCGTTAGACCTAGTCCAAATTACCTCGCACCGCCTCCTGGTGCAGCAACGGCTGCAGCAGTTGCCGCGGAACAGCTCAAGTCTCTTTATGGAATACCTGGTCATGGTCCCACTGGGCCCCAATCTGGTCAGAACGAGTACCATTCGCAACATTTGGCTCTAGCGGCGAATATTGCTGCGGCTCAGCATTTCCAAGCGGCGAATTTGGCCGTGGCCCTTCAGGCACATCATGGTGGATCTCCACATGGACCTCCTCATGGACCTTATTCTCATGGAGGTGGACCTGGTGGACCTCATCCACCACCTCATCCACACCAACCTCCTAGGGATAGCTATCCACTCTATCCGTGGTTGTTGTCCAGACACGGGAGGATCTTCCCTCATAGATTTCCTGGAGGTAAGACGATTTTTTAATAGTGATGTTTAATAGTCTCTAATTATAGAAGTTCAGGATTTATAGTGTAAAGGATGATGTAGGATTTGTGTATTATAAGGAAGGTGTATTCTTTATCAGCAAAAGTGACTTGTGGGTTTTCCATTTCATATTCATTTGATTAAGACTCTGTGAAATTGGTTCAGATGATTAGTATTGCATATATTATTAATGCTTTTGTTAGCCGAAGTAGAATAAAGATAAAGTTGTCTTAGAAGTGCACATTTGATTTGAGGTATTTTTCTTTTGAACTCTTATCTTCATTAGAAAGGTGAAATTGAATATACAATAATCTTGAACCAAACCCTATCAGTGTTTTTAATTGATTTATATAATTTTCAACAGTAGATATTCTTTCCATATACATAGTTCCGGCAATAGTTTTGACCTTTAGTGTCCTTTTTGCTATAGATGTAGGTGATGCACAACAAATATTATCTGATGTTTTAAATGCTTAAATTAACCGTGAAAATATAATCTAGTTTATTTTACTGGAAGTCATTTTTTTTACATGTAGTAAACATAGAGCATGTTATTCATTTAACTGAGGTCATTCTGCGACTTTATCAACGATTTCATAACCAACAACATAACAGAGTAATTTGTTATCAGCGTTTTAAGTAATCGAGTGAAGTTCCTTCAACTTTAATTCATTTAGAATCGTGAATATCATGCTTGATTTTGATTTTGGAGCATCTCATTGCATATATCGGTCGACTGATTAAAAATTACAGATTAAAGTCCTCGTGACGCATATACGCAAAAAGTCACTCTTAATTTCAAATTAGACATCTATTTCTTTATCCATAGATATATTATAATTTTTAAGCATTCTCAATAGTATTTATCTGAATTTGTTTCATATAACCTAGTATCAGAGCAAAAAATTTTCAAACTAAAAAGTTGCTGCACAAAATTCATGCTAAAAACGATAATAAACTTTGCAATAATAAACGAAAAAAATTCTGTTTCGATGTATATTGCAGATTAAGCAAGTTCCGTGATCCAGATTTTGTAATGTGTTGCCCACATTATATTCAACATTATACGCTTGTCATTAAACCATGCATTGATTTGAAAGCGTATTATTCAAAACAAAATATATGCGTCATTGAATAATCACGTCTATTATCTACAGTGTTTCGTTGCGATAAATAACTAATATGGATCGATGGGTTTCAGTTTCTCGTTTCCCTTATCATTCACTTGGGATTTTCATTCTATCATTGTCACTAATAGTTAACTAATGAGACCAGTAAGACACACCCCTACTGATAAGCAAGAACCATCTGCACAATAATCTCACAATCACTGAGTTGAGAAATAATGTAACAGCTAGCTCATTGTTTATTTAATTTTCTAGGAGCTTCTGAACCTTTAACTATAATAATAAAAGTATACTTAAGAAACAATAAATTACGTTGTTTGTAGAAAAGTGAAAATGCTACCATGCTCTAGAATCTAATTCATAAAAGGAATAAACAGCTGCATGCAGTAATATTTATGACGCACCATGAAAAATGCATAACATCACTCATGACTTATTGGATCTTAAAATTATCAATTAGATCTTAAAATTATCAAATTTAATTCATTCTTTGCAAGTAGAACTCACTTTTGACATAATAAAGAGCGGAAAAAATTGTATTAAATTTCCCGTGCAAATATTTAGTCAACAGAGAAGTCAAGTTTCTTACAAGTCAAACAAGTTTTTATATAATAATTTTGGTAGTCTTCTGAAAGAAAGTACAAACTTAAGATAGTGAATCAAAATGAAAGAAATGAGACAGGTTCTTAATAAATACTCTGAACAAGTTGCAGGAAAAGAAAGTGTTTTAAATCAAGAGGTTTCAATACACGGTCTCATTAGTTTTTCTCAATCTCACTGCACTAAATAAATCCTCCTCCAGTTCCTGTTCTTTTTTCCAAGAAAGGAAAACGTAATACATTGAAGATTGTGTTCCTTGAAAATATATTTCCTTTTTGATGCAAAAGGTATTCACTGATGCATGGATTTTTGTTAATAAAAATGCGTGTTCAAGCAAACTTAGGTAACTGGAAAGTGAAATTACTAGAGCACTTTTTAGTTTCATTGGATGTAACGAGGCGTCGAGGAGCTAATCTTTCTCCCATAGGGCATGAATTCCTGGTATAAACAGACACCTTGCCGATTGCAAACTGAATGTGTAATAGTCGTCAAGATGCCTACGGCAATTGTTACTGCTTGTACTTGCTTCGATCGCCTTACTCACGAGGTCAGCCTTGCGAGAGAACTTCTCATTTAGTGATCGATAATTAATCATGAATCTATCTCGGATCAGCGTGCACCTTATAAACATTTACGGTATAACGAAGGTAGGAGGGTATCATCCCGTAGAAATACGTACTTGGGATTATCCCGTGAAACTATTTCCGACGGAAAAACTGCACTGACGCCATCTTTGACGACGGATCTTTCCTACCAGTCCGATTGTGACCTTCTGTGTCAGCCCAAGAATCTCGCGCTAAATCTGATTATAAAACGAAATTGAGAGGCGCTAATTTAATTGAGACACTTTCTGTCAACGAAAATGATTCCATAATAAATCGGATGTGTTACTGAAACTTGTACCTGTAGATTAAAAAAAATTTACGAGATTTAGGACCAAATATTAAAAGTTTTGATATTCTTCTATAATTTCATTACAACTTTCGACTTTCGATACTTGATATTTGATTCCAATCGATGTTTTATCGACAAAGTCTTATTTTGCCTGCAGAATCCATTTTGCATGTAATGAACGATTAGTATGATTTACCAGTACCGCCTTCTGCCAGAGGATTTTTAATTAATGATCGCCAATACAAACGAATGCTTTCTAGATGACAGGTTGATGTCGATTTATCTAGTAATTAGCGTGTATCACTAACTACTTTTCTAATCGAAAACCAGTTTCTTCCTTTTTATCTTTTTCTACAAGTCCACTTTGATAAGGAAGGCGCGCAACTCTTTGATTTGTATAGAAAAATAAAATTGCTTTGATTGCTAATCAAGTACCAATTAAGGATAACCGTTTTATTTTAAAAACGGTCCTGGTGGAATGAACTTCACTGTTGGAAAAATCTTTATTAAATTTAATACAAATATATATGAAGTCATTTGCATACACGTTATTTGGAATTTAATATACCTTAAAATTGAAATACAATATACAGGTAGGTTTAGCAGCGTGTTTGGAAACTCTAAGTGCTTTTATTTCTTTAAATCTGATCAAATAATCGCAATTGAAGTAATAATCTAGAATTCGGCGGTTGAATTGCTTTCTATGATTAAAGTTCAACGTACATGTGGAACTCTTTCCAAACTTTGCCCTTAATGGTAGAAATTTAATATGAGGACAGTTGATTGTAGGTCAGGTCTGTCATTTATTTACGTAATTGAACTTTTCGACTCAAAATCCAATTTTATCTTTGATTTACTGTAAGAAGGTATCATGTATTATTATCAGGAATCGAGAATTACTGCTAATCTTATTTTGATTTCCTGTAAAATGGAATCATCTGAGCGATTATCATGAATGTATATTCAATTTAATATGGCTAATAACAATTTGTTTCTGATTTTTCTCTAAAAAAAATATGGTAATCAATAACCTCGATTCGAACCGAAAAAATGGTTTCGTGAAACTAAATGCAACAGAAGTTACAAAAGGTGGTTAATCACCATTATTTAAGTACCATTTACCCTGGGACAGGTTCTACGGGGTGTCCTTTTTTGACAATGGTCGGCCCAGTTTTTTCGGTAGGTCGTCATCGTTCCACGCGTTCGTCACCTCCCGCTCTCTCTTGCTTTGTGTTTTGAGCCTATCCCCAAGCCCATTTTTCTGTCACCCAGTCTTTTTCTCTTTTTAGTTCAAATACCAGGGGGCTGGACGTTTTACAATTTTGTCGAGTGACTTCTTTATATGTTTTTCACTCTATGTCTGATGACAGCCTTTTATTCGGCTAACCGACATCTTCATAAAGCCCTCTGTGACAATTTGATTCGTTTCCCAAGCTCTCAGTGACATCGTTGACGCGCTTTAGACCAATTCAATAGACTTCGCAAAAAAATGGATGTGCCTCTTCATATATTTAAGTGGAAATCGGATAGGTTATTTTTCTGGGAATGATCCTCTTTGAATTTAAAGTGGGGTTTCTTTCATTAATATTTTTATATTGTGTAGAAGAAACTTGAGATTTTTGGGAATCTTAAATTCGAAGATTTGAGTAATTTCGTTGTATATTTATGAGTAAAAATGGTGGCATTATTATAGTCTTCGTGTTGCTTGAATGATTCATTATGTGATAAGCCATCATACGTGCGCAGGTAGTCTGCGCGTGAACGCTCTAATGATCGTTATTAGCTGATTCGATTATGCTTTGAACTGGCACCCTCGTAAAACACTTATTTCGCGAAAGGGGAACGCAAAGACTTCTTCTCAAATTCAGCCTCATTTTCCTAATTCTAACATCTAGCAATCTTGCTTCACCATTTGAATTAATTGGAACGAAGTTTCTCAAGGATGTATCGTAATAATTTTTCACGTTCCGAGTAAATCACAAAGCGGAAGTAAGAGAAGGAAAAGTGGCAAATCAGATGTTGTGTGTATCCTGTTTATCCATAAATCTTATGATTATTACTTGCTTCTCAATATGCATTAGTGCAACTGGTGCAGCAATTATGAAAGAATTATCAGAAGGAAGAAACAAACAAGTGAAATAAAACACGTACTTGGTTCGCAATAATTAAAAAGACATTAGGCGCCTGCAAGAATTGCATTTGAGCTCTTGGTTATGATACCTCTAATTTTTTTGAATTAAAAAATGCACTTAATCCTCGCATGATGTATCTTCTAGAAAGTATTGACGAGATTTGATACTATTTTTTGTTAGATTTTTATGGTGTTTAGTCTTGTTTTTTCGGTAATTTCGAGTTGCCCTAGGCAAATCAGCTGCAACGTTTTAGCGCAAGCTTCTCGTAATTGCAGGTCGTCCTCCTTGGAATAAGCCAAGGCGCAGCGCCCAAAGGCTAAGTCTAGGAAGCAGTGAGCTGCCTAGACGAGAATGTTCTGCAGGGAGCCTAATCTTTGAGAAACTCTCAGGATCTCTCATAATCGTGATCGTACTAGCATTACCTTCGAGAATCAAGAGAACCTCTCTGAGTATTCAGTATCTCGATTTATGCACCGTGATTGGCCGGTATTCGTGGGTAAATCTCAAAAGGCCGTACACCCGATATCTATCTGGTACCACGTTTTTCCGCCATGCTTTTGCATTTACCTCCACCGTCTACCCTCCATACACGTTGTTCTCTTGTTCCACAAAGGGGTTTCAACTGCCAGTGAACAGGGTCTAACAATGTCTTGCGATCCGATCATTTTCCCGAATTTGAGGTCCACCATGAAACGCGTTTACTGAGTTGGGAAATAGAAAATTGAGTATGTTGAAGTTATAAAGCTTCTTAGATAAGAATTTGATAGATTTTTTGTTAAACTAGGTTGTAAATGTAACAACAATATTAAATTGGAGCATTAGTTCAAAGAACATTATATGAACAGATCTATGTTCATTTCGTTATTTTTTTTTATGCGGAAAACTTTTCTAAAGAAGTTGGAAATTTTCCTTCTTGAATCGAAATATTTCGAGCAGTTTGGGAAATTTTATATACATGTTTGGTATTGCAAAATTCCTACAATATTTGGAAAATTTTCCCATATAATTTCACAAATTTTCCCACCAATTTTGTAGTTAAACTTTGGGTAAGAAAAATTATTTTCCTAAAAAAGTTGGAAATTTTCCCAATACTTTGGAAAATTTTCCTTTTTGTATAGAAATATTTTGATCAGTTTGGGTAATTTTATATACATGTTTGGGAATAAAAAATTCCTAAAATATTTGGGAAATAAATTTGGAAATTTTTCCGAATTTATTTTTGGGAAATTTTCCTATAATATTGGGTATGTTGCTTTCCAATATTTTTTGGAAAAAATCCCAAAATAATTTTTTGCAGTGTGGTAGCACTGAAATTGGATTTTGGATTTCTATTTTAATTCTTTGAAAGTTTCTCTCAAATATTCAAATCAAATTATATTTAGAAAAGAATAAAATTCATTATCATGAATATACATAAGCATTCTGATACTTTTGTAATTATTATTGAAATTATATTGAAACTATGTTATTCGCTCATAAGAGACAAATGAATCTTTCATAATTCTATGAAATAATACCCAAATACCGAGTTTTGACGCTTCATAACAGGCTGTTCTTCATTCTTAGAATTGCCATAATTATTCATGACAATGTTACTACTTGCTAACCTTGTTCTGTAATTAGTAATTCATAATGCAGTATTTACATTTAACCGTCAAAAATTTAGCACTACCGTGGACGCATATCCGAATTATATTGAATAATATTTTTGATTGAATTTTAATGATACGTAATATCCATAGCAAGTAGAATTTAGGATACTTTTCTTCAGCATAATTTCTGCTAGTTTTGACAATGAAATATAATTGTTTCCTGTTCAAAATGGTAATTATAATTGGATCGAAATGAAATAAGCTCAGGATGAAGGCTGGTATTTGCTCTTCGAAAAATTATCATTGGTTTAATGTTTCTTTAGAATTGCTAATATAAATGTTCAAAAACTTAACTTTTTAAAATTTTCGCAATAATTCACTGATAGTTCCTGAAGTCAGTTACTTCAGTATAATGCATGTTATGCATACAATGCGTTAGTACAAGGCAATTCCTTTTAATTAACTTATAAAATGAATTGAACATAATTGAAAAACGATATTTGGCACGCGCGGCTCGCATTGCTCACAAGTTTGAGCGCGCCTAGGGCGCGCGACTGTTGGTTCTCGCGCTTCGCGCTCGATAATATGTCTTCTCTCGGTTCGCGCTTGATAACGTATTGACCTTGCGCTACGCTCTCGGTCATCGTATTTTCCCGCGTTTGTGTACAGATCTTCTAAAATTACAGGTCAGTGCATCGACAAGTGTAATTTGGTGATTGTGAGTTCTCTTTTATTAAAGCTTTCTTCGGCTTTATAACGAACACATTCTCATCACGCATCTCGTGCTTCGCACTCGATTTGGTCCAATATGCTAAATTTTCTACATTATCGTTCAACACTCTTATATCAAATGCCTGGGATTGCTTATTCAGATATTTCAATATCAAACACGCATTTTATTTATCATGATTGCTTTCATATTTCCTTCTTATTTTGCATTAAATTTTATTCTCAACTACCCTGAAAATAGTATCATTCCAAAAAATGTATATTATTACAATTTATAATATGCATTTTTATTCGAAAATATGTATTTTCATTGTCTTGTTTACATAATTAAAAAAAAAATGTGCATCCTATAAGAAAAAAACAATTCTATTATTAAACATTTTATTGCATTTTGTGTCGTATTTCCATAAATTTAATTTGTGTATTTTCAATGTTACTTTTCACGATTTAAACTGAAAATACGCATCCTAGCGTAAAGCGGTTTTGAGCAAATTTATAGATATAATTTTGGCGAAAAAGTTTCTTAAATAAAATGTTATTGTAGCTTGTGTCCTTTCTCCAAAAAGGTTAGTTTCTTATTTTTGATATATTTTCATAACAAGAGTATATGAGAAATTCGTAGATTCTTTTTGGTTGAATAACTTTTGCCTTCTCATTGCTTTTTCGTCTCTTGTGTCGTTTTTTCAAAAGTTTGATTTTTCGTAGCTTTCGTTGTTTGTCCAAATTTTCTATTTTATTTTCAATGCTGTTTTTTACGAATTTATACAAAAACTGCGCGTCCTATCAAAAAGTAATCATGAAAAAATTTATGAATCTTTTTTACATGCACAATTTTTGTTCCTTCATATGTTTTCGTATCTTGTATAGTTTGACCGAAAAATGTTTTTTTTTTCGAATTTTTTAAATGCTATAACTCTGGTGATTTGTTTTTTATCGGAAAAAGTCATTAAGGTAAATTCTTTGTCTTTTTGAATATTACAAACAACCTGGCATAGAATTTTCAAATTCTGAAAAAAATGGTCTCTTAAATTTTGAAAATGCTCTAACTTTTGGAATTTTCATCCAAAATAGTTGGCTAACGAACTTGACCTTTATTTCAGGGCAGTAAGCGATTATGCCAAAGGCCAATCAAATCTGTCAGTTCTCTCGAAAGTTATCGTGCTCACAGACAGACAGACAAACGTACATACAGACACATTCGTAAAAACCTCATGTTTTTTGGTTCCGGGCGTCGTAAAACGTGGACATGTAACAAAAACGGGGGGGGGGGGGGATTTCACACAAATCTCATACCTTCTCTGATGAGAATGTAATATATACAATTTTAGTTTATTGTTATAAATGGTTGTAAATTTAAAACTTTGTTGTAAAATTTCAGTTCATTTCATGCAAAAAACCGTGTTGAATTTTGTATTTAAAATTACGAGTCCAAGAACATAAAAAATGCCCATTATTTGAAAAATTATGCATAATTGCGTATAAAGCAGCATAATTTCGATTGAATGTATTCTCTTATACATATTTGGTAACATACTTTCAAATTCGGCTTCTTCACATTTTCTTCACATTTTCCTAGCATGAATAATCTCTTATACTTAAGAGCGAGTATAATAAAACAAATTTTTCATTTAATTAAAACAAGAATTAAAATATTTTTTAATTTTTGCGTCTTTATAAAATACCTCCTGAGTACTTCATTCGCCTGAAAAATGTAATTGGATGAAATCTCAATAAGTGAAGCAAAATTAAGAATAATTGTCGTCGCAATCCTTAATCATGCTTGCAATATTTCATATTGTATTGCAACTAAATAAAAGAATTATCCAATTACTTTCAAATCACTATATCGGATCGATTGAATTATGCACAATTTTTATATGTTGACTCATTGAGATGCAAACGGATTGTTTATTAGAATAGATTTTCTTATTTCATATTGAATGACATTACCTGCTTTTGTAGCTTTTGTACCTCTGTGGCGTCATTACGGTCATCTAGTCGTAATTCGTAATACTTACAGGTGCATTTATATAACAATTCGTTGCACTCGTGCATCAATTGTTGCATTGGACCATATAATAGCGATAACAGGCTATAGGGCGAAGATGAGGAATGCATCCGTCCAGCCGTGAAAATACAATTTCACGGAGGAGGGTTTCTAATTCACTGGGGGCGTTCTAAGCATGAGAAAACTATAATATTTATTTAACCACCAGTACGGAAGAGGCTAGATGGTAGATGATACATAAGACTGCAAATAGAAAACACTCACTTTCAAGATCCTGGAAGATTAACTTAATACATTATTTATTTCCTTCGATGGTAATCGACGTCTTACAAATCTTTCACGTTCTTTGTCTCCACTATAATATACAAAACAAGGTTCCTCTCAAAAAATATAAATTAATCTGTAAATGCAGAATGACCACACTGGAAAGCATTTTTTTCAATTTACATCGTTTTGTGAGTTCGTAAACGTCAAGTGCGTATAGCGAGTCACTCTTACCCTTCCGCATTTCTTACGTTTCTTTTAGGTTGAAGGTTCGCAATTTTTCGTAGGTTAAAGGGAATTTTAAGTTCGGTATTTATGAAACCACTTGTACCCGGGTGGAATAAGTTACGAGCGTTAACCATGTCAGGAGACATGTCCGTTTAAAATACGGCGAGGTCAGCCACGTTTCGTTCGTGAATTTCACAACGTCCTGAAGTTACTATCTGCCGTAACGTCGTGGGACATCTTTAGGACGTTCTTCCCTTCCAATTTCAAGAACCACCTCCTTTGTTTAATTGCGCTACATCCGGGAACTTAATTGGTTTTTTGAACTTTTTACGAGCATTTCATTATTCGAAACAAAAGCTTTACTTTTAATTAATGTTTACTAAAGTCGTACACAACAGTGCTTTGAAATCTAAACAAAATTTTAATTTCAAACTATTTGTAGTAATGAATTAAGAGTTAATTAAGTATCAAACTCATTTAGCTACGCAGTTTGATTATTTTCAATCGTCACTATTATTAACTGATAGAAAGCTTATGTGGAGTTATATTGGAACGCAATTTAATGCAGTAATGCGGCACTTATCGCGAATCGTAAGTGACATGCAATGTAATATAGGCGCACTAATAAATGATTTTTGATAAGACTCGCGCGGCAATGATCGGACTTACCCTGTCATCATGAATGATGCTTCGTCGCGATTTGAAAAATTAAGACGAGAGTTAGTTCTCATTAATGCGATAAATGAATAGCTCGTGATCATGCTAGGAATTTGTATAATATTCTCTCATGCAAGAACCGTAATGCAAACACGTTCAGGATGGTTAGTGCGCTACGAAAAGCACTTCCACATATATTATTGATCGTTTCAGTGTCTCCCCTTATCGCATTGATTTAAAGCGTTCACGAGGTACCTTTATTAGCGAATGATTTACGGAAAACTAAAATTTCGACTTGAACATTTCCTGTTGCAATAATCTGCAGTTTTGTATCACTTTCATTCGTTAGAGAAACCATAAGTAAATTGTTGGTATAAATATTTTTACAATTGAGAAAAGGCTTTCAAAATGATTTACCCCAATGATTAGATACCATATCTTTACATTTGTAAAGACTGTATGGGATAATCTATCGGTTGAGGCCTTCCGGTAAGTATCTCAAACGACTTCCGGCAGCCACGCGCTGTATCGGACGATCGGCAGGGACCTTCTACTGATGGAATACTCAATTAGCTTGCGCATGTACCTTTACCTACACCTTATTACATGCCAGAATGTAAGCACAATGTAAAGTGTGAATATACTCGGAAATAGTTATTTGATACAACTAATAATTTAAACAATTATATATATTGATACGTATATATGTATATATATATATATATATATATATATATATATCGCCAACGGCGATACCACGCTGAAAACACC